>CM076570.1:1234367524-1234946766 GCA_034641835.2 Pinus albicaulis | reverse complement strand
CAATTCTTTTTCCTCTTCCTTTACATATTGATGAAAAGATTTTGCTATGAGATTGATATAAAGACATAATGCATTTTCATCACGTTTTTGAGTATCCACTTGAATTCAAAAAGAATGAAAGAAGATCTTTAATACTTAAAGCCATGAAATTTTATATGCAAATTTGTATTTTTCAAATCCATTAAATTTCCTCTTATTATTTTTAACTGAAAATGAAACTGAAGGAGTGATTAAGAAATTTCATGAAGATATTTATGGTGGAAATTATGCTTTGAAAGAAACTACATATAAAATTTTGAGAGTAGGTTTCTATTGGAAAAAATTATTTTCACAAGTTGGAGAAAAGGTGAGGAGTTGTATCCCATGTAAAATATTTGTAGGAAAACATAAATTAGCAGCACTACCCCTTGTTCTAGTTTCAATTGAAGCTCCTTTCTTAAAATGGGGATTATATTTCATTGGTGAAATATTTCGAGCTTCTAGCAATCAACATAGATGGATATTAACTACCAATTATTATTTCACTAAGTGGGTAGAAGAAATCCCTGTTAAGGATGCAACTGATACAATAGTGATGTGATTCATTGAGGAAAATATATTGTCTAGATTTGGGTGTCCAAGGAAAATAGTTACAGACAATGCACATTATTTCAACAGTATAAAAATGATAGAATTTTGTTATAAATATTATATTACTTTACATCATTCTCCACCATATTACTGACAAGATAATGGGTTGGAAGAATCATTAAATAAAAGTATGATTAACGTCATTAAGAAAATATTAGATGATCATAGAAGATGTTGGGATAGTCATCTGAAATATGCACTATGGGAAAACGAATTATTACCCAAAAGGTCTAATAAAAAATCCCATTTCCAACTTGTATATTGAATTGAAGAAATTTGCCCTACACAATTAGCATTTCGAGTCATGAAATTTTTGTAGAAATCATATGAAGAAGAAGATGATTTTTCAAGAAGAATCAATCGTATTGTTGAGCTAAATCAGGTAAGAGATGAATATCAGAAAAAAAATTCAACAATATCAAGACAAGGAGATCTGGTTCTACAATGGGATGTCAAAAGAGAGGAAAGATGCAATAATCGAAAGTTTGATAATTTGTGGTTGGGACCTTTCAACATTGTAGAAGTGAAGGGAAACAATATATTCATTTTACGCAACCTGGAATGATAATATTCTTCATTTTTAGTTAATGGGTAATAATTCAAGCACTATATTCAGTATAAAATTCCTGCAATTATCATTATTGTGAATTTCTTGTTTTCTTTAAATTTCTACATCAAGTGTGATTTTCACAGCAAAGACTCCATAGCCTGAGGAGAAGGCACATAGATCTGAAAGTTCTCTGCATCCCATAGGGGGAAGAAATCACCATATGGAGCCAATGTTGTAAGTTATTTTTACTCTAATTTTTTTTAGTTTTTAACTTTAAGAAAAAAAGTTAAAAAATCAAAATAAATGAAAAACAAAATAAATCAAAATAAATAAAGAAAAAGGGCTTAAATATATATATATATATATATATATATATATATATATATATATATATATATGAATATGAAAATAAAAATATATATCCCTAATTTAGCATGCAAATATAAAAGACAAAGTTTTTTATTTTATTAGTTTTATAATCCTCAGTATTTTAAAGGACTATTTAATTTCTAAATAAATTTAATTTGAAAATTTTGAGGGTTAGTTATCAAGTACGTTTTTAAATAAACAGACGAGGTCAGGCTTGCTCAGATCAATGACCCCCGATCAATTGCAGACTCACGCAATAATCGGGGGGTTTCATTGACTTTTCTGGACACAAGTTGTTGGATATGTGGCACTTCACTATTCTTGGTATCCACCAAAGATGCTCCATAATATGCTCAAGAGAAAACCCAGCAGAACTACTCTATCCGGTTCGTTTGACATTCATTTTTTTCTTGAGGGGTCTTGACCTAGGTTCAATTTTAAGGTTTCCCAACAGACCCCTGTACTACTGGCCCTTTCGGTAATGGCCTACTTGTGAAGGTCAAGGTCTCACCCAAAGTAGTATGGGAGGGTGCTGGAACCAGTTTTCTGCACCTTGAGAGAGAGAAAGATAATTGAAGGGGGGTTCATTCAGATCTAATAGACCTACACTAGATAGATCCTATTAAAGAAACCCTTCACAATGTATTGGAGGAATATCTTCGGTGAATCTCATAAATCATTCAATATCAAGTCGATAGAAGCAAGCCAAGTAAATCTAACTAGATCTATTCATTCATATAATTATATTGTATTGCATCCATGTGCACATCAATACTCATTAGAAACAGATATAATTAATAGAAAACAAAGCCATTAATCACAACACAAAATACTCAGATATCTCAATAGTCTTCTCATTCATTAATATCCAGATCCAGCTTACAAGCTCTATCTACTAGACTACGTACACAGCCAGTGGGGTCCACACACAACAGTACTCAAGGTATCCATGCACATAGCCAGTAGGAGCCCTTACCCAATCGACACAAAAGATCCACAAGTACGTATCCAAGCTTTCTTCCCAAAACATAGCCTCCTCTACACTCGATTTATCTGTTTACTTATAACATATTAGCTTGCATTATTCTATGGTACGCAAATCATGATTTTTAGACTCTTGTTATACCCTTTGACCCATTACTATTCATTGGGGACTTTGACCCACCCCAAGGCCCCTGCGCTAGACTAGATTATTACAAAATATTACAAAAAAGTTCCACGATTTTCGCTAGGGGACCCTGCTCCAATAGGCCCCCAACACAATATTGTGACTCGTCCCGAGCCACAGCATAGGTGGGGAAGTCATATTCTCCTCGACCACCATAGGGCTTACCCAATATAACTGTTCCGCTGGTTCAATGACACCTGCGACCACCATCTTCTCTATTTCCTCCTTGAATTTCTGTTTATACTTAGGGTTTAATCGACAGGGCCGATGTTTAACAGGGTGCGCATACGACTTCAAGGTAATATTCATAAGACCCATATCCCCAATGATCCCCTTGAGCTTTGATAACATTGTGGAGAAAAGATCCTGATATTCAGTCAGTAGCTCTGCGAACTTTCCCACCGTGTAGTTATCCTAGTAATCCCCAATTTTGGCCATCTTGGGTTGCGCTTCCGTGCCAATGTTGACTTCCTTTAGTTTCAATGCTTTGGTTACATCCACTACATGTAATAAAGGTCTTGAAAAAGCACGTTCTCCTTCGCACTTTAGGATAGTGATATTCCTGGGGTCCTCATCATAGTCTTCTACCAAAAAATTTCTGCAGTTGACAATATCCTGCATCTGCGCATCCCAAGCTGACGCAGTACATTCTTGCATAGAGAAGGACTCATCGAAGAATAGAGCATCTATATCTTGCAGGCTTCATTGAGTTTCTCAAATCCTCCTACTAGACCAAACGTCATCATGAAATCTTCAGCCATTGTACCCCAGTGACGAGTGCGTTGGTGTAGCTCTGCATCCAAATACCAGGTGGTGGGGATTGGTCCTAAAGCATGAATAAACATATGGACCCATTTATTCCATGTTTTCTCATTCCATAATTCCATATTGAGAGCCAAGTGCTTGCGCAGATCCCCTAGACCCGAGAAGAGTTCCATGGGTGGGTTGTTTGGAGGATCGAATCATAGGATCATCATTTTTTGGTAATCCCCCTAGTCGTGGAAAGCTTGCTTATGGGTTTCCCACCATCGCACAGGGGTCACAGACATAGCCAATTCAACGGCCCAAAACCTCCGTTCTTCAGGGACATCTTCTTCAATTTCTTTAAGAAAGTCCTTAACACTATCAGAACCATCAAAGTAGGGTAGTTATCCTACCTCTTAGGAGATGCATCGAAATCTCTTTATGATCTTAAGGCACCGCAACGCAGATAGATCATGCAACTGGTTCTTCCTATTTTATATCTCTCCATATGAGTCTAAGAGGCATTCACTGTCTTTTTCCTAGCATAACATGCCATCATCCATGGGGTTAATCTAATCATCGTCCCGGGTAGTCAGTTTGTAAATATGCTCAACCTCCACCTCATCACGTACTGGTTCGGTATATCACTCTCCTTCTACTAGATCTAGGGGGACTATTACCCGCATACCTTCATTTTCAAATATCATACTTCTCCTTTTCAAATTGATGATGCCTCCAATGTCAATAGCCTAGTCCAGGCCTAAAATCCTAGGGTAGGGGGCTACGTCATCCACAATCTGGATTACTTCAAAATTTTCATAGACTTTAACACCTGTGATGTCTACCAAAACATTTGGTAATCACCCTAGTGGGATGATATTTTGATGATTAGCCATCTGTAACTGAATAGTTGACTACTCCAGCTTAGGTTCCCCCATCCTTTACCACGTTTTCTTGGGCAGAACATTGGCATCCAATCCTAAGTCAAGGATGACTTGGTCCATTTCATAGACTCCAATCTGTGCAGTCATAGACATCTCTCGCCTAGTCCTTTTTTATTCTTATACAACCTGTTCATATTTTTAACTTTGGTTGGCGGGGCAACCATCTCTGCGCAGCTACCTATCAATGCTTGGAGATTCTCCACTGCCTTCTGGTTGCGCAAAAACTTCATGCATGCCTGAGGGAATGACTTGACCACTTCATCGGTTTTTGGATCTACCAACATCTTTGTTGCAGATGCTTCGTCCTTGGATATCTCCCTCCGAGCTTCAATGAAGGTTTCTTTCTCCATTTTCAGATCTAGGCTTTCCTTTTTATCAGGAGCCCTCCTGATGAGTGGTTCAGCCGCAACTTTTTCTTAAGCTCCTTCGTGGCATTACGCGTAATCACATTGATGCTTGGCCGATTATCCCATGGTTCCACCTTAACCCGTTGTACATTTTTCATTGATTTCTACTGTTTCTCCTGCATATTTTCTATGCCCACCAGAAAGTATTAAATGACATGGTCGAACATCCTGCAGTATCTGCAGGATTAGCATGCAGGGTTTGGGAAATATCTTGAATAATGTCCCACATCCCCATAGTTGTGGCAGATTAGTTGCCCTGGTCCGCGACCTGCTCTTCCACCTCTCCCTCCTCCCCATCCTCTTGCAGGGGATCCTCCCCTCCCTAGGGGTATAGTGGTGATGAGGGGTCAACCTTTACCGTGTATAAGTTTCCACTATCCACAATCAGGTCAAGCATTCAACCTTTTTTCTCATCGTGTCCCACAGATGAGCAGAATCTGCACCACTGTTGTTTGAGTTCTAGAACATAGGCACCTAATCGTGGGCAGTGATCTATCTCATGCCTTCCTGCTACTCGAAAATTAGTGCACCAAAGCATGGGGGAGCTAGGTCCAGCCATTTCTTTGGGGTGTAGAGGACATGCTTCCCTAGCTTGCATATAATATAATAACATAGGACACTAATCCTTAGTGTGGCCTGAAAACCTACAGAGGATGCACCAAAAATTTGGGCTAGCTTCCTTACCTCCATCCTTTCGCAAGTTCTACATTTCTAAGTGCATCGCCTCTAGCTCGCTCTGGATCCGTAGTGCCACAAATTGGGTATATTCTCTTAGCACAACTTATGGCATCATGGAAATCTCCAGGGATTCTTCCTAGGAGTCGATCTTCTGTTTCCCCATAGGTCCATGCAGATTTGGTAACAACATGGTGATAAACCATTATTTGTGTTGTTTTTCCTCGTAGACAAATCCTTCATCATTGATGACCTCCTTTAGCCGCTAATCAGCTTCCCACACTGACTCTGTAGGTCCATGTTTAATATTCTTCATCTCGACCACACATTGACAGTAGGACTTAGGCTTCTGAAACTGCTATTTTAGGGCATCCTTAATTTATTGTATTGAAGGATTCACATGCTGACAAATGTAACCCATGTACCAATCCAGGGCTCATCCTTCAAAGGCTATGGATAGTTGGACCCTCTTGACAACATCATTATTGATGTTTTGCGCAGTCCATCCCGACTCTGCTACAAACTACAATCAATCCATATCCTCATCCCCTCACCCTTAAAGGTTGGTAGCTTCATGTACACAGCCATATCGTCTGCAGGCGGTGGCGGAGGTGGGGTAGGAGAATTACTAACCTTACGTGGTTTTGACGATGATGTAGCCGAGGGATAGGTTCTTACTTGCACAACCCCGCCCTGGTTAAGATCAGGTGATTCCCTTAAAGGAATGTATACCAATATATCTCCTTCTTGATATACCCGATAGTATTTACTACTTCGTGTCATGCTTCCACTATGGTCGGAGGTCATTCACTTGATGTGGTTGCACAGGACACCTTTTTCACCCAATAGCATCTTAATCAACAACAACAAGGTTTGTAGGAACTTACCTCTAAATCCTTTGAAGAACCTTTTCTCAGATTCTGAATAAGACATGAGCTGATCAACTACAAACTCTGTTACAAACCCTCCCAAAATACTATCAACCCAATTCTCTACAGTCCTCGTGATCTTGTTATCAGTATCTTCTAGTTGTTGGATCAAGTCAGGGGTCCACTGCATGACCTGGTGGTCTTTCCAGCAGGTCTAAAACTCCGCCAACCTTGCCAGCCACTCCTGTAGTTCATGTGGGAAGTACATGAAGAAGATTTCATGCACTTAATTAAATATGTACTTTTTCTTCCACTCTTCAGTAGATATATTCTTAATTTTATTTTCTTTTACGGAAAACTCCTGAATCTGTTTTTAAAACCAGTCTTCTAGTTCAGGCTTCAATGGCTTCCAATGACCCTGTGGCATTACCTGATCTCTCTTTCAAAATTATCCCAGTCCTGGCAACAAAACCATTTTTTGGCTTGAGGGGTCTTGACCCAGGTTCAATTTTAAGGTTTGCGAACAAACCCCTGTACTACTGGCCCTTTTAGTGATGGCCTGCTTGCGCAAGTCAAGGTCTATCCTGAAGTAGTATGGGAGGGTGCTGGAACCAGGTTTCCACACCCCGAGAGAGAGAAGGTTAATTGAAGAGGGTTTCCTTCAAATCTATTAGACCTACGCTAGAGAGATCCTACTACAGAAACACTTCACAATGTATCAGAGGAATATCTTCAGTGAAGCTCATAAAACATTCAATAGCAAGTCGAAAAAAGCAGTCCAAGTAGATATAACCTGATCTATGCATTCATCTACTTATACAGTATCGCATCCACGTGCACATCAATAATCATTAGCAACATATATAGTTAACATAAAACATAGCCAGTAATCACAACACATAATACTCATATATCTCAATAGTCTTCTCATTCATTAATATCCAGATCCAGCATACAAACTCTATATACTAGCCCATGCACACAGCCAATGGCATCCACACAGAGCAGGACTTAGGGTCTCCGCGCACACAGCCAGCAGGAGCCCTTACCTAGAGAATCAACACAAAATATCCACAAGACCGTATCCAAGATTTCTGCCCAAAACTTAGCCTCCTCTAGACTCTATTTATCTGTTTATTTATAACACATTAGCCTATGTTATTCTATGGTCCGCAAACTATGGTTTGCGGACTCTTGGTCTACCCTTTGACCCATTACTATTCATTGGGGACTTTGACCTACCCCAAAGCCACTGAGCTAGACTATATTATTACAAAATATTACAAAAATTTCCACAGTTTCCGCTAGGGGACCCTGCTCCAACACTCATCCTCCCATTGTTTTTATCACCTACCATCACTCTTCCATACTTAATAATTTCTATCCCTCCCGCAAAATAAGAAAATGACCATTTTTATTCAATTCCTCATTCCAATGTCCTTAAAAATTAAATTCTACTTACAAATAATGATCAGCCCATTAAAAACCATTACTCGACCCTAAAAAAACATAGTCACCTATTCAAATTCCCCATTTTCATTCTACCTATCAATCTAATTCAAAGAACAAAATATTTAAGAAAAAATTTAATATGAATGGAAAGTTGCCTACACCCATGGTATTCATGCACCCATGGTATTTATTTGCCCATGGTATTGTAAGTGACATCTATCCATGGTATTAATTTACAATACCATGGGTGGATACATACAATAAGTGAATGAATAGCATGGGTGGATACATACCATGGGTTAATGAATACCACGGATAGATGTCACTGACAATACCATGGGCTAATAAATACCATGGGTGGATGAATACCATGCATGTAGGATAATGTGGGGATTATCTATAGTCATTTTCGATTTTCCTTGATGGGAAGCCATTAGGAAAAAAAAATTCTAAGACAATTGAGAAATATTTACCTATATATAGGATAATTGTAGGTGGGAGGATGATTATTGGAGGTTTTTATCTACTGAAATTGATCTGGATCTTTGGGGGAGGCCACCAAGTTCTAAAAATGTGAAATGCCAACAAAATGAGAGAATGCACAGTAAATAAAACCACAAAGAATTTTTTTATTAAAAAAGAGAATAATTTTAGAAGCTACATTGTGGTGGACAATTTGTTCATTTACAAGATGCGACTTGTTACATATGGAATTTTTAGTTACAATACCACAGGTAAATTCCATGGGTGGATAGATACCATGGGTGAATGAATAATATGGGTAAATGAATACCATGGGCATATGTCACGTACACTACCATGGGTGGATAAATACGATTGGTGATGAATAGCATGGGTGGATTCCATTTACAACACCATGGGTAAATTCCATGTGTGGATGAATACCATGGATACATACCATGGGTGAATGAATACCATAGATATATGTCACTTACAATACCATGGGTGGATAAATACCATGGGTAGATGAATACCATGGCTGTAGGCCACTTTCCATTCAGATCATTTGGTCATTAAAATATTTTTGTTTTATGACTTCAACCTTTTTAAAGTCAAATTTTGATATCTTTGACCATAATTTTGAGATGATTTATCAAGTTTTATGTGAAGAATACAAGTTACAATGTAAAAATGGATCATTTTGACTGTGAGTAAACTTTTATAACTTTTTTAGGCTCTCTAAAAATAAGAAAAGGAGAAGCCTTGGAGTGCTCCTTTAAGCCATTTTTAGACTCTCTAAACATAAAATTTTTTCCGAGTAGTTGACTATTCAAGCTCATAAAAATAAATGAACAGTCGTCTATTCAGTATATATTAACCCCTTTTACGGACTGAATTAGAATATTTACAAAAAATGCATACATTGACTAAGGATGGTCAAAAGAGTTCTCTCCTGCATCATTTTATACTTTTTTTTGGCTTGAGGGGCTAAATTTACGAAAAATAAAATTTTGAGTTACGTTTTTCTTCTGACTCCCTAAAAATTAAAAACAATGAGTTTTACTTTCTTCGAGCTCGTTAAAAATATACACTAAAAGAACTGAATGAGTTTTATTTTCATGTATTTTTAAACTTTTCCAACATGAAAACAACACCGAGTTAACCCTACACTAGACTCTTAAAACTAAACAATGTAGGACTCGTCAAACATGACAGGACTGAACCACTCCTTCCTATGGTTCGTAAAAAATAATTCCTAGGACTCATTTGAAGGATGATCTTACATGAAAAGAAAATGTTATCCTCCTCAAGATTGAAAAAAATAAAGAGGTACTTGCCAGTAATGGTGGGTGGGAATTGGGAAAAGGTATTCATTTTTGCATTCATTTAAAGGTAGTCTATCGCTCTTGAACTTGACACTCAATCACAATTTTCTCTGGGTTGGGTAATCCATTTTTCTTACAATTAATCAAACCTCATTGAAATTATTCAGTTGGTTTTGGGTATTATCATTAAGTCAAATGTTTCAAAGTCAATTGTAAGGTTGCCATGTGTTCAAGAGAACTTCAAGCTCAGTTCATGTTCCTTTGAAAATATTAGCCCTTATTCACGTTGGCCATCCCTGAGTCCGGACTTGAAAAATAGTTCTTAAAACTTGACACGTGTTTCATGTCATCGGTTGTCCTGTGACAGATCACTTCCTATCAACTTCAACTTGTTATCTACGAAGTTGATATAGAAACCCTTTTCAGTACCGTGAGGCATGCATGCCTTAATGGAAGGTTTCTCACCTTTGACAATAGGTTTTTATCAATTATCTTTGAATAAGAGATTATATGAGTTTTCGACTACATATCACCTAATGACACTTGATAGATTGTATTGAGAGTACCTTAAGATCCATTCCCATTATTGGTGGTTTCTCTCATGCTTGTTAACGATTCACATCATTGATCGATAATAAAGTTTTATCTGTCATATTCGACTTCAGCACATTTGTTCACATGGTGAGATTTGTTCTACGGATCAAGTTTCATCCATCCACGTTGTGAGGAGTTATGTATTCATGAATATGTATAATGAATCGTATTAGATGGTTGCATCCATACTTTGTCTACTATTGATATGATTATAGGTTATTTATGTACTTATTCATTGACTTGTCTTTACTCTGAGTATGGGAATGCCTACCTGAGTTATGATTATATATTTTCATTGTAATCCTTGAATGTTTGTTGTAGGTTTCTCATGTTAGGTCCCTATATTACTAGTATAGTCCCTTATTGTTGTTAGTGTAACCCCCTTATTGTTATTATTGTGCCCTTAAATTATTATTGTTAGGTCGGCTAGGATTACATTGTAGCCCCATGGACTCATATATAGAAAGGAGGTTTTGTAATTTGAATCATCCAAGAATTGTTCATTCATGTAATGTATTGGAGGTTTCCCCCTCAAAGTGCCTTATTTATAAGGCGTTGATATCTCTTTTCTTCTCTTTTTGGAGCTGGTTTAACAACATTTGGTATCAGAGCTTTGAAATTCTAGGGTTTCGCTGCTCCAAACAGGTCAGCGTGGCATTTTAGCTATAAACTTTTTTCTACGAAGGTTCAGAATCTAAAATTTTTAGAGTGCAAAGCCAAAAATCCGGAGGAACGTTGTCAAAAAAATTTAGAGCTTGGTTCGTAATATTTTGATGACTAGACAATGTTCAGATTTGTAAAGAAACATGTGTCAAACTTGCGCATGATGCTTGACATTTGTAGGTTAGGTCATTTTGCAAGCTCCTGAATTTAACCTAAACAATTCATTGTGGTATTTTCGTAATAAATTTTTTTCTACGAAGGTTCAGAAGTTGAAATTGTTAGCGTGTGAAGCCACAATCCTGAGGAACATCGTCAAAACATGCCAGATATTGGTTCGAAACATTTTCGGAGATATGATCTGTGGAAGTTAGAGCTTTTTGAGGCTTCTGAATTTCATCTCGAAGAGGTGATCATGGGAAAATATTCATAGCTCTCTCTCTGAGCATCGGATTGGAATTTTGTAAAAAGTGGCCACAATTGCACGAACTATAGTTTTCGGTATATCAATTTCAGAGCCAAAGAAGGAAACAATGACACATGGCAAGTCGTAAAAGTTTTCTCTACCGAACCAGTCCAAAATTGGGTCATTGTGGGAGATTGGACATAACGTTGCCTTGAAGAATCCAAATCATATCAGACTTGTGACATTTGAAAGAAGCTTCATAGGGCTACTATAGGGCTAAATTTTAGATATTTAGGATCCACAATTATAGATATAATTCAATTTCAATATCGAGCTCCTCCAAAGCAAGTAAAAGGTGTGTATTTTTTTTTTGAATTGCATAAGTCTTGTTTGAAGAATCAATTTGAATTGATTCCAAGGGAATATTGTAGAATAGATATCAGTATTGGATTTTAAAATGGCCCCTAAAAAGAATTCAACACCCATTAAGACTTTGGAAATATCTACTATGACTCATGAAGACGAAGAATGGCAAAATGACATATCAAAATTACAAGAGAAAGTGCAACAAATTTCTCTCTTGCAAAGAGAAACAAAAAATGACATGGAAGTTTTGAAGAAAGGCATGGAAAATAAGATGGATGGTTTGAAGAAAGGCGTCGAATCTAAGATGGATGGTTTGAAGAATGGCATGGACTCTAATATAGATGGCATGGAATCTAAGATAGATGGCATGGAAGCTGGCATGGAATCTAAAATGGAAAACATGAAGAATGATCTAAAAGCAGACATGGAAGGTTTGAAAAAGTTGATACAAGAAATGTTTCCTAATGGTGAAAAGATAGCAGAGGAAACTCACGATGAGAAAAAAATAAATGTTAATCATGATTTCATAAAATCTAATGTTGGCGGGAAGAACCACCATATTCCAAAAATGGATATGAGGAAGTTTGATGGAAAGGATCCTGTAACATGGATACTACATATGGAGCAATATTTTGATCTCCATATTGTGCAAAACACACAAAAGGTACGCATTGCAACTTTACATTTAGAACAAAATACATTTGTATGGTATCGATGGCTTTGCTCCCGTAAAAAATTGTCACTTGGTCAATTTTTACGGAGGAAATGATAGCACATTATGAGGATACAAAGAGCAACACCTTCTTTAGCCAATTGATAAATTTCAAACAAAAAGGGTTTAGTGGGGGAGCACATTGAGGACTTCCAAAAATTGAATATAAGGGTAACTGATATTCCAGAGGAACACGGGATTGATCTCTTCATAGGTACTTTAAAGGATAACATCCAACATGAAGTTCGCATTTTGGAACCTGATTCATTGGAGAAGGCATTCAGGTTGGCAAGAAAAATTGAATGTAAAATTATGGCGACAAGGAAGCTTACCACTCACTTCTATAAAGAGGGAAGTGTTGCTACTCCTAGATTTCCACAACCTACAAGGTTGACACCACAAAAATTGGAAGAAAAAAGAGCAAAAGGGCTTTGTTACAGTTGTTATAGAAAATACACTAAAGGTCATAAGTGTATTGAGAAGAAATTATTTTACATAGATTGTGAAGAGGAAGAAAAGAAATGAACAAGAAGAGGATATACACTAGGAACCAACCCAAGAAGAGGAAGAAATGAGTCCGACCATATCGTGTAATGCATTGGCAGGAATTACCACTCCTCAAACTCTCAAGATAGAAGGACATATCAAGAAGAAAAAGGTAACAATGTTGATTGATTCAGGTAGTACCCATAATTTTATTCATTGTAAGGTAGCCAAGGAATTGAATTGTTTCCTATACCCAGCACCAGAATGTCAAGAGATGGTTGCAAATGGAGGAACTATAAATTGCTCTGGAAAATGCCATAATATCAAGCTAACCATGGGGGAATATGTATTGAATAGTCCAATGCTTTCCATTCCTATGGGAGATGCTGATGTTGTACTAGGAGTACAATGGTTACAATCTTTGGGGACGGTAGCTTTTAATTTTCAAGAACTTTTCTTGAAATTTTTTTCAGAAGGAAAGGAAGTCGAATTACGGGGTATTGTGGGGAAGCCAGGAAGGATAATAAGCTATAATGTCATGACAAAGCTTCTAAAGAAATAACAACGAGGCGTAATTGCACAATTATGCTCACTAGAAGTTCCAACATCAAAATCATCTATTTCTGTAGATCTCCAACAAGTCTTGTACAATCATTCCAAGGTGTTTGAAACTCCCAAAGGACTCCCACCTATTCGTGATCATGATCATGCTATTCATTTTATTCCAGGAAGTGTTCCTCCAAACATCAGGCCTTATAGATATCCTTATGTCCAAAAGAGTGAAATTAAATGTATGATTGCAGAAATGTTAGAGGCGGGTATAATTCAACCTAGTCAAAGTTCTTTCTCTGCTCCTGTAGTATTGGTACACAAGAAGGATGTATCATGGCGAATGTGTCCGGATTATAGGGAGTTCAATAAGCTCACCATTAAAGACAAATTTCCCATTCCTGTGATTGATGAATTATTGGATGAATTACATGGAGCAATTTATTTTACCAAGTTGGATCTTCGTTCAGGATATCATCAAATTAGAATGAAGACTCAAGATATTCCAAAAATAGCATTTCAAACTCATGAGGGTCATTATGAATTTTTGGTCATGCCTTTTGGCCTTACCAATGCACCTTCTACATTTCAAGGGTTGATGAATTCCATTTTCAAACCCTTCCTTAGAAAATTTGTGCTAGTATTTTTTGATGATATAATAATCTACAATAGGTCTTGGAAGGATCATGTTCAACATGTTGACAGGGTGCTCAAACTATTGGAGGAGAAACAATTATATGCAAAAACATCCAAATGTTTCTTTGGAGTACAAGAGGTGGAATATCTGGGTCATATTGTATCTCACGAGGGTGTTAAGGTAGACCCTAACAAAATTAAAGCCATTAAGGAATGGAAAGTCCCCACAACCATAAAGCAGTTGCGAGGATTTCTCGGGTTAACATGGTATTATCGAAAGTTTGTTAAGAATTATGGGAGAATAGCAGCACCTCTAACAACATTATTGAAGAAAGATGCATTTTCATGGACTCCTGAAGCAACTAAGGCCTTTGAACATCTTAAAGGGGCAATGTGCCTAGCACCGGTCTTAGCTACGCCAGACTTCACAAAAACCTTTATTGTGGAATGTGATGCCTCAGGAAATGGAATTGGTGCAGTTTTAATGCAGGAAGGAAGACCCATTGCTTTTGAAAGTCGTCCAATCAAAGGAAAGTATTTACAGAAACCTATTTATGAGAAGGAAATGTTAGCAATACCGCATGCACTAAAGAAATGGTGAACTTACCTAATGGGAAGACACTTCAATGTAAAAACTGATCATGATAGTCTTAAACAGTTTTTGGAACAAAGACTATCTTCAGAAGAGCAGCAAAAATGGGTCACAAAGATGTTGGGTTATGACTTTGAAATAATCTACAAAAAAGGAAAGCTTAATGTTGTTGCAGATGCACTCTCAAGAAAGAATGAAGAGGTGGAAGCATTTCTTTGTGCTATTTCTATTATCCAACCAGATTGGATAACTGAAGCAAGAGATGAATGGAAGAAGGACAAAGATGTATGGACACTCATTCAAAAGTTGCAGCAAGATCCTAGTACATCCGATACATTTAGTTGGAAAAATGATTCCTTATGGTACAAAGATCGCTTATATCTTTGTAAGAATTCCCAACTAAAAAAAAAGATTCTTCTGGAATTGCACACTTCTCCTTTAGGAGGACACTCAGGATTTTTAAAAACTTACCACAGGGTGAAGAAATAATTTTTTGGGATGGACTTAAATCTGATATTCAAAAGTTTGTGGCGGAATGTTTGGTTTGCCAACAGAATAAAGTGGAGACAATTAAGACCTCGGGACTTCTACAACCTTTATCCATTCCAATTCAACGTTGGGAGGAGATTTCAATGGATTTTATCACAGGTTTACCTAAGTTCGAAGGAAAGAATGTCATCATGGTGGTAGTTGATAGACTTACCAAGTATGCACACTTTTGTGCATTATCTCATCCATTTAAAGCAAGTACAGTTGCTACTACATTTATGGACAGAATTCAAAAGCTACATGGAAGCCCAAGGGTTATTGTGAGTGACAGAGATCCCATTTTTACTGGAAATTTCTGGACGGAGTTATTTTCTTGTTTGGGTACTCAATTAGCTCATAGCTCATCTTATCATCCTCAATCTGATGGTCAAACTGAGATAGTAAATAAATGTTTGGAAGGATATCTTCATTTTTTTGTATATGATAAACAAACACAATGGGTCAAGTGGTTACCTCTCGTTGAATGGTGGTATAACACTTCCTTCCATACTGCAGCAAAAATGACCCCATTTATGGCACTTTATGGATATCATCCACTATCCATCACATCATATTTAAGAGAAAATTCGAAGGTTCAAGCAGTGGAAGATCACATCGAGCATCAACAAGAAGTTCTCCAACTCTTAAAGGATAACCCGAATTTGGCACAAAATCGAATGAAACAACAGGCAGATCAACATCGTAGCGAGAGAAGTTTTGATGTAGGAGATTGGGTATTTTTACGGCTACAACCATACAAACAAATGTCCCTCAAGCAAGCAAAGAAGGATAATAAATTATCGCCAAAGTACTATGGTCCTTACAAGGTGTTGCAAAAGATTGGTACTATGTCATACAAATTGGAGCTTCCTGCTTCTTCACAAGTGCATCCAGTTTTCCATGTTTCATGCTTAAAGAAGGTTATAGGTGAAAATCTTCCAGTTCAAACAATATTGCCAGAACTTGATGAGGAAGGAAAAATCATATTGGAACCTGAAGCGGTCATGGAAACAAGAACTTGACAAATATGGAATCGATCAATTTCAGAGTATCTCATCAAGTGGAAGAACTTACCCACTGAAGATTCTACATGGGAGGATGAGAATTTTATACAGAAGCACCCAAATCTACTCAAGCGTTGAGGACAACACTTTTTTGAAGGAGAGGGGCATCTTAGGTCCCTATATTACTAGTATAGTCCTTTATTATTATTAGTGTAACCCCCTTATTGTTATTATTGTACCCTTGTAACCCCCATATTGTTATTATTGTGCCCTTAAATTATTATTGTTAGGTCAGCTAGGATTAAATTGTGGCACCATGGACTCCTATATATAGAAAGGAGGTTTTGTAATTTGAATCATCCAAGAATTGTTCATTCATGTAATGTATTGGAGGTTTCCCCCTTGAAGTGGCTTATTTCTAAGGCGTTGATATCTCTTTTCTTCTCTTTCTGGAGATGGTTTCACAACATCCGACCATTTCCTCTGATATTATCTTTGGCACGATAAAGTGCTTCAATCTTTTAAATGACCTTCTATACTTCACACTTTAGGGGGGAATTTGTTACACGTCATTTTTTTTCCATGACATTTGACAGTTAAAATGGATATCTTGCCATCCATACACATGTTTCAATGCACTCCCTTACTGATAAAATTCCTATATTCGCTTAACAAGTCATGAACTTTGGGTAAAATGAATTTTTCATCTGTTTACCATGACTTGCACACTTTTCCTAGTTAGTTTCTGTGCATTTGCAGTTTCTTCTATTGAAACCTGCACAGAACTCCGTGTTGTCTTCCATTACAGACTGCACACATGACTCAATGAAAATTAAAATTAAAAAATAAGTTCTAGAAGCCTTATTGGGCTAATATATCCCAACTAGAAGCTTCTAGGTCATATTTTTTCAAGAAAAACCCCTCCAAACATGGAGCTAATTCCCTTGGATCAAGGAACCCAAATCCCATGATTAATAGATCTCATCTCTCTTTTTTGGATCTGAAAGCTCCCCCATTTGTCCAATAAATTGAATAGAGGATAGAGGTTTATGAGAGCTCACAAAAGGTAGTATGATGCTGGTAATTTTGGATTGGGAAGCTTGTCATCCAAGGAGAAGAATTTGAGGCATTTTGTAGAAACCTCATGAGATCAAGGCATGGTTGTAAGGATCTCCTTTCATCTCTAAATTAATACATTTGAACCATTTTTCTCATTGTGTTATATTATTGAAGTAATGAATGGTTTATGCTATTTATATATTCATTAAGGTAATTTCAATTTCTAATATCATTGATCATTAGATTAATCTTGTTTTAGGTCATTATATTTCATATGCCATTCATCCCTTGTATATTTTTGTTTGTGGGTCTCATCAAAGAATTTGAGGAGCTACATTGGGACGGATCAGGTATATTCATCAAGCATTTCACAATGAGGTAATATCACCACTCTCCTTCTCATATTATAATGATTTAAAGGAAGTAATCTTAGAGAAAGAGCTATTCTTATGTCTGTTTGATTTTAGTTTTCCTTTAGGAATCTAGGGAGATTGCTTCTGTCCAGAACATGGATTTTTCTACATAGCAAATGATTATTTTAAGGATGGATAAATACTAACAATATAGAAATATAATGTGATTATATTAGTACTATCAGGTAGGGAGATAACAAAAAATAACTGGTAGATGAAGAGAAATATGATGTCACTTGATTATCCACGTCAACTTATTACATATTATTTTATAAAATTTAAGTAGACATATATAGAAAAATATTATTTCCTATATAATAAAAGTTAAAATACAGGTAAATATATATATATATATATATATATATATACATATACATATATGTATATATATATATACATATACATATATGTATATATATATATATATGTATATATATATATGTGTATATATATATATATGTGTATATATATATATATATATATATATATATATATATATATATATATATATATATATACATATACATATACATATACATACATATACATATACATATATATATATATATATATATATATATATATATATATATATATATATATATATATATATATAGAGAGAGAGAGAGAGAGAGAGAGAGAGATCAAAATCAAATCCTCTTCCAAATAAATTCTCAACCCAAATCTTAGTCCAAAGGTTATGTTAATATAATTGTCATTGATCTATGCCACCATATATAATGAAAATATATTCAACAAAAGGTATTTTGCATCCTAATATTGGTTTACTATGGAATATTCTCCAATTTTTTGTTAATGAATTATTTAGCTCGGTTAGAAATTCTAAATGGTTGGTTTCATGTTTGGTTTTTTTCTATCAATTATGTTTCCATGCATAATCCATGTAATATATTACTTTAATCAAGTCCAATTCAATGTTAAATCATCATTCACAATGAGATATAATGAATTGGAATATATTATTGTTATGCATGCATGAAAAATAAGCAAAAAAAATATGCATAAACAAATAGGAGAGAACTAAATTTAAATTTTATTATCATTATTCCTCAAACCTTACTTAATATTCAATGTACTTTTCTCTTTTATCTAAAAGATATAGTTCACTTTATTTGCTTTTTTCAACCAATTTCACCATATACACAAATTATTCCAATCCTCAACTAAACAAAAAAGTGAAGTAGTCTTCCAGTCCTTTAATGAATATCACCCATTGCATAGGTAATTACATATTTAGTTTATGATGTAATTCGTCAATATTTAAAGAGTAGTATTTCATTCACTATGGAATTGAGGTTTTTTTATTCAATAAATCAATTGTTTAACTTTTGTATCTATTTATAGTTTTATCCACCAATGACATGCAAAATAAATCCCAAAAAGGAATGGAACATAATTAATTATATATTAGTAATATGTATATGAGAAATTATTACGAGTCAAGGTTTATATATATATGTATTCTAAAATTTATTATTCATCAAGGATTCTAGAAATATGGAATATGAGCCTATATCGTATTTCTTTCTAAAAGAAAATATTTTTGTTTACTTGATATATTATGAAAAGAAAGATTAACAAATAACATAAGTATAATTTCCAAAACCTATAATTGGATTGAATTTTAATTTCATCAGAAACAAAATTCTTGATAAATCTAATTAACTATTTATCTTAAATTTTTACCGAGAGGTCACACAGAGTCTAAACCTCGCTCTGATACCATATATAACAACTCCAAATTTAAACATACAACTAAATAGATCAATTTATGCGATTAGTGTTCAACACAGAACTATTCAACTAATTAGAATATAATTTCCAAAAAACAAGAGCAGAGATGACTTACTTGCAGCGATGATATTAGTTTCTTCTTATTTTAGAGTTGAACACTATTTGAATCCCATTAACTACAAGAAAATTTTTGGTGATGACTCTCCACTCAACCATAGGCTCAGTTGCACATAATATTTCTACAACCAGCCACCCCCGAGCCCTCAATCAACATACTACTTCCATGGAATCCTTTGTCTCACAATAGTTTTCGTCCAAGAGAAAGGATGAATGGATTAATGAATCTCATCCCCCTCATCATCCATTAAATAGACTAAACGGTATGAAAAATGGAAAGGGATCCGCATGCACAACTTCCATGTGTCAACATGTGAACTTTTATTTCTTTATTTTAAGTTTTACTTAATTTAATATTTCTCTTAATTTACCTCTTTCTTATTTTATTATTTTTTACTTTTTGTTAACTTTAGTTATTCTTAGTATTTTTATAGTTTACTTTTATATATATATATATATATATATATATATATATATATATATATATATATATATATATATATATATATATATATATATATATATATATATATAATTACAGTTTATTATTCACTATTTTATTTATTTATTATTATTATATTTTGTTTATTATTTATTATTTATCTACGATTATTATTGTTTCTTTATTGTTTACTATCTATTTACTATTATTATCATTTATGTATTGTTTATTATTTATCTAATTATATTTTAATATCATATTATTTTATTTATTATTATTATTATTATTAGGGGGAAATATGTGAAAACTTGTCTTATCCCCTCTTAAAACATTCACAATATTCGTAATACAATAAAGGACTTCACACTCCCAGTAATTCCTTAAATAACAGTAGGATCCTTTCCATTCAAAATGTGCATATAAAATTTTCACAATCATATAGAAAATCATTTTTTAACATATCACATAATTGATTAGTTAATTTTTTCTACTATGAGAACAACAACGGCAATATAATTCTCCTCCGAACCAATGGGAAGTATCTTCTACAACCAAATTGATCCATTTTCACATCTAGATACTTCTTTGACATAGACCATATCAAGTCTAGAATGGAATTCCACTATCCAATCAGAATTCTAATGACCATACCGGTCCCAATACATGATTCCTCTTATAAATTTCCTTCCTATATCTCCAACAACGTCTTTTCTATGAGGAATTTAAACCTCCTCTAATAGCCTCCAAAATCATTAGAGTTTCCTAACAGTTTTTCCCCTTTTCACCATATTGGAAAATATTTTTCCCTTACCGATATCATCTATCTCTGGCGAGAGGAAATTAAGGACGACAACTTACATCAGCCCATCTAGTTACTGAAACACCATAAACCGAATTCCTCCCGACCTTTCACAACTATCCACAACTTTTTGACCCACGAAATTCTTTGTTATCACCCTTTCGTAGTGTAATTTACATAATAGACCATATGCACATTATCATTAAAACAAAAGAAACATTTATGTACATCATGTATTGATACTTGAATCTCAACGCCAATCCCACAATAACTAAAAGTAAATTGACAGGAAAACATAACTAACATCTCATGTCATATAGGAAATATTCATTTCAAAATATCCATCATACAATTTAGAGAAACATTTCCATATGTTGTATATCATAACATTATGATTTCTAATTTGCAGTTGCAAATCACGTTGCAACATTTTGCCTTTCATAGGTCCCTATGTTGCCACTAAGCTACCCTTTCTTAATCACATTAGCAATATTAGCTACAATTGTTTAATAAAATCATGTCTTCTAGAAAACATTATTATGCAAAAACTTTTGTCAAATACGTTCAGGATGCATTTCACTTTCACATGCATCCACGTTATCAATATTTAAACATAATACAAGTTATTTGGAATGTTTCTCTTCATAAACCACCTTTATGTATACAAATTAATATATCCACTAAAGTTACATCCACCAAATGTTAAAACAAACTTTCCATATAGTTGTTTTTATAAAACAACAATTAAGGGAAAATAGGTTAATCGTTAACATTCCTATAGTTTCTAACCCATGCATCATGTAATTTCATGTATGCATAAGCTTATCATCAACAATAATTAATGCATACCAGCTAACATAACCATCTACTCATAAATTCATGGAGTTGTGATGTTTAAGAAAACAAGTTAATCAACATCATCTTATTAATACTATCATTAATTTGAGAAAACCATCAAATCAATCACATTAATGACACTACTATATCATAATCCAAGTTATTGATCACATTCAAGAACTTGAAATCATAGGTATGCATGGTTAGAATAGTATTCTATTTTACAATCATTTAGTTTTTTCCATGTGCCTAAAAGCTTAAACATAATTGTAATCATTCAAGACATTGATTTATCATCAAAAAATTATGGTAACAATCCAAACATCAAAAATTTCCACAGTGTATTGTTACCAACATACTAGCAACGTGAATTAAACTGCCAAAATCACTTTTTTTACAACTTGAAATAAGATTCAATAAAAAATTATTCATTCATATAAGTTGAATAGTTTATCATGCAATACTAAATAATCAAATGCTACCAACCATATTAAATACTACCATGATAGGACTCAATCATGGACTTAGCCATTACTATCAAGACTCGCCACTTGAATTATTTTTTTACGTTTGACATCAAAAAGGGTTGTTTCAATGTCTTTTAAAGCATTATATTGTACTATTTAGGGAAAAAGCCCCACCTTTTACATTCATGCATTCATTCTTCATAAGTATTTCCTTGTAACTTTAGTCATGTTCCTTAAATGTATCATTAATATTGTCATATATGCAAAGTTTGGTAGTCAAACCTCATTATGGATATTGAGTGTTCAGGATTTTTCTTTCATAAATGCAACATATGTTATATTCTATTTCATCCGGATAAATACTGAAATGTCACAAGAACAATTTTACAACATACTTTATTACATACTACTCTTTAATGCGGCTATAATCCTACATCTTGCATCTCGTGTTAAAAGTAACCAACTGCATATATCACTATCTAGTTTTTTATAACCATAAATGAGCATATCCCCACTAGTACCATATGTATACTTGTTTTCCACTTGTCGATCCCCAAAAGGAGATACTGTTGCAACCTTTAGCTTTGATACGACTTGTAACATGCCTTGGTAACGTCACACGAAAATGCATGGAGTTGGAATTTTTTTATAGAATTTTCCAACATGTAACTTTCAGAATTAGTTTCCATATTCCTTGAACGACCATTATTTATACAAACATCACTACATAGAGTAATATTTAGTAATTTAATAGTAAGTTACACAAACATTAACTGCCACTATCGTAGCATATTAACTTAAACTTCCTTATGTAACCTAACATAAATTCCATCATTCTTTTCACTCAATTAATTAATCACATACTTGATAATATAAAAAACACAACATGCAAGGAATCAACATCATATGAATAGAAAAATCAACAATCAAATCATTGAACACCAATATACCCTGGAAATCCTGTATGGTGAAAACCAACAAATGATTAATTTTATTATTAAAAAATTGTGAGGGTGTTCACCCCTCCCTCAATGGCTTGCATGAGAGTCCATATCTTATCCATTTTCATAAAATTGTACAAAAAAAATCATTTAAATACAAAATATCTAGCTAAAATCTATTACAATCATCGTGATAGCATTTACGCACAAATCATCAATATCCATTTCTTTATGGCCTAGTTGTTTGCATTAATGCATCATCCCGCGGTTGAAATTTATTAATCTACATGGATATTTTATCATTCATAATGTTAAAAATAATCTATCCTTTCCATTTGTCACCATCCTTTCTTGTCATTTTTTTCGTTAGCGAGCTTCAATACCATGATTAGTTAAAGTATGAGTTAACCAATAATCAATCTTTATCACTAATGCTTCAACATCTATTTGTGTGAATAAATAATACATAAAAATCTATCATGTCATGCCTTATTTAACGTCATTACACACACACTAATAAAAAAGCATACAAGTATCAAGCACATCTGTAGATAAATACCACTTAATTGTGATTCCCCTCACACGTGAGTCCAAATTATTTTCCAAGGGGAAACCATTATAATTTTCCTTATTATTTTAAATAGAACTAACAAACTAGCTATGGTTTTTCATTCGAACACATAAAAATTTCACAATAGTTTTTCTTCTTGCATGCAAATATATAATCTTTTCTCAAAAGTGAACTAACACAATATTGCATGCAAATTCAATATATTTCCAAAGGAAATCTAACATAATATCCTTTGAAAATTCATAACCTTTCCAAAAGAAGGCTAACATAATCTTGCATGCAAATTCATAATCTTTCCAAGAAATCTATCTCAATGAGCTATTATGTTCATGAATTCCAAACATATTTCTTACTCTAAAACCCTACAATAATTAGTTGTCCTTTTTAGGTAAACAAACACATACTTCCTTTTCAAAAGGAAATTAACACAAAAAATATTTTTTTGATGCCTAAAAATTCTTAGTCTTATTTCAAAACAACTATATTTTCGTTTGTATTAAGATATTTACCACAAGCAACTAATTTTTTTTGTATGTAAATACATGTCTTTTTCCAATGTTTTAGAAAATTAGTTATTCTTTTATTGTGCAACGTACACATGTAACCCTACTCAAGGAAAGAAACTTAGATAGTTTAATTCTCTTCAACAAAAAATCCATGAAAACTTTTCAAAGTTATGCACAACCAATATTTTCAAGAAAATAAATATATTTAACCTATGCTCATACATGCAAGAACTATGGAAATCGCTCTAATTGTCTCTCTCTGAACCAGGTATCCTCCAGTGTTGATGGTCAGCTCGACAGTCAATTTTTCTCAACATTCTAGTGTATCTCCAACCCTAACTTTTCATTGTATTATGATGGCACTATGTTGGGTATTGCATCCTCTTTTGATTTACACTTTAAAGGGTTAAAATAACATCTATTTAATAAATGAATTAAATTTTTAAAACTAATAATAATAGTAATAATAATAATTATAATAATAATAATTATCATAATAATAATTACGATAATAATAATAGAACTTTAAAGTACATTGATAATAACAATAATGATCATGATAACAACAAAATTAACAATTATTATTATTATTATTATTCTTATAATAATAATAATAATAATTATAATAATAATAATAATAATAAAATCCTCTTCCTCCCCTCCAAGTTATAGGTTTATTAAACTTTCTTATTTTTCCTTTAATCACCTGGTTTTTAGTCTTTTGGAGAAGGGTCTTAATTTTTCCCTTTCTCCTAAAAAAATCTTTGTGTAAGACATTATTTGTGATATAGAGTTTGAGATTAAATATTTGCTGGATGCTTCCAAATACATCATTACGTAAGATTGTGCATCAATCCTTAGGAAAGCCAAGCCCCCTAAGAGAAACCTTACCAAACCTAAGTTTGAGGCTCTAAAAAACTTGAACAATAACCAGGACTTTTTTGTTCTTAAGGATGATAGAGGAGGTGCTATGGTCATCTTAAAAAGGAAAGATTACCATAGAAATATTTTATATCACCTTCATAATAGCAGGAGATAGAATAAACTAGATAAAAAATCCTTGAAGAATGTTCCAATATTCTTTGCTTCAGCCATAAAATCTAATAGCACAGTTAGCTCCCTTAGTAAAATGTTTATAGAGTGTAATGCTCTCACTCCGAGGATATATGGTCTACAAAGGATCCCTAAGGAAGAAGCCCCCCTTTTCCTCATTATCAACACCATTGGTGGTCAGACTTACCTTCTCGCTAAATAGTTTTAGCCAATAATATTAAACCTCTTCTTAGCCCGACCGATTCCTTTTTCAATGACTCATCATTCTTTATTGATGGTTTAAAAGGAATTAGAATGGATCTCGATGAAAAGCTTGTAAGTTTTGATGTTGTCTCATTATACACATGTATTCCCATTAATGATGTTATTGATGTCATCAAACGAATCACTGATCCTGATACTGCCCATCTGGTTGAGATTTGTCTCACCTCAAACTTCTTCAGTTTCGAGGGTGAATTATTTGAACAAACTTGTGGTGTGGCCATCCGTTCCCCCTTGGCCCCCGTTGTGTATAATATTTTCACGGAGGAATTTGAATCCAAGGCCTTTTCCTAAACCCTATTCCAACCTAGACTTTGGAAAAGGTTTGTGGATGACACTTATGTTTTCTGGGCACATAGAAAAGATCAATTGGATCATTTTTTTCCATCATCTTTATGATCAATATAACCTCATTAAGTTCACCATTGAATGAGAGGTTGATGGAATCATGCCTTTTCTAGAGTTCACCCTAGCTACCAGAGAATTAAGAATATCATATTGAATAAGAAAAATATAATCTCCTGAGATTTTTCAATAAGGACGACTATAGAAAGTTCCAGTGTCTTAGATCGTTTCAAAAGGCAGAAAAAGGTTCGAAGAATAAAAAATATTCTAGTGATTTGTTATCTAGAGTTCACCTATCGCTTATTCAAGGAACTACCAATAAGATCGCTAGGATCCTTAAGAATCATAATGTTTCCTCGACATTGAAGCCGCTTCGCACTATTTAGAGTTATCTAAGATCGATTAAGGACCCGGTTTTTCCCACAGATGGCAAAGGTTCTTACCTAATTCATTTCTCCTCTGGGTCTGCATACATTGGTGAAACTGGTAGATCCATTAATCAAAAGATCTACGAGTACGTGGCTGAACTTAAGCATGGTAGGTCATTCTCCTCTGACTTAGCACAACATGCTGAAAGGAATAAGCATCACATTTGCATTGAAGAGGCTAAATTTATTGCTAGGATTGACCATTTTCATCACTGTGAGTTAAGGGAAGTGTTATAAATCGAAAAAATGTTGGTTAAACTTAATAGAGATGATGGGTGGAGTGTTAATAGGTGCTGGATTCCAGCCCTTCATTAGTTGATTTTTAGTATAAGCATCCCTCTCTATTTTTTTTCCCCTTATTTTTTAATCCTTTCTTTATTAACCCTTTTTATGAATATTAACATTGCTCTTATTCTCCTTTGACGAATATTTTTAATTAATAAATTATATTAAAACATATTATAATTATACAAAATTATACTGTAAAAATGAATTTTAATATAATATATTATTATTCTGATTCTTTTAATTAACAAATTAAATTACAATATAATATAATAATAAAATATATTAAAATTATATGTTGCAAAAATAATAAATTAAATCAAAAATATATATATTAATAAAATATATTAAAATTATATTATATAAAACTAATAATTAATTCATAGTTACATGGAACTAAATAAATTTTATTTTTCTCCTTCTTAGTTAAACTAAATGTTATATTATAACAACTAGTTGGATCTTCTCTTCAGTTATTTAAACAGGTTTCCATGATCCGATTTCTCATCTTGTCGTGAAGATGAACCACACTGACTGGTTCAAAACAAGTTGACAAAATATGTTCATATGTGATTTTCACATAAATTTTTTCTATAAAAATTATGGATCACAAAATCCAAATTTCAACAATTAAAACATGCAAACACATGCTTTTTTTTCAAGTGATAATAAATTTGTTATTTCTCTTGAATGACAAATTATATTTTTCTTTTCCAAGAAATTAAATGCACAACAACCATTTCTTTGCGTGCAAACATATACTTCTTTTTCAAGAATTCAAATGCCTACATTCTAGTTTTCTTGCATGCAAATATATATTTTATTTTCCAGTAAATTATTTTCAATAACTAATAAAAATTAAATAAATGCTAAGACACTAGCTTTTAATTTTATACATGGAACTATATATTTCTTATTCCAAGAGAATATTATTTAACTGCACAAGTAGTTCTTTAAGAAAATAATATTTGGTTCTTATTATTTCATGCATGAAATACTTTCCTTTGAAATGATTAACATGAATAGTTATCCTTTACCATGCAGTCCTTCCGAAGAAAAAAATATATTTTGGCTAATCTAATCATTATGCCTCTGCGTTCTTTCCCAATCATTATGCCTCTGCGTTCTTTCCCAAGGAACTAATGCCATAGTTATTAAGTCTATGCATATAGCCACAAATTATTGCTTTCAAGAAAACATTTAAACACCAAAATTCATGGAGTGCTTTTCCATAAAATTAGAATAGCTAATGATTACCTCAAAAATGTGGTTAACTAAGCTTTTACCGATATGATAATTGTAGGTTGCAGTCTTCGGCACACTAGCCATATCTTTCTTCGCTACAAGGCACACAGATTGGAATCTGTCCATACCAGAGACTTCGAGGGAGTGTACCTTACTAGTCCTCCATGATTTGAAAATATACATGACTCCAAAACGAATCACTGAGGCATCTCAGAAAATATAAGTTTTTAAACTTAAAGCTAGAGGCATTTGTAACAAGAGGAGGAGAAGACCCTTGAAGCTGTGATTTTCTTACACCAAGAACTTTAGTCAATCCTAAGTCAACAATGTCATGAAACTAGATTTGAAGAAACAATTTTCATGTTGATGATGGATTCAAATTAATCACAACTGGTAATACAACCTTGATACATAGATGGGTCGAACAATCATCTTGGAGGAAGAGATAAATGCAAAAAAAACCCTCACCGAGGATTCATCAACATCAACCACTGTGCACTCTACTAATCTTTGGTATAGTCACGTTAGTATTTCTACAAAATACATGGACTTTCTACTCTCAAATTCAATAAAGAGGGGCTGGAATAATAATATCCCTAAAAACCATACATTGAGATCATCTGAATCACACCGTGGAACCAATATTTTCATCCAAATATAATAATGATAGAGCCACAATGGTTATGTGGGGAATACTAAGATCGTAGGCCAAAACTCCTCCCTCTCGCGGAGAAACATGCCAATAGTTGAAATCACCCAAAGGAGAAAATGAAGCAAGAATAGGGGAGAATACCTAAATAAGAGAGCCCTAACTAAATTCCAATCTAACTATCATGTAAAAAGGATAACCAATTGTTAATTAAGTTGAAATAATAATG
This sequence comes from Pinus albicaulis, assembly GCA_034641835.2. NCBI lineage: Eukaryota > Viridiplantae > Streptophyta > Pinopsida > Pinales > Pinaceae > Pinus > Pinus albicaulis. The sequence goes on along the minus strand of CM076570.1, from coordinate 1,234,918,236 downwards.
TTATTCCATGTAGAGTGAACGTCAAGTAGGGATATTACACAATTAGCATGACTCATCGTGCTCAATGAGGCCTCGTAGAAAAGCGAGCTAAATTATTAAGCCTTCTCATTTCAACTTCATTGTTATACAATAAAATGATCGAGACTCAACTTAAATAATGTGTCTCCATTGTTATTTTGGTTGATTTCATTATTATTATATGGTATTTTCCTTGCCATCATGCAATATCATTGTCTATAAGGCCTTGTATATGCAATTTTGGAGGATTTTTTGCAGACATCGTGGCTATAGTTGATTGGGTTTGATTTTTCTTGCTCGTCCTTAATTGAAATTAAGGTGCATAAACAATATATTAGTGGTCTTGAGTGTTAGGCAAGAGGTGTGCTAAATATTGGGGAAAATGGACAAAATCTTGTCACAGATGTAAAATATTACCATGCCTTCTTTGCAGGCTATTGAAGATGTTGTGGAAATTTGAGCCTTTCCATTCGACCAAATACTCCACCTTGAAGTGGTCAAAGTGCTACAATTATCAGTCCTTTTGATGTTTCGAGTGCTAAATTTTGGAGTAGATGGACAAAATCTTGTCACACATGTAAAGTATTACCATGCCTTGTTTGTAGTTTGTTGAATATGGTGTGGACATTTTGAGACTTTCCTTTAGACAAAATAATCCACCTTCAAGTGGTAAAAGTGCTATTTTTCTTAGTCCTTTGCATTTTCCCCTTCTTTTTGCTGTCAAAGGGGGCCCTTTTTGTAACACAAGGTGGATGGAATGGTGGTCCATATCCCAAAAAAATTATATCGTTTAGTCCATGGATAACGTTTGTAACAGTTGGTGTAAATGATTGTATACAAAAATGCACTTTTCTACCAAATAGAAAATATTCCATGAAGATTGGGATTTCATGTAATTTATCCTCATTGAGAAATTAGATTTATTTTCCTTTTGTTGAGAATTAAACAAAAAAAGTCCCTTTCCATTGCTCCCATGGAAGCTTTTCTTGTTCTATATATTTCTATGCTCTTTACCTCGAAATGTAATCTCCTACCTAATATTTATTTGAAAAATTGTTGTACTGTTGTTGGGAATAACATCCACTAATTGTTGTAGTTAATTCCTCGCATGTAAAAATGGATAATATGTGCAGACCCAACATGCAAAGGTCACTCTTGTTATCTCATTTTAGGAACTAATATAATGGTAAATTAGCCAAAACCCTACAACGGTTAACAAGACTGATTCAGGGTAACATTCTAGTTTATTGATATTCATACAATTATGCACATGGTGGTACATTGCAAGATACATGTTAGAAACTGCAAAAAGTGTATGTGCATCGCGGCTCTTCCTAGTTGTCAAGACATCGTCTACACCAACTAAATCTCATCCAGTTCCAATCGGAATTCCAGGAATCGTAATCGAAGAAGTCGATTAAATGAAGGTATAATTTACAATATCAACATTTTTGAGTTAAATTGTTATATGTTAATGATATTCTGGAGTCCCTAGAAAATATTCTCTAGCATTTTTCCTTTGATTGAAGGAAATATCCTCTTAAGGTCTGATAGTCGATCCTTTTAACGGAATCAATAATGCTTTTAAACGTACCAATTCTTTTATATATTTCCGAGTGTTTCTTTGTTTTTCGCTTAAGGTTCTTGTAGATTACTATAATGGATCAAAAATTAGGGATCCATAAGGTCAAATAAAAACATTTGGAACAAAGACCTCCATTCAAAGTGACTTGAAGCCTATATATCAAGGTACAACTCCTTAGGAAGCATTATATTTGTCTAGTGGGCCAGATTTTACCTTTCAGTACATCGATGTATTAACGCCATATATTCTAGCTCTTGGTTCTCTAATATGGCAAACATGGTATCCTAATGGCACTGATGAAGCCAATCATCAATGTAAGAGCAATTCTTAAAAATGGATTTTAGCATAGTTTGCAATGCAAATTTTTTTGGCTAATTTATCCTGTTAATACACGACAATTTTATTTGTCTTTTCTATCTGGTTGATAGATACATTGTTGTCGACTTTGGTTGGATATAAATTTATTTCAAATGCTTATTTATATATAACAATGCAACTTGTTTGAAGATTTTTCATCTTCTTCTATGTTGTTTCCTTATAAATGCTTTGGCTGAAGAATTCAATAGTGGAGAGGTTACTCTAATATCCCTTCGTTGGTTTAATATTTTTTCTATTTAGAATGAATTATGTTAGTAACAATATTGGAAATCCATGAATTATATTGAAATATTTATGTAAATACATATTTTTTATTAATAAATAAATAAATAGATTGAAAGTATTTGAGAATGAGACTCATGATATTCTTTCTTGAGATAAATATTTCATGATAAAAATACTAGATAAGAGTATAGATAAACTTAATGGATAAAAGACAAAATGCATTAAATTTCTTAGCTGGGAAAATCTTCTAAGCTCGAATAAAGCACCACAAGAGATCAAAACTATATTTTAATGAAAAGCCTAGACTAGTGGATGTTGACGACCAAAAAAGCGAGACATAAAGGAAAAATACATCACGGAAGAAATGTATAAATCAATAGATGTTGTTGATCTCCTTTGAACAAGAGGTACAGTTCATGGTTGGGTGTCGGTGTGCTCACTAACTACGATTTGTTGCAACGATTCTGGTTATGAAATATATTCATAATTTTTCATTTCAATGATTTTACAAATATTTTTAATGATTCTATAGTTATTATTATGCATATGGTTATGTTTAAATATAAATTGTATATTAAGGACTGGTATTGGTAATGGAAGAGGATGACACTGACAATATTACGATAGATATACTATGTTGTGATGGCTAATGTGTTATTGATCCTGTAGGTCTTTTGATAAATAATTTTGGAGGTGATGGATAATTTGCAGGGAAATGACGTAACTCCAATTTTGATTAGTAGATAATTCAGAAAATAATATGAATTGAGCACGATTTCTGAAAAATTTAGGTAGATCAAAACTAAATATTGGTGTATCTTCTGTGAAAAGTAAGTATTTTATCACAGACGTATATTAATTATTGTCAATATTGTTTTTTTCTAATATATTGTTGGTGGTCGAAGTTAATTCAATGCATGGCTTGCAGAATTGTTTCTTAGCGAGCAAGTATATTGTGTTTAGAAAAAAAGGGTAATGGAAAATGAAACAAACAACCCAGTAACATCGGCATTTACAACGAGGTTAGATCTATAACTTAAGAACCATATATATATATATATATATATATATATATAAATGAAATAAAATATAAGCATACGAGTTATAGCAAACGTTGGAGCGATTCTACTCTTATAATCGATAATCAAAAGATAGTAAGGGAAAATACCAGAAATTTTGGCCCGTCTTGAAAAGTAGCGTTATCTTGTATAATGACCGAAATTTCCATGCTGATAGTGTAAATGAGGCATTTTACGGCAGAAAGACAAAATGCGTTAAAGAATTTCATACAATTTAGAGACAAAATCCATTAAGAGAAAGTCATACAATTTTGTGAGGAGTGTAATGGAACCTCAAAGACACATCTTCAGACGAGAAACAATAAAAATATTTTTTTTTGAATTTTTACTTGGCTAATCATACTAACATGTGACTATTACCATTAGACAGTGAAGCTCTAGGAAAAAAGCCAAATGAACAGAAACAAAATTTTAGACAGAACATAGTTGAATCTTTCCCTTAAGTTATACATCGCAGGAAATACTTATGCAAGTAATTTATTTACATTAAATATTACATCAACAAAATAAAAGCATGGATATCCTGCAACATTATTTACTGTGTTTGAAATTGTAAATATAAAAACGATAAACAAAAGGGAACTACAATGATGAGTCGAGAAGATTGATATAAATAATAAGGGACCATAGATTATTTATTTTTCAAATAAATAGGAATGCAATACACAGTCATTCGTGACCTCATGCTTACGAAATGATATCAAATGACGGTAAACATACACCATGGCAATTGGGTACGCAATGCTAAAAATGCCAGTACACAGATGTCATATTAAATAGTAAGTATTACTCTGCAAATATTTATACAACTCTGAGAGAGTTCAAAATTATAACTGAAAAATATATTACATGTTACAAAAAAGTGGTGGGCAGAGTTCACTCACCCAATTGGTTATGTCCAAACTGTACAACTAAGGTAGGGACTATGTACATAATCACACTACACCCTAATTTTTTAAAATAGGCACGGCATTGAAACCTCAAACCCTCATAGTAGGCATAGTAGGCAACGAATCACATGGAAATTAGGAAGGAAGGGACTGACCTGTTTCAAAGGCAGTGAAGATTAGTAGTTGTAACTTGTGAGTTAGTCGCTTAGAAATTTTGCATACAGAAGTCATGAGGGGGAGAAAATACGTGCAAGACCAGACAGCTAATAAAATTAAGCTAGGAGGATGCTTAAGGGAAAATTATGAACAACGCATAATAACTGCATTTTGAATGCAAGAATGATGCAGGAGCATCAAGGGCGTTTTTTATTTTGTAAATATGTTAAAAGGGGGTGTGATAATTTTTAATATTTTATTGATTAATTTGAATAAAATAGGAGAAGGTGAGGATTTTTGTAAATATCTTTTTATTTAATAAAAGAATATGAGGGAATTTAATTAGTGGAAGGATTTTAGGGATAAAGATCTATCCTTTAGGGATGTTGAGAGATTTAGGGGTTTGTTGAGGAATTGAAGGGATTGAGCATTTAATTAAATGATTTTTTAAAATTGTATAAATAGGAGGGGGTTTTGAGAGAAAAACACATTAGAGATTGTGAGAGAGTGTGAGATTGAGAGTAGGCTTGAACAGCAAGGCTGTAAGCCTTCAGAAAATTGTAAGGGCCACGACTGTTGAATATCTGGCCACGAAGGAAGTTTGTAAGTATTTGTTTATTAATATGATAAGTGTGGTTTTTAGAAATTGGGTGTTGATTTCTGAAATGGTTTTAGTGATGCGCACTTGTATGGGTTGTGTTTATAAATCAAAAGCGTTGAATGATATACAATAATGATGGTTCATCTGTTTATGGTGAACGCTTTTATATAAGAATGTTGGAATGGAAAACTGTTGTATAGTTGGGTTTATAAAGTTTAGTGAATCGATGCTCGATTTTACACTTGGCTCTCTGATAATATAATATCCACAACGCAAATAAATCGATGTCCCATAACCAACATTTAAAAGAATGGTTGAATAACACATTGGAAGTGCAGCTATTGTGATGGAATGCTGAGAGAAGCAGCTGCGTTAAATCGAATCTGGTAAGTTTGCATTGGTATTTAATTGGTAACGCTAAGATCATACTGTAGTGTTACAGCAGAGTAGGCGGTGATTAAAAGTTCATCCTTGAAGTTTCTGTTTGGAGGGTCGATTACTTGCAGACTATATGGCATTATAGTTGACTGAAATAGACCACTGTTTGTTGACATATTAAACATTGTGGAAGGCATTGGCACATCGACTTGGAGAGTCGATTTTATAGAAGGCACAATTATTTAATAAACATTGAATTGAACTGTTATGAAAAAATGTTGAAATCGTGTTGAGTTATTTAAGCTGCAGGTTCAGAAATTGAAGAAATTGGGTTCAATAGCAATTGAATCATGAATGGCGCTGTTGATTGAATAATATAACACATTGAATGCAGTTGAATGCGTGATAAATTGGTACTGTGGGAAAATCGATGTATATCAAGATCGATTAAAGCATTTTCTGCAGTGGTGTTGAATTTGTAATGAAGCCTTCGATAAGCCATTTCCATTAATAATGATTGTGTTCAATGCGTTCACCCGTTGTTTGATTGCCTGATGAGAATTGGATCACAGGTCAAAAGCGCAGTGGAGAAGCAATGGAACGGGTTTTCTGGATGTTGAAGAATGTATCGGTTCATTTTCAATCGATCATCAGAGTTCTGCTGGAGAGAAAACAACGTTTTGATAATCCAGAAATGACAGGCCAGAAGGTGCGATCCAGAATTGATAAAAGTTTGATGAATTAAATCTGAATTGACAGCGTGGACAGAAATGTTGAAGACGCAGTTTGCCAGAGTATTTGTAAGGGTAAGCATGTTAATGCAATTCCTGTGGACGATGATTTGCTGAAGAAAACATTAAATACGATGTAGGAGTTGCAAGTAAAAACCAGAATGAAGTTGCAAGTGGAAACAGGACGCAGGTTTGAAAAGTCTTGCTAGTTGCTCTATTCCTGGACACTATTGAAATGAAATCGAATTGCTGGATTGAACTGTAGGAGCGCAGGTTGAATGGCAAATAGAAGATTGAGAGGAGCGCTGATTGTATGGGTAAGTCATGTATGTGTTATTGACATTAAGTTGTGAAATTTTCCATGACTATGTGGATGCGTTAGTTGTATTCGAATTGGGAAGTTTTAAGAGTGCACCTGAATATTGAGTTAAGATGTGATAAGAATTGGGAACGTGGTTAAAGAAACAAACAATAGTCAAGTTTTGCTTAAACTGTGATGTAGTGGTATTATACACACTGGCGCATTTTAAATTATGACTTTTAAAAGCCCTATGAAATGGAGATGTGGAATGATATTTATTGAGTGAAAGTTTGTGAAAAGAATGGAAGTTATGATGAAAACTTGGGATAATTTGTACTAATCATGGTTTTATAACCATTATTGTTTTGTACAAAGAAGTTTCCAAAAGTAGTTGAATTTGCCAGAAGGGGATTTTCTCAACCAGTGATTGAATGGTATTTTGATATGATCAAGAATTGGAGATCCTGGTTATTGCAGGCCTAGCCTGCATCAAAGAAGAAATTTTATTGGTGTCTGACACCCTTTGAAACCAAAAAATAAGGTTGTCTCCTTGAACGCTGAAACCCGTGAAAGAAGCTACAGGAAGCCAATGAGCCATGATATATAAGAAATTTATATGTGGGGTTCAGTTAAAAACACGCTAAGAAGGAAGAAAATGAGGTCTAGAAAACTAGTAAGCATCTCCTGTTGAAAGTAGTATAGTCGAGAATCTAGGCATACGAACATCATAATCCCTCGCACAACGAAATAGGCCTCGATTCACAGAGAATAGAAATGAAACCCCATCAACTAGAAGAGCACGTATTGAACTGTAAACAAGAATATGTGACCACTAAGTAAAAAGAAAATGTAGAGTTGAAAATAAGAGTAAAACAATATGAATGTTGGGTTACATTCCACCGCAGCAAAACCACCATAAAGCTTACATACAAACTGTCCTCTTCCTCTTCCGGAACCACGTCTTCTTCTTGCATTTTGTTTCCTTACAATCTTTTCTTCTCCCTTCAAAGCACACTCGTATGCCTTCTCTATATTTTTTGGGGAAAGAACATTGATGTCATCCAAGATTTCCATCTGTAGACCATTCAAAAATCTAGCTATCTTCTCAGGGGTATCGTCAACATACCCAGCCCTCAAGTTCAATTTATAGAAATCTTCTGTGTATTCCTTTACAGTCATTGTCCTCTGTCTCAGGTTCTGCAATTGTCTGTAAAAGGAAATTTGGTAATATTTAGGCATGAACTTGCTCTTCATATTTGAAATCATCATGTCCCAACTCTTGATCAAGGGCTTGTTCGGTCTTCTCCTTTCTTCTTGCACACTGTCCGACCAAAGTGTGGCATGTCCTTTCAACTTAGTGACAACAAAACTAATTTTCCTCTCCCCACTAATTTCCTCATATTCGAAGTATTTATCTAACTCACTTATCCAGTTCAGCAGTGCTTCTGTGGATAAATTAGCATCAGAATTGGAGAGTTCTGGTTTTGGGTTGCTCCTAGCCATCAAAACAGATTTCAGTAATCTGATTTCCGGTGGTTTGTTCTATGTTTCATCTATTTGTGCCTCTTGCTCCTCATCTTCACTGTCATCTCCACCTTCAGGGTCCCTACGCCCTCCTTCTTCTACTGCTACCAAACATGCAGACAACACTCTAATATCTTTGCGTAATCCTTCATTTGTTGCTCCTCTTGCAGCTCTTCCTCGACCTCTTCTCCCTGCTTCAGTTCTTCCCCTACCTCTTCTTCCTACTTCCATATTCACTTAGGAAGAAAACTATTATGATACCAATTGATGCAGACCCGCTGCAATATATCATAATAACGCTCTTGAATGGAGTTCTTAAGACTTAATACAAATCTCCTTTATTCATAACAGAGATTAACCTCGGGGGGTTAGCCACATGAAATTATACATTGTGAATCAACAAAGGGTATTCAAACCTTCATACACCTAAACCAATACATAAACCAAACGAAATGCAAACCCGTGGGAGTTCTTCCCGGAGGGTCCCACCTTCATCTCCGACCAATCAATGAACGATCGCACTTCGCATTCCATGCAACATAACTTTGAAACCTTAAGAGCTAAACCTTATATTCTACATGATGTGATGTTGCGCCGCATCAACACGTCGCTTCCTGCACTTCTCATCGCAAATTCCTTAACTTCCCTTGCGATGGCCCTTAGCATTAACCTTTATGAATTGTGATTTGCGATCACCGCTTCCAATCTCCACCATTTGATCTCGGCTGGATCCGACAGCCCATGCTACACCTTCGTTGCAGCACTTCGCATCGCAAAAAAAAATCTTTACCTTGCGAACTGATTCTTAATCGCTATCCTTTGTGATATGAGATGTTGCTTCACTTGCGGTATGATCTTCTGTCGTTGATCGGCAGGATCCAATGGCTCTTATCACGCCTCTCAATCTGTTTGATATCTGCTCTACGGTTAACGGAATATTCGATTTAATAAGGTATATGAACGGTTTTATGGACCCATCATGCCTGCAAATCCGATTAATATATTCTCTATGGTTAACTCAATATTACATTCAACAAAGAAAAGTGCAAGGTTTATGGATCTGTCGTGCTTGCAAATCTGATTTATATTCTTGTTGTGTGTTTAGATGGAAACATTCGACTTCAAAAAATATTTAAAATAAACAGTCTACATTAGGGAACCCCATCCAAGCACAAAACACTCATAAATTATTTTGAAAAGAAATGTTTTTTCTTAAAACAAAGATTCCTATCAAGCACGAAACACTCAGACATTATTTTGAAAAGAAATGTTGTTTTAAAAATAGAGATTCCTATCAAACACAAAACACTTAGAAATAATTTTTAAAATGGAAAACACAGGGCCAAGCCCTCAGATGGTTGGTTTTTACATTTACTTCTACTTCTCTATTCTCTTTTGTCTCTCTACGGATGGTAGAACCCCAAAATGGTGGATTTGGTTTGGTTTTATCCTTCCCCAAAATCCTCATATGGTTGAGAAACTATCATTCACTTTCCAAAACAGTTTATTCAACTTATTCAACTAAATTCTTAACTAATCCTAAATTAACCATTCTTTTATTCTGCAAATTACATTGGCTGAGTTAGCCCAAATCAAAATTAAAAAAAATAATTTTAAAAAAGAAGGACAAAGTCTTCAAATGCTTAGGACTACTAGCCCTCTTTTCAAGCCACACCATGTGATCAACTTTGTCACATTGTTGGCTATACCTTATTGCTCCTGCATCAATATAATATGAACATATAAAAATTTAAAAAAAAAATATGGAACATAATTCTTGGAAATGTATATTTCACCAATTTTTGCTATGGAGATTCTTAATTTGTAAATAAGCTTTCTTACAATACCATGTCTTATCAATACCACATGCCCAAAAAATCATAAGACACTTTATATATATATATATATATATATATATATATATATATATATATATATATATATATATTTAAAAATAAAATAAAATTTCATAATTGCATTGGAAACAAATGTCAACTTTTGATGTGTGTATACTAGTATGAATACTATAGAATATTCCAAGAATGTTAAATACCTACCATCACACTAATAATTATTGATTACTAAAGAAATATTCTAGAAGTATTGTTCTAAAATAAACAAGATTATCAATCTGAATATATAGAAAATTTTTAACCTATTTATTTTATCTAAATATATATATATATATATATATATATATATATATATATATATATATATATATAGTGTAATTCAACTTCCTATATTAATTCTTAAAGATATTACATCTCGAAGGGTTCTTTTCCAAAAAAGTTTGGGCTTCACTCTCACTAGAATTGTTGGCCATCAAATAATAAAAAAAATCTGATATGAACAACAAGAAGTTATGAGATCACATTTAAATTCCCCAAATGACAAAAAAATGATTAAATAAAAAAAACTCATCCCACTCTCATCCTTATCCATTCTCCTTATTTGGATCTTGGGTAGCATCGCCACCCTCTCTTGGATGTTGGAAGGCTTTATGGATGTGAGATTCCATGTCCGCCATATGTCCTTCAGAATTTTCCATCCTATCCTCGAGCCTCTTTTGTCCTCTACGGAGGGAGTCTTGTTTATTCGATATATGTCATTGGCTGTGTTGTATTTCAGAAAGCTTATAACATCATTTTTATCATTGTCTCTCCCTCACACCATATGGAATACCATCACCTGAACTTGATGAATTTGGGCTTTTAGGGAATAACATGGGGCTAGAAAATACATCTGCTCTGTAGATACATCATCTCATTCATATGCTTCTCCAATTTCCCCTGACTAAACATTTTGGGGCAAAATTGTCTGCCCCCAATGCTCCCCACTAGGACGAGGTGGACCTCATTGTCTCTACATTGAAATTCCAATAAATTTATATATCTAACGTGCTAAGGCTACCCACTAGAATTTTATCTGCCTACTCGCCCCCCATTTTCAACCACGCCCCCACAATAAGGAAAACCTCTGAGCACTATATGCAAGCATTCAACCAAATACAAAGAACCAATGCCTTTCCCCAATTCAAATCAGAAAGAAAAATTAACAACCAATATCCAAATTGACAATAATTATGAAGCCCCAGAATCCAACCCAAAAATACTAAGTCACTGCATACACTAAGAGACCCAAAAAGGAAACTCAGAAAAGTTGAACCACCACATCATCAAAGGGATAAAAAAAAAACAAAAAGGGCCTCAACCCACTCATGTAAACTACATTGACCTCCATTCAACCAAAGATACACCAACATACATCCCAAGGCTGGGTCATTTAAACAATAATCTTCCAACACATATAAGCAACTAGAAAAATAAGGAGGTGACCGAGGCGACCACCAAAGACACATAGCCTCTTCTCTGCAAACACCAAGAAATAGATAGAGCCACTAAATAGAATAATCCTTAGTGCTATCAGATATGAGCCACCCATGAAAAATACGTGACCCAACATGTAAACCATGACCCCATTACCGATTCCTAGACCATAATGTCACCAAAGAGGGTCTTGTGCAAGATGTTGCAAATCGACCAACTACTCCCTTTGGGGAGGATAGAACCAAAAGACGTGCCGAGTGTGGATACCAAATTACATTTTGTAGCACCAATAAACTATAAACTTTTCGAGGTAGCCTCTACCCATCCACTAACAACCTATCTCACCGTGTTATGAATAGGGTTGGCCATTCAGAGAGGCATTTTTTGACTTATGGGCTTGTAATTCCACCTATATACCATACCCTCATTGCATTGTGCCAAAAAATGTAGCTTTCCACCATTTCCACCACTGTTATAACCCCCTTCGTGTCTAGAATGTTAACTGCTGGAGCGCCAAGCATGTATTTCTTAATATGTTCCCTCCTCATGTGAATCACGTGGAGGGATTTCAATTTCCCTGTCTTGAAACTCGTTACCAATGTTTTCCGCCCACAATGCTGAGAAATATAAAGATATTGACTATAAATAAAAATAAGTTTAATTAAAAATATTAATAACTTTAAGGTATATATTTTTAAATTTTAATATAACCAAAATAAATTTTGGGAGCTTAACTAGAAGTTTCACGAGAATGTAAAATGTGTATACAACGTAACGACAAAGTAAAAAATTGACTCATTGCTAATTCCTTTAGAAAAACTAACTCAAATTATATTATTTTAATAAAAGAAACTTCAAATGAAATAAAATGTAAATAAATTTTTTCATGATTATTTAATTAAAAAAACTTCAAATAAAATAAAATTTGAATACGTTTTTCATAACTATTTTAGAAAAGGGATTAAAATATCCCAATAGTTGTCAACATTGTAATTAATGAACATTGTAATTTATGGTCAATGTTAGTTTTAAATAAATTCTTACAATGATGGTCACTTCAAACAAAATGTTCTCTATGAACATCATTCGACTCTTGTAAGTCTCCCTATAAAAAGATAGCTTTCTGGGTTATCCATTTTATATGCAGCATATATCTCATCTCAAGGAAAACCATGACATATTTCTAGGTTATCCTTTGTATATGGAGCATAGAGATCATCTAAAGGAAAACCATGATGAGTAGAAGGAGATCACCTATCACCCACAACTTGTTGGTGTGGAGAGTCACTATATCCTTTCACAAAGGGAATTATTATACCCTAAATGTGAAAAAGAATTCAATACTGAATGTCCCTACCATTTATTATGCCTGCCACATGCTAGGTATATAGGGATCGATAAATCGACGACTCCATATTATTTATTTTGAATTTTTATCATATTTTCCAATATAATCAATGTTTTATGGTAATTTTGTATTTAAAATTATTTAATTTTTATTTTCCTACTCTATGAATTGATAAGAAGATTTATACTCTTAGTGTAGGATTCGCTCCTTTCGATGCATGTTTTCCAATTTCTTGAGTTAAACCACTAATATTTCATTCAAATTTTTGTGGATTGAAGTAATGCTAGCGTTACTCCTAACATTTATCCTTTTACATTTATATGTGATAAAAAATTCTTACATTACATTTTGAACCTTTTGAACTTTAAGAAAAATTTGCTGCCAAGATATTATCACTTCTCTTTTGGCACTTATCTATTGACGTGTATTTTCCTTTCCTATCACACAGCTCCACTGCTTCATCATTTTTTCACAGAAGATTTTTCACCACTTTTTCACTGTAGATTTTAGACCGTTTCACCACTTATTCGCTTCAGATTTTGTGCAAATATCATATCCCATAATTATTAAAGATTTTGTGATATTTCTAGGGTCCATTCAATGGCCAAGCATGGAGCTTGGATTTCATACTTTCGACCATTTCACCACGTATTCACTTCATATTTTGTGCAGATATCATATACCAGAAGTATTGAAGGTTTTGTGATATTTCAAGAACTAGTGAAGGTTTTGTGATATTTCCAGGGTATGTTCGAAGGCCAAGTCTTGTGATATTTTCAGGGTATGTTCAATGGCCAAGATTGGAGCATGGATAAATTTCTTCAATCATTGCTTATGTTTCAGGTGCACTCTATTGAATATATCGTGTTTGCATAATATATAGTATTTGAAAATATGAGAATCAGAACTTCCCAGGAACCTACAAAAAACATCTTTTTTCCAGAAGACAGAGATTAGAAAATGCAAACACCTTCTGTGACTTTATGCCAGGTAAAATACTGTGTTTATGACTTTATGTCAGGTACACATATAGATTAATTCCAATCTAAGTAGAAATTTATAATGGTAGACTTGAAGTAGCAACATTTTTTTCCCTAAATGAATTACTTGGCAACACATTCTCTAAGGGTACTAGACTTGATGTAGAAACAATTTTTTCCATAAATGAATTACTTTGCAACACATTTTCTTATGTCTACCTCATTGAGATTTCCTTTTTCAAAATTCTCTCTTTTTACACAATTTATGATACATACACAATTTATAGAAAAAAATAGAGAGCCTTTGCAGAAAGCAAGTTTGGGTGTACAAAATCTAAAGAGAAGCAAAGAATAATTTTTAGCTGTTGAGTTTGAGTTGTATATTCCTACACAATCCATACCAATTTTACTTCTTCAATAGGGGAAGTGTACAAAAATTAGAAGAACAAAAAAAAAAGGAGAAATAAAACAATAGCAACAGTGGAAACCATGCCCTTTTAAATGAAATAATATGCTAAAAAAAAATATGATGGATTTCCTACACAACATACCATCTCAGTTATAATTTAAAATGCAAAATTTCATCTAATTTAAGGTTTTTAGTTGATAAATTTTACTTCTTTTAACCCACACAATTTTTTCCTGTAATGGTGAAAAAAACCTCTCTTCCAACCTTTGGATTCATGAGCTTGTGAGAATCCTTTAAAAAACTTAGCACGAGAGGAGGTTTAGAATCAGATTGAAAAAACATGTCACAGAAACAACATGATGGCTAGCTTATAGAATATATATGTCCATAAGTTAAAATGCACAGTTTTCATCTGATTTAAGTTACTGAGAAATTTACTTCTTTAACCCTGCACAATATTGTTCTTACGATGCACAATATTGTTCTTACGATGGTAGATAAAGGCCTCCCTTCCAACCTTTGGGTTTGTCGACTCATCAAAATCCTTTATACAATTCAACGCTAAAGGAGATTCAAAATTGGATGAAGGCCATCATATTTTGCTGAGAAGTATGAACATGGACGAGCTCTCCAATAAGATTTGAAAGGCAGAGGAGAACCACCCCATTTACGTGGGGCAAAAAAACATTAATAGAGGGGCCAGTGACCAACTATTGAACTGCACTAATGCATGCAACAAAACCTCTTATCCTAAGCATAGACTGCATAAATAGTTAATGAAATCTGGATACGGCCATTTAATGGATTTTCTTTATAAGATTTATTAAATGGTTTATTATATTCTAAATTTAGGATTTGATATAAAATATATTTATCTTTATACTTAATAATTAATGTTTAACAAATAAATATTTAATATAAATTTAAATTCTAAATCTATTTTATTTCCATGTCCAGCATATACCAAAGTTCTAAATATATTGTATTTCCATATCCAAAGTTCCTCTGCTTATATTAAAATTCTAAATCTATTGTATTTCCATGTCCAGATTTTGTCTGCATATTACAATCAATGGCATCCTTGTTTAGTTAATCCATGATGTGCATATCCTCATATGAGAATACTGAAGGATGCAGCTCATCGTACGAGAATACCGAGGGATTCAACAAAGTTTGGTTTTTGGTATGGCTACCACCAAGTTAGATATTTACAATTGTATCTTGGGTAAAGTCTATACAAAAAAAATATTTTTATCAGGTTTTGCATCTATTAGGAGATATGCTACATTCAAGAGAACATATGGTGTTAAAATCAAATATAAAATTTTATAAATTAAATTTACATATATTAAATTTTTATAATATTTTTTGTATTCCCAAGTTACAGTATTCCTACCTATCCATATGTTATTCCAAACTAGTTTATCTAATTACTATGAAAAATTAAATATATTTTAAAATTTAATAAAATTAAAAATATTAAAATAAAATAGAAAATATATTTTCATATATAAACCAAAAAAATTACTAAATAAATATTAAAAACAAAAGCATATGGTCCACTACTTTTAGTAAACACATACTTGTAAAATTAAGAAACAGAGTTGGATTAGTATATTTTGAATGCATCTTCTTTGTAAGGAATTTGTAAACACAACTCTCTCCAGAGTTTATGGCATGCAAGGAATTTGTAAACATAACTCTCATACTATGTAATGTAAATAGTAGTCTTGATTTTCCATGATAACGACTAAAACCAAACTAAATCAGATAAGTATAGAATGAAATACATGATCAAAAAATTGAAAGTAGTGTTCATGGAACTCATATTTTCCACAATTCAAAAAATAAAACCTAGTCAAATATTCCATGCCAATGTATGAATTTTAGTAGTAATCAGCTTCTCCACTTCCACCACAATTATATCAAACTTTGTTCGTCATTGTATCCAGCTCTCGAATGAACAGTGGGTCGTCGAAACTATCCATTAATTGGAATAACCAGTCTCTCCATGAAATTCGGTGACCAGAACTAATATTTTATCTACCATATTTTTGGAAATACTCCCAACCAACGCCATGAATAAAGATTGGCAACAACCATACTTTATTGAATTTTTTGTGCAGTATGGCTGCTGGTTGGGAAGGATGAAGCCTAGGTTTCAAATCTGGAGACGTTTCACGCAAAATAAAAATAGAGTACCTGGGCCCATGTCTTTGTTTAATCTCTTAAACCACCATCGTTGACTTACCGTTACCCACAGCTTCAAATCCTGCAATTTTTTTTGTTTACCCTTAAGCCTTTTCGCTGAATGCTACATTTTACCGATGCGATATCGGTGGGACCCACCATACCTTTGCCGCATTTTAAATCTGCCATAGACCTTGTGCAAGGAAGGATGAAGCCCAGGGTTCAAATCTGGCAGAGTTTCATGCAAAATCAAAACATAGTACCCGAGCCCATGTCTGCATTTAATCTCTTAAACCACGACCATTGACTTACCGTTGCCCAGAGCTTTGTAGCCTGCAAGTTTTTTGGTTTACCCTTAATCCTTTTCGCTGAATGTTATATTTTTGTCAACACGATATCGGCGGGACCCACCATACCTTTGCCGCATTTGAAATCTGCCACAAACCCTTTCCATTTCCTTTATTTTTTACCTTTTTGTATTTCGCACTTACTACCACTTAACCGCCCATAGCCCACACTTCGAAACTTTTAAGATTTACCATTTAGCGCCCTCACCGAAACTTTCCAATTCTGAGATGTGACATCGTCATCGCACATCGCAAATTGTAGATTTCGCATTTCACACATTTTTCTGTTTACCCTTTTTATCTTCCTACACTTCGCAAGATTTATCATTTACCTTTTCTTTTGCCCGCAAGTTCACACTTCACAAAGTTTATGACTTACCTTTAAGCCGCCCGCAAGTTAAGTTATTTGAGTTGTGATGGGATCACAATCGAACGTGGCAAGCTCAATAGGATAGCGCAAAAAAGCGCCCACAAGCTCAGGAGGATAACACCTGCAAGTTAAATAGTTTATGCTACGATGCGATAAGTGCCACATCAAATTGCAATCACAAGTTCTTAATTTTTCCCATATCGCGCGAATGTTAAATGTTATAATCGTCGGTATCTGATTTGCGATGGAGGCCCGGATGCGATGTGGTCTCAGAGGTGGAACCCATAATATTTCAAGTTCATTTTTTTTGTTTTGTACTTTGTTTTCATGTAGAAACAACATAACAGAGCAGGAGGACGATTTGTTTTTATACATTCATTCCCGCATTGAATTTCATTGAATTTTAGGCTTGGCCATTTTGTATTAAAAAGGAATGTAATTTCTTTTGTTCGAAGAGATGAATAGATAGAGAAGAGTTGAATAAATTAAAAAAGGATTCCTCTCTTGTGTTCCTTGTTGCCTGTCTGTGTGTGTGATTGTTATTTTCCGCATATTTTTTCATTATTTTTGTTGTGGGGGAAACACATCCCTCTGGTGTTTTATTCATAATTTCCAACACATATGTAATTCTTTTCCATTGAATTCTTTCTTCGTGTAGTGCATTCTTGCATTTCCCCCGCCACCATCACCAGCAACGAATGAAAATATCTACTTTCTTTCCAGCGAATATTGTGCATCTATTTCAACACATCAAGAAAATAAAATACTTGCAGTTTCGAAACTATTACTGGTTATGACATCCAGTCGTCTGGTCTTAACACACTAGGACAAAGATATGCATTAAAATAATAAGTACACTAGGATAAGGATATGCATTAAAATAAGAATTTGAATGTATTTCTACACATGCATTGCATGAGATGGTCATCTAATATTGCTGGGGCCATCGAAACTTCTAAAAAATGCGCATGGACCACGTCCTCGGCCTGCAAATGATCAAGAAAACCCATCATAACTTTAATCTTTTCACTTGAGGTAGACGAGGTAGACAATACCTCCTAATTATTTATAGTGCAGGTACGAGGTCTGCAGTTTAGACTTGTTAATATAACTCGTTATCTACATTATTATCATATTACTACTACTTACACATCCTATTCTAGCTCGAGCCATTCTCACAATTATACATTATTCCTCAACGCGTGGGGAAAACACCAAGAGACAACAAAACTAGAGACATATTTGGTTAAAATTTTTACAATCAAGGTGAATGGGTTTGGTAGATTTCATATGGTGTTAATTTTATGAAAATTGAAATTATTAAAAATACATTTGAGTTAGTATTATGTGGGCTTTGAGTGCATGCATTCCACTGGTAAGTAGATTTATATCTTTTTCCTTGCTGCATATGTGCACCTATTGAGGACCTATTATCAAATGGTGCAGGTTTATTGCTTGCTATTAAAATTCCTGGCAGAGAAAAGGTCTGGCAGGAATCAAAATTTTAGTTGAGAACCCAAGCCACGATTTGGTGTGTACTAGAGAAAGACAAAAATATTGGTAAGAAAAGGTGTTTCAGCATGGTATGTGGCCACAATTTTTTTCCTTTCGAGTGTGCTTTACAGAGGATCATTCACTTTTTAAAGTTAACGTGAAATTTCATTTTTTTTAATTCATTGTTTAAAAAAAAAAAGGAGACTTCCTAAAAATTGTATAGGTGAATAAATCTTGAAACATTTATATCACTTTTTAAAATTGATATCATAAAGGTTATTTCACCTTTTTTAAGTGGCTTTATTTTAATAGGAATTTTAAAAAGGATACTTATTAAGGATTTGTCATGGAGAAATAAGGTGTGGTTATTTTTATAGATTTGAAGTGAATTATATTTGGAATGATAAGTGTTTTGTAAATTTGGAGTGATAACTGGATTATGGTATTCTGAAGTAACATTTTTACTTCTTGGAGGTTGAGTCAATTTTGAAGAGGAGTTGTTTCAAGGTGATGTGAGCTTGGGATTTTCATTGCTTGAAGGTGAAGGTTGATGTACTCAATTCTTAATAAAAACATATATTTTCTATGGTGTTAATGTGTCCTAGATCTTCCTGAAATTAAATAAGGGTATCTTAGGTACACCATGAGTAGGTTTGTGATGGTGCCTGATTCTTGATGTTGCTTAAATTTTGTGTCTAGTTTTTGACACTCTCTTTGTAATATGGCACACATGGAGTACAAAAAAAATTAAGGAAATTCATGCACACAATAAATCCTCTTCAAGATCATGTAATCGAGAAAAATACAAGCAATAAAAAAGCGGCAACACATAGAAAAAAAATATCAAGTTGTTAACATCCATATTCAAAATTGATTCTACATTAACAAGCAAATTTACAGAAGACAATCAAGTTGAGAAAGATGAAAATGCAAGCATTATAAGGAAAAATCTACATCAACATTCAACGAAAATTGGTCATTCTGTAATTTGCAAATAAATTTACTTTTTGTAAGTCATTTTGTAATCAAATTCAAATTGAGTTGAATTATAAGGGTGTGTTCTCGGTTGAAACCGACACCAAATTTTTGAATTGATAGGAGGTCAAGTGAGTCAATTCTCTTCACCTGAGTCAATTAAGTGAAGTGAGTACATTATTTTGAACTGAGTCATTCAAATCATTGTACGGGTTTCTCTTGGTTTCATTTTCAATAATATTGGACACCTGTCATTTGATCAATCATATGAGTGAGTTCAATCAAGTGAAAGAGTTCACAACATCAAGCGAGCCTAAAATTGATTAAAGCAAGCATTCAAGCGAGCGTAGGTTGAAGTAATAAATTGTTAACAGAAATACCAAGCAAGTGTGAAGTTCAAGTGAAAATCAAGCAAAGCATCAAGTAAGCCATTCCACAAATAAAGCAATTTTAGATCAAGCGAGATAGTACAAGTGAGCGTGCCAAAATGGGAAATCATGGAAAACATCTTCAAAGTGCAGAGATGGAAATTAAAGAGTTGAAAGAGTGCAATCGTGAGTCACATAGCACAATTGAAATACTGGAATGGAAGTTTAATCAGAATCAAAATTTAATTGATCAAATGAATTTCAAATTGAGATTGAAATGAAATAAAAACGCATTAGCTCAATCCAAATGAAATTAAGTGGAGAAGAAGATCTACTTGTTGCATAGTGTACAGAGAAGGTAGATGCAAGTTGCGACACTGGAGACCTCATCCAAAAAAAAAATGAAAGTTGTGATAAAAGTGACCTTATTCAGCTTATTGATGAAGGTTGTATCACAAAAGATCTAATCAATCAGATTGATTCAAGTTGTGATGCAAGTGACCGCATCTAGCTGGTTGTGCTGCTACATAATAAAACTAGTAGTATTGAAGATCTAAGTGAACAGATTGATGTAGCATGTGAAACATATGAATCGTTAATAGAAATGGTTGATGCTCAGTGTGATACAGATGATTTAATCAATCTAGCTCAGCATATTGACAGCAACAACAAATGTGGATAACAAAAGCAAGATGATATTTCCAAGAAAGTGATCAGACCTTGGGAAGACATCTCCTTTAACAAAGATCGACATGGTGTAGGTTACAACAAAGACAACAGTTTGTGTGTTCCATATTACTCAACACCGGTGCAGTTTGTAAGTGCATACCTCCTAGGCAGTGCTCATAATAAGTGTAACCATTGTAGGTGCAATGGACATATGGGGGGTAAATTATTTGACCTCCATCCTTGTCACCATTGTGGCAAGAAAAATCATTCATCTGAAAGATGTTGCACGCGAAATCAACCACCTAGAGTGAAGATCAATTATGCATGGATTGATTCATCCGGATTTATGCATGAATGGAACATAATACACATATAACCATAAATACAAAGATGCAGCGGAAATAACACTTCATTTCATTAATATCAAGCAAATGAAATTTGTTACAAACAGAATGGAGATAAACTAGTTAGGGCACTTGTAGCTTATCTTTGAGAAGAGATGTGGTGGCGACAGGCCACTGAAATGTGTTACAATGAGGCTCGAAGGCCTATTTATTGTTGATAAACAATGGAAAACCCTAAACATCGAAAAACCTAATCTTAGGAGATGAAGCGCCAAAAATACGGACTCCATTTGGGTAAATTGGTACATCAACTTCCCGGGGACATAAATTTGGCATATGATCTTCATTTGACACCTTCAATAGATTTTTAGAAATATCTATTCGAGGAATACAAATTTTGAGTGAACAACATTAGACTGTGACCCATGTTGGTCTCAATTTTCCCCAAAAACATCGTTTAGGGCCTGAAAATGGCTCCGGAAGTTCAGGACCCGAAAAAATGCTAAAAATAGTACCTGTGCTGAAACTGAAAACTAAAAGAACTGATGGTGTGGGTCCAAATGGAATAAGTGTGTGGCAACCAATATCCACCTGGATCATTCCTCCCCCTTTAGTAAGCAATGGTCCCCATTGCGTTGAATTCCTCCATCGAAAGAGACAAATTCTGATGAGCTTGGTATTGGATTTGTTGAAGATGTCATGGACTTACTTGCAGACGTGTTGGATGCGTTCAATAAATTTGGTTGGTTTATCAGCCTCAAGAAGTACATGTGTGGATTCTGTTTGTGTGGTCGCATGAAGTATGACAACATCAGGTAGCGATGCGCTTGGGGTGAGATCAATGGAGTGTTTGACCTGACAGTGTAGAGGAACCTCTGTGGGTGAGGAGAAAATATCCTCGTATTCCTCTACGACTTTGTCAATATTCTCTTTCCGTTCATGGGAGCCCTATTTCGAGGCTGGGACATAATCTATTTCTTGCCTTATGGGTGAAGTGTAATGCAAATAAATTTTCTCCTTTGAGAAACAAGCTAACTACGTTGTTTTGCAGAATTCAAAGAGATGGCAGGAGGTGGTACTAACTTTGATATCCTGTACAATTTATTTCCCAAAGTAATAACATCAGAATGAGGCTTAGACTCACACAGAGCATGTCTCTTCCACAAGTACGGTTGGCCCAATAATACATCAAACACATAAAGTGGAGCAACATCACATAGTACCTCATCTGTGAATGGCTTGATGTTGTATGTAAGGCAGCACTACTGGTAGATGTAGAGATCTCTTCCTTAGTGAAGCCACCCAATGGTATATGGTTGCGGGTGTGCTATGGTTTGAAGGCCGAGCTACTTCATGTCCTCTGCTAAAATGAGGTTATTTTGGCTTCTGCTATTGACAAGGAATTGCAATGGAGAACCCTTCACCCACATTTGCAAATGCAAGAGCCACTCCTCATCTTCTGGATCATCAAGATCCTCCCTCTGGAGCTTGGTGGTGGCAATAATGGCACTAGAATCCTCATCAATGATCTGCTTCCTGTTTTCATCGCCCTTGTCTGGTTCTGACTTTGGATAATGAGATTCATCTGATTCAGGTGCCTTCAGTTTGGTTACTAGTGACTGTTTGGCCTGACACTCACTTTTGCTCTGAGTGGTGCTATTATGAAATTTACACCACTTCCCCATGTCCTCCTAAGGGAAAATTTTAGGGGCTAATATTCACAGGTGGGCTAATTTTCCATTCTTTTTGCAAAATAAAGATTCGTCAATTTCCTTTTTTCGAAAATCGATTCGCCCAAATTTTATAGTATAAAGTTATTTCACCCTCAGAATTTCCAAAACTTTATATATACTAATAAAAAATAATTGGAAACCTAAATATTTTAACAAAATATCATCAAAAATTTTACAATTTACATATTGGGGACTAGTAAGATATGCCAAGGTTTCTAAACTTTAAGATAAAATTCCATCCTTAAAATTTTCCATAGTCCTTCTTTAGATTTGTGGTGTTGTTCTGAGTCACCCTGCTTTGGCTTTTCCCCTTGTTTTGTGGTTTGGGGGCGCCTTTCCGTGGCTTCGAATTCACCGATCCAAATTCTTGCTTCTTCTGCTTAAATTTTTTCTCGATCTTGGAAGCATAGCAATATGCTGTGCCAAGAGAGGTAATGTTGAGGAACTCCATTTCATCCTAAATTTATTTATGCAAATAGATGCAGTACTTGAGCACCAAATTTCTCTCTGAATATTTAATACGCAACTTCGTGGGCAAGGTATGGAACAGATTCGTCCGTTCATGCACATCTTGATCCCTTTGTTGCTGCAGTGTGGTCCATTGGATGTACTTATCCTCACAGCTCCCCTCAGGGTAATATTGTTACTTGATGCCATCTCAGAAAAAATTACAAGTGGGTGCGACTGAGAACATATATGGTTCCCTCTCATCCTTCTGCTCACAATAGGTTTCCCACTAGTCTTTGACATGCAGGGCAAATTTGAGGAGTGCAAAAATATTCTTTTCTCGGTCAGAGAAATCATGGACCGAGAAATACCGTTCCAGAAAATTCAACAATCTATCTATGACGTATGAATCTATATGGAATTCAAATACAATAATGTCAAAGTTGACCTATACCTTGAAAGGAGAGGTGCCTCCAGAGTGACTGTTGGATGTAGATGCGCTATCGGTGGGTAGTCGTTGAAGGATATAGGAAAAGTTATCCATCATTGTATTCCTATGTTTATCGAGGGCCTCCTCAAGCAATAACATGATAGGAGCTCCTCCTCTCTTGTCTTTATTTCCTTCTACCATGGGAGGTCATTTGGGTTTGTGAGGCTTATCTTGCAATGGTTCATCCAGATTGAGCCCTAACTCCTTATACCCTGACCGCCTTGGTGACATGCAAAGAAAAATAGAGAAAGAGTACACTGCTCTAATACCACTGATCTGGATTTATGCAGGAACGTAATAGAATACACATATAACCATTAATACAAAGATGAAATGGAAATAAAACTTCATTTCATTAATATCAAAGAACTGAAATTTTTTACAGACAGAATGGAGATAAAGTAGCTAGGGAACTAGTAGCTTATCTCTGAGAAGAGATCTGTTGGCTACAAGCCATTAAAATGTGTTACAATGAGGCTAGAATGCATATTTATTTTTGAGAAATGATGGAAAACCCTAAACATTGAAAAACCTAACCCTAGGAGATGAAGCGCCAAAACTATGGGCCCCGTTTGGGTAAATTGGTACATCAACTTCCCAAGGAAATAACTTTGGCATATGATCTCTGTTTGACACGCTCAATACCTTGTTAGAAATATATACCCAAGGAATACAACTTTTGAGTGATATTATTTCATCTGGTTTTCCCAAAAAATGTCGTTTAGGCCTAAAAATCGTTTTGAATTTAGGACCCGAAAAAAACTCAAAATAGTAAACAGTCAAAAACCGAAAAGCCGAAAGAACTAATGGTGTGTAATTCAAATGGGATTGTCACACCTCCCATTTTCCTTCCACAATCAAGTTTAATGCTAATAAGGTACTATGTTATTACTTATTGAGCAACATCAAATTTATTTTCTTTTTCAATTATTACCCATATACAACTACCTAAATCATCTTAACTTAAATGAATTTATATCCCAATAGGAATAAATAGATTTGTAAATAAAGAGAAATAATATATTGGACATAATACATGATAGATTGATCTATCATCCGCCTTCGATACGGTCAACTTTCATATTCACCCGATGGTATTTTTAATAAACATATGTGAAATTGGTGGCCCACCTTATTACATATTGATGCAACATTTCTATTTTTATATGTTTACTATTCCAAGGCTCCACTCGTTGGTGACCCATAACCTTTAGAGGGATTTAATCTACATGTATTTGTACTGTGCTGCACTTATCATGTTCAGTTATTAAAATTCCCGTCCTTGTGTGGTTATCACGTATCGTGGAGTCATTGCGTTGGCCTTCACTAATACAATGTTATCCATTGGTTCAACGATAGTGTACTCGGGGATGAAATGTTAAAATCCAAATAAGCTCATTCATGATTTCCGTCTCGTTGTAACGATTGTGAGAATTTCGCTTCACTCGTGGTCACGTGGCGATTTCACGGTGAACACTCTGACTTGCTTCGTCACCTCACTCCGACAATGCGCAATGGCTATGGCACTGCCAGGCTGCATTAATTTTCATCGCCTATCGTATTAATGATTGAAGGTATATTGTACATTTCTCATTAACCCTTCGATCCATGGCTCCTCACCCTTGAGATCCTCGCCACGTGAACGACGCCGATTCATCCCGGACATTAGGGTTCTGGCAACCTTATCTGCATGGTATTGATACAAATTCATAGTTTCATGTTGTTCGCTTCGGTTCTTTTCTTCCTCATTTGGTTTATTGAATAGCAAGTGAATCCGTTGGTTGTGAACTGAGGCTGCCGGCCTGGCCGTATTTCATGCTACCAAGGACCACGCAGTATGATAATTTATGGGCTTGAAATATCACGCTCATTATCACCGTTTATCATGGGATTTCCTTTTTCCGGTTTAGGTTTACGCTTCTCGGGCTTCGCATCAACGCCGAGATTTTTGGTTTTAGATTAATCCCTTGCTATCGAAGTTAGTTCCGCACTTAATTCCATCTCACAATTTGTCGAAGTTCCGTGGTGCGTTTTAACAATAAGTTCTATTTCTTTTTGCGTGCAGAATTCATCGCTTCATTTCAATTGAATTCGATTTGAGTGAGTTGATTTCATAGTATGGATATTTCTTACACGTTTCATCCAGAATGGGAAAAGAATGTACACTTGGGTTTTGGAGCCGACCTTTCGTCTATGCTCATCGAAATTTCCTATGAAGACGTTCACATGGCGCCAAAGAATGCTACTCCCGACATTCCGCTTCGTTTTGTTCTCGACTTGTGTAATACTTCATAATTTCGTTTCGTTCACTAATTAAATTAAACGCCACCTTCAAAGTTGTATGTATTGATGAAAATTTCCATTTATATGTGCAGTATGGAGGGAGCAGTTTCTCTCTCGCCGTAGCCATTTTTCTCTTAGCTATCATTTTGTCTTTGCTCCTTATACTTCCTCGCATACCGTGTATCGTATTTATTTTGGGGATGTTTGTCTATTATGTGCAATCACGACCTACGCCTTACTCTCTCTCCGGAGCAATGAGAGTCGTGGTTTCGTCAACATTTAACATTGACTTTTCTTGCTCTCTCGGCAGTGCTCTGCATTCACCGAGCAATCGGTTAGAGTGAAGTCCGTCCTTCTGTTGTACTAGTAGAAATTTCCAGCTCAATAAAGTTGTAGGATTTGTTTTGACAATTACAACCGTTAAACTTACCACCGCATGTGCATTATATCACTCTCTCGCAGCCTTATGCACTCCTCTCAGTTTTTGCTGCGTGGCATATAAACGCTCAATTTATATGTATATATTACATTTATATACCGTACTACTTTACATAATACCCATTTTGATTTAATGGATTTCTATGTTCATTTTATTACTTTGGAGTTTCCATACCATACAAATGCTTATGAAGGTATTGTATCACTCTTCTCTATATTGTAAGTCAAGACTGGGTACTCTCATGACTACGCATTTTTATTACTGTATTGTTGGTACTATTTTCGTATAGTAATATATTTGGTCCGGGAACATTTACCTCGTGATTCTCCTACCACACTAGTGTATCGTTTTTTATAGTAGCATTAGCTAAGTTTATTCAATAATTTTTGGAATTAGTACAACATATCACTAGCTCAAATAGTTATACCCTTGTTAGTAGTTTGCAACTTGGATATTTGTCTAAATTATTTACAGGTGGTGTATGGATATGTATTTCTAGTTCTATGTCTAGAATTCTTTTTGTATTTCGAATATACTATTTTTTCCCCCTTGACTTGGGTTCTCATGATAGACTAGGGTACACATATGCAAATATGCCCTCGTTGTGATAACTCGCATGTTGGTTTCTTTTCCTTACATTAGCTTTCGTCTTTATTAATTTCGTTCTCTATTATTAGAATGGTTCCATTAAGATAATATCAATGAGCAAATTCTTAAAGGCAATTTAATAGATGCTTTCTTCTCGTTATAATATTAGTTGTTTTTACATGCAAAAACAATTTACCATTGAGCTTCGATGATGTAGGAATGATGTCTCCGACCCTCAAGTCATTTCCATGAAATCTGTTTTTCTCATTCAATACTCAGCCGTTGAATTTATTGTAAATCTCTCGTTTTTAGTACTTAACTAAATAATTACTTTCCGTACCTCTATATACTCATTTTCTTCAATCGTTTACTTTCTTCCAGAAACGTAATTAAAGTTACCGTTTAGTGAACTATGAATCACTAAAATTCTCCATCATTTAACTTAAGTATTAATTTAGAAAATTTAAGAATTTCTCCTCAATTTAACTAATCATACTCATAGTTCTATACTAATAGATCGTGGTTATCTATACCGAATTATCCGTAAAGAATTATGTATCCTCGATTTAAACCAACTCGGTTTAGAGTTTCTGTGGGATTCTAATTTACAATTTCTGTCTACAACTATACGTAATTTTGAAGGTAAATTCCCGATGATTAATTTCGTTGAATGTAGCATTCATAATTCTAATATATGAGTAGACAATTATATATATCCAATTCATACCACAAGAAGTAAAATCACCGCATAAATTTAAATACAACACCAGTAAAATGCATCAACCTCCCAACCTTAGAGTCCTTCCGTCTCCCGTAACTCACCCCCCGAGCCAAGATCACCTCCACCACGTACCAACCACTAATTTGTTTAGGAGCACCATTTAAGCCGTGGCGGTTCCCCAAAGCATGTTTCCCATAGTGCGCTCCGAATATCGTGATCTTCGTTTCTTCCCCGTTTGCCTAGGCTTCCCATTTTAAAAGGATTCTTTAAATCTGCTTTTTATGATTTTTTCCTCAACTTTTCCGCCTTTTTACCTCTTCCCAACTACTTTCTCTCATCATTGGGGAATTCATTTTTTCCCAAAATCTAAATTTAAAATACCTCCTTTCAAGGATTTTTGAAATATTGTGGGGAACTAGTTGCCTTATCCATCCTCATGGATTTAGCAAGTATCTCTTACAAATCTCATTTTGGTCAATTCGCACAACATCATTTTATTCATTTCTTCACCTAGCATACCACATTCACCAAATATTATCCCTAGTCCACTCTTAGGATTTGAAGTTCAAAATGTCTAGCTTTGAAATGCAAACAAAACATGAATTGGGGGTGTTACATATTACCCCTTCCGAAAATAAACACCGTCCCTGCTGTTATTCAACTACTAGAGTTCATTTTTCAAACAAAAATGGATATCTTTCCAATGCTTCCTGCACTTTTCCTGTGGCTTCTTCTGCCAGTGAAAGTGCTTCCACCGCACCTTACTTGCCCCTGCTTGTCAATTCAATTTCTTCCCGCTCCAATATTTGGAAGTGCTCGGTAGAAACTCCTTCGGTTCGACCCGTACAACATTCCAATCAACTATGTGAGAAGCATCATGCACATATATATTTTTAACAACAAAACATGAAACACATCATGAACTTCAACATGGGGTGGTAAGGCCAGCTTGTAAGCCATTGGTCCCACCTTTGGGAATACCAAAAGGACCATGTGACTCAGAGCCGCTTGGCACAACTTCCGTGATAAAGGGTGCTCTTTTTGGGTTTAATACGCAACACACATGCTCCCCCCACTTTAAATTCTCGGTGCACTCTTTTCAGTCAGCATAGTTCTTCTCCGGGCAATCTTGTGTCGTCTTTTTTAATGTTTCCTTTTGTATATAAGCGAACAATTCTTTCCATCTCTTGTAAAGTATCCGGTCCCAACATTAGTTTATCTTCCGGCCGACCTGTACTCTCAAAGCAGAGCATTTGGAGCACTTCCTTCCATATAGTGACTCAAAATGTGACTATTTCGATGGAGGATTGGTACGTTATTATGTGCAAATTCAATGCAAATGCAAGAAATATTCCCACTTTGATATTCAGTCCATCACATACATTCTCGTGATGTCCTCCAAAATTTGATTAGGTTCTTTCCGCGGACCATCCGTCCGAGGGTAAAGGCATGAAACTCAATTTAGTACCCATCCTCCAAATAGCCCTTTCCAAAAAAGTCAGAATTTAGTATCCTCAAGAGACAATCACCTTTGGAACCCCATGGAGTTCCATTTACCCTTTCAAGAATGCATTCGCTACTTGAGCCGTTCCGACCGTAGATTTCATCGGTATAAATGTGCGCCTTTTGTTAAAGTGCTCCTACTACTACCATTACCGATTCAAGTCGGTATTTGGTTTTGGGTAATCCTCATATGAAATCCATGGAAATCGTGTCCCATTTCCATTCCGCAACCAAATAGTTGGTTTAAAAGACCTCGAAATAGGATGTGTCGATGCTCAACTTTGACTAGTTGACATTCCATACATTTAGTTAAATATTCTCACATCTCTCTTCATTCCCGGCCGTAACAACTTCTTTTTCGTAGCCGTTAACATTTTCTGGTAGTATCCCGGATGTCCTACACATGGCTTTTTGTGATATTCATCTATAATTTCTTTTTTTCAACATCTCCACATTCGGAACATATAGCCTCGTTCTTATAACAGTATCAAAATTTCATTTTGGTTTTATGAACTAATTTTTTCTTTTTTTCGTAGTTTCACCAGAGTGTTTCATAATTTGGATCTTGGTTTGCCGCATGTTTTACTAATTCTTCCAAATCAATCAACACTACTTCCACCGCCACAATTGGTGTTACTTCTACTTAAAGCACGCAATTTTGTTCTCTCCTCCGATATGCTTTATATCCATATCAAATTCACTTAGAAAGACACATCCTATTGTCTAGCATTCAAATCAGCTTTGGGAAAAGAAATATTTGAGACTAATATGATCGGTATCATCAATGTAAAAATTTTTCCTGCCAGGGAGACAGTGTCGCCGATTTTCAAAGCATGGATAACAAATGCTAACTCTAAATCATAGGCACCATAATTCGTTCATGTATCTTCACAGCCTGATTCATAGGCAGCAACAAATCGAATTTTCCCCGCAAAAGAACTCCTCCCAACTTTCCCATGTGCATTCGTACATACCACAAATTCTTTATCAGATCTACAATCTTTCGTGATAGGGGTTGTAGTAAGTTTCTACGAAATTGGTCAAAACCGTTTTGGTATTTTTCTGTATCCACTTCAAATTTGACTTCTAAGCTTTCCTTTGTAATGACTTGATGGGATGTGCTATGGCAGTAAAAACCTCTCCACAAATCTGCGATAATAGCCGTTAACTTATGAATGATCTCACCGTCGTAAACATCACTAAGTACGGTGCCATTTCTTTGATTGCCTTTATCTTTTTTCTGTGGTCACTTAAAGGCCTTGTTCGTAACAATATGACCCAAATATTGGATCTTATCTTTATAAAATTCCATACTGCTGTAAACCCAAGAGAGAATGGTTTTCTTTCAAGTTTGCAATACTATCCTCAAGTGTTCTTTATGTTCCTCCTCACTTTTTGAGTAGACTAAGATATCATCGGTGGTTACAAGGACAAGAGACCAAGTACCCTGTTTAACATGACCGTCTATTAGGCACATAAATGTGGCAGAAGAAGGCTTGTCAAACCAAAAGGTAGGACTACAAATTGTGAGACCATACCCCCGGCTCGAAAGGCCGTTTTGATGATGTCTTCTTCTTTACCTGGTGCCGAGGATAAATCCTTTGGCCCTTATATCAATCTTTCGAAAAATATCGAAGCTCCTCCTCACTTGATCAAAAAAATCATCAATTCTCTAGGCAAAGGGTATCTATTTTTAATGCTCAACTTATTCAAGCCACCATAATCAATGCACATTCGAAAAGTTCCATCTTTCTCTTTTCTTCACGAATAACACCGTGCTCCCTAAGGAGACACACTGTCCGACAGTACCTCATCTGGGTCAGCCTGCAATTGCATTTTTCTGCCCATACAATGAGGACTCATTCGATAAGGCGTCGATTACTGTGTTGCTCCCGCACCAAATCGTCTGAAAAGTCAATCTCTCTTTTTTGGGGGAAGATGAGGGATCTCATCTGGGAAAGACTCTCTTAAATTCCTTATCACCGGTAATACATCCGCAGGTTTTCTTCGCCTTTCTCGTTCTATTTCTTCTACCCGTACCGCATAAACTTGGTATCCTTTTTCTAGCTGTTCGTTTTAATTGCCGTGTTGTTGATATTTGTCCTGCTCGCAGATAGGTTTTGGTTTTTCTCGAGGATAAAAGTTTTCCCTTCTTCATCTACAATGTAAGGTCTTGTCCCCGTAGCTCATTAAGGATTTATTCTTTTCTAGCCAAAAATTATCTGCCCAAGAGGTCATATGAACCTAAAGGTAGAATGTTCAAATTTACTGCTTGAAAATCATTTAATTTGATTGGCTGCTTCTGGCAATTTATGTGTTACCTTTCAGTTCTAGTGGCCAAATTGCACTAACCATGATCGTTGAATGCCGCTTAAGTTACATTTTTCTACAATCTTTGAATAACTCAAAGAAGCACTGGATCAATTAGAATGTAATGATAGGTTTAAATCTTACCCTCCATTTCAACCATGGTACTGATGTTCGCTTTGTCGATTTTCCAAGGTCGTACCGATAGTTGGTATATTTCTCGCTATGTCATTTACCGTAGTGGCTTCTCGATCTCTCATGATCATCCGATGTTTCGATGAGGACAGCCTCCCCCATGGGGTTCTCCATGTACCCAACATTTCGGGGTTCTCTCATTTTCACTATGCCCTCTTTTCTTATCGATTTGCCTCCATCTATTTGTTTTGAGGCCACTGACCGAGTTACAGCTTTGACTTTCTTGGGTTTATTAAAATTTTTCCCATTAATGATCTCCGCCAAAATTCTTCAAATAGGTCAAGCTTCTGTTCTTCCCTTGAATTCCGCCTTATTTACCCGGGGCTTTTTTCCATGTTCAGCTTGCTTTTGAACCCGTTGGTGTGCAGCATTAACTAGCTTTTTCAATGAACTTTGCCTCAGTTTGTTTTTGCATATCAAATTCAATTTTTCTTTGTAAATAGTAGGCAAACAATTCGTAAACCTTGTACCTTTGCCTTTTCTTCCTTTATGTAGGTACATATCTCAACAACATTTGTAAATTTAGTAAACAAACTCATCAATAAAGAGTTGTCCTGTAAGTTCATGGAATTTTAGCTTTATCATCATAAGCATCGCTCATTCAAATAGCAATTTTTTGAACTTAACTCGGAAAATTCCCAGTGACCTGCCTTTTCATCAATGGCATGAAACCATTTTTGTTCCCTCCCCACCACAAGTTAGTCTACTCGTAGCCGGTAAAATGTACTAATCTTGTCGCATTGCTTTCATATTCATAGACCCGGAAATACTTAATCATATTCAAAGAACTACAAAGCCTAAAGATATCTTCCTTCTTCCCATCATAGGAGGGAGGTTTAATCTTTCGGAATTCCCCCCGTAATTCCTTTTTCTGCTTTGTTCGATGCTCTGGGCCCATCTTCCTCATTAGACTCATCTTGCTTTTCCTCTTTCCAAAACCTTCGCCTTCGTCGTTCATGGGTTAATCTTCCGATGAGCTTTTCCCTGCCTCAACAAGCAATATAACCCCGTCATTCCCCACTGATCTCCGCCCCAACTCTGTTGCACCTCGCAAATATAGCCATCATGGGCGTACTGGGATCTCATGCATTATCCCCATCATGGACGTCAACATAGATTTTGTCACCTTTCGCCATTTCAAAAGCATCTTACCGTACACTACACAACACAGACGTGAAGATAAATATATATATATATATATATATATATTTTCCACAGAAGTAAATTTATATGGAACACACGTGCGAGCAACATATACAGTCACCAAATTTCAATTTTATAACTCGGGGTCTGAATTTGTCACACCTCCCATTTTCCCTCCACAATCTCAAGTTTAATGCTAATAAGGTACTATGTTATTTCTTTATAGGGTTAGAGCAAGATCAAATTTATTTTATTTTCTCAATTACGCTCCATATACAACTACATCGATCCACCTAAACTTAAATGAATTTATATCCCAATAGGAATAAATAGATTTAGAACAAAGAGAAATCATATATTGACATACATGATAGATTGATCTACTTAGTCCGCCTTTCGATAATGGACAAATCTTTTTGCATATTCACCCGATGGTATTTTTAATAAACATATGTGAAACCGTGCTCCACCTTATTGCACATCGATGCAACATTTCTATTTCTTATATGTTTACTATTCCATGGTCTCCACTCGCTGGTGACCCATAACCTTTAGTGGGATTTAATCCATGTATTTATATCTATGCGTACCCTACATTTATGTCTACATATGAAATTTTCATTCTTGTGGTTATCACGATTGGAGTCATTGCGTTGGCCTTCACGCAACACAATGTTATCGATTGGTTCAACGATAGTAAATGGGGATGAAACACAAACGAACAAGCTCATTCATGATTTCCGTCTCGCGTGTAACGATTGTGATAAGGTTCCCCGCTCACTCGTGGTCACGGGTTGACCCGCAACACTTCTGACCGTGCTTCATCAGCTCATCTCGATGCCAATGCACAATGGTTATGGCATCGACAGAAGGTTGTGGCATTAATTTTCATGGCTTGTCGTATTAATGGTTGAAGGTATATTGCACATTGCTCATTAACCCTTCAATTCGTGGCCTCACCCTTGAGATCCTGCCACGTGAACGACGCCCCATCTCATCCTCGGGCATTAGGTTTCTGGCAACCCATTCGACTCGGGTATTGATATAAACCTTAGTTTCATGTTGTTTGCCTAGTTCTTTTTCTCTTCCTCTTCGTTTTATTTATTAAATATGTTGGAATCGTTGCTGCTGTGGAACCGAGCAAAGCCATTTTCGTATTCATGAAGCCAAGGACCACGTAGTTATGATAATTTCTTATGGGCTTGAAATATCACGCTCATTATCATTGTTTATCATGGGATTTCCTTTTCGGTTTAGGTTTGTTTATCCGGCTTCTCGCATCGCTAAGATTTTTGGTTTTTTAGATTAATCCCTTGCCATCGTTTAGTTCCACTTAATTCCATCTCAGTACTCTGTCAAGTCTCAGGGTGCGTCACAATAAGTTCTACGTTTTTTTGTAACTCCCATTTCTTTGTTTCAATGGACCGATTTGTGTGAGTTGGGTTCACAAAATGATGGATACTTTTTTACACGTTTCATCCAGAAATGAAAAAGAGCGGCACTTGCTTCGAGCTCTAACTTCGTCTTATGCTCATCGGTCTTTTCTATGAAGACGTTCGCATGGTTTCAAATAAATGCCATTCCCCGACATTCCGGCTCGTTTGTTTCCTCGACTTGCACATTTTATACCCCCGTTTCGTTCACTAATTAAATTTCAATGCCACCAGTTGTATATAATATGAAAATTTAGCCTATATGTGCAGTATGGAGGGGAGTTAAGTTTCTCTCTCTCCGTAGCCATTTTTCTCTTAGCTATCAATTTGTCTTGTTCTCTATACTTCCTCAATACATCGTGCATTCTGATTATTTTCTTAGATGTTTGTTCATTACAGGTAACGTAATAACTCGCGCCTTACTCTCTCTTCCGATACAATGAGAGTCGTGGCTTCTGCCAACATTTAACATTGACTTTTCTTGCCTTCTCGCAGTTTCCGTATTCACTCTATAATCGGCTAGAGAGGAAGTCCGTCCTTCTGCCGCTCTGAAATTTACTCAATAAAGTCAGAGGGATTTGTTTTTATTAACGAAGGTCCCAGCAAACCCCACTACTTCATGTGTATTTATATCAGCTCTCGCAGCCTTATGCACTTTCCCTGTGCCACACATGAATGCTAGAATTTATATGTATATATTACATTTATATACCGTACCACTTTTACATAATACCCATTTTGATTTAATGGATTTTCATGTGCATTTATTACTTTTGTTTCCATACTACATACTGCTATAATATTGTATCAATTTCTCTTATATTGTAATTCATTATTCGGTACTCTCATGACTACTATCATTATTGTATTGTTGGTACTATTTTCGTAGTAGTAATATATTTGGTCCGTAATATTTACCTATGATTCTCCTACCACACTAGTGTATCGTTATAAGTAGCATTAGCTAAGTCATTCATTTTAGAATTGCAGGCACATATCACCAAAAATTTCACATATACCTTGTTAGTAGCTAAATCGATATTTGTCTAAATTATTTATTTGTGGTGTATGGATATGTATTTCTAGTTTTATAAATGTTAGAATTTTGTATTTAATATACTATTTACCCCCTCGACTTGGGTTCTCATGAGACTAGGGTACATATATGTAAATATGCCTCAATATAGATAACTCGCATGTTGGTTTCTTTTCCTTACATTTGCTTTCGTCTATTAACGTTCTCTAAATATTAGAATGGTTCCATTAAGATAATATCAATGAGCAAACAAGAAAGGCAATTTAATAGATGCTTTCTTCTCGTTATAATATTAGTCAGTTACATGCAAAAAAAATTACCATTGAGTCTGATGATGTGTACATGAAATAAGCTCATTCCCCAAGTCAGCCTATGGAAATCATGTTTTTCTCATTCAATACTCATTGTTGAATTTATTGTAAATCTTTATTTTTAAAGGTCAGTAACTAAATAATTACTGTGACTCTATATACTCATTTTCTCACTGCTTTCATGTCTTCCAAATTGCATTAAAGTTACTGCTTATGTGAATCATGAGTCACTAAAATTCTCCATCATTTAACTTAAGTATTAATTTAGAAAATTTGGAGAATTTCTCCTCACCTCAATTAATCATGCCTCATAGCTGCATACTAATAGATCAAGTATTCTATAGTTCAATTATCCGTAAAGAATTATTTATCCTCGCATTTAAACCAACTCGGTTTAGAGTTTCGTGGGATTCTACTTTACAGAATTTCTTGTCTACAACTATATACTTTAAAGGTAAATTTCGATGATTAATTTTGCTGAATGTAGCATTAATAATTCTAATATATGAGCAGACAATTATATGTAGCCAATTCATACCACAAGAAGTAAAATCACTCAGATAAATTTAAATACATACCTTCACCATGTAGTCAACACACCCCAAACTTAGAGTCCTTCTCCGTCTTAACTCACCTTAGTTAAGATCACCTCCTCCACCACAGACCAACCACTAATATGTTTAGGAGCAAATTATTTAAGCTATCGTTCTCCAAAGCCTCGTTTCCCATTCTCACCAGTCAGGATGTTTTTCTTCCCCGTTTGCCTAGGCTTCCCATTTAGGGATTCTTTTAAAGCTGCTTTATGATTTTCCTCGCCTTTTTCCATTCTTTTTACCTCTTCCCAACTACTTTCCTCATCATTAGAAATTCAGTATCTTTTTCCCAAAAATTCAAATTTTAAAATAATTTCTTTTTCAAGGATTTTTGAAAGATTTGGTGGGGAACTAGTTGCCATCCATCCTCATGGATTTAGCAAGGATCTCATAAATCTCATTTGGTCACATGAACAACATCATTTTATTCATTTCTTCTATTAAATATTTAATTAAATTCACTCAAATATTTATCCTTTGGGGTCCACTCCCCTTAGATTTTAAAGTTCAAATGTTCAGCTTCGCAATTCAAACACACAGACCAAAGCATAAGACAGGGGATGGCCACCATATCCCATCTAGATCATTCCTCCCCTGTTATAAATAAATGGCCCCCATTGCATTGAGTTCCTTCATGGGAAGAGGAAAATTCTGCTAAACTTTATATTGGATTTGTCGCAGATGTTTGCTGGCAGACGTGCTGGATGCGTTCAATAAATTTGGTTGGTTTATCAACCTCAGAAAGTACATGTATGGATTTTTTTTATGTGCTCGCATGAGGTATGGCAACATCAGGCAGTGGCGTATCTGGGGTTAGATCTATGGAGTGTTTGACCTGAAAGTGTAGAGGAACCTCTGTGGGTGAGGAGAAAATGTCCTCGTATTCCTCCACAAATTTTTCCATATGTTGTTTCCATGCAGGGGAGCCATTTTTGAGGCTGTGGCCACAATATTATTCTTCCCTTGTGGGTAAATTGTAATGAAAATAAATTTTCTTGTTTGGAAAACAAGCTTACTACTTTTTTTTGGAGTAGTCAAAGAGATGGTAGGAGGGAGTACTACCTCCGATATCTTGTAAAATTTATTTCCCAAAGTAATAACAACAGAACGAGGCCTATAATCATACAAGTATGGTTGGCTCAATAATACATCAGACACATCAAGAGGAGCAACATCACACAAGGCTGCACTATTGGTGGACACAGAGATCTCTTCCTTGGTGAAGCCACCTAATGGTATATGGTTGTGGGTGTGCAATGGTTAGCAGGTGGAACCACTTCATGACCTCTCCTAAAATTAGGTTCTTTTGGGTTCGTCTATCGACAAGGAATTGCAGTGGATAACCGTCCACCCACATCTGCGAATGGAAGAGACACTCCTCTTCTGGATCCTCTGGATCCGCCCTATAGAGCTTGGTGGTGGAAACAATGGCACTTGGATCCGCATCAATTATATCCTTCACTTTGTCAGTGCCCTTATCTGGTTTTGACTTGAGATCAGAACATGCATCTAATTCAGGTGCCTTTAGCTCAACTACCAGTGACTGTTTGGCGTGACACTCATTTGTGTTCTGAGTGGGACTGTTATGAAATTCACACCACTTCCCCATGTCCTTCTTTGGATTTGTGGTGTTGCTATGAGTTACCCTGCTTTAGCTTTGACCCTTTTTCTGTGGTTCAAGGGTGCCTTTCCCTAGCTTTAGATTCAGAGATCTAAAGTCTCGCTTCTTCTACTTAAATTTATACTCGATCTTGGTTGCATAACGATATGTCATGCCAAGCAAGATAATGTCGAGGAACTCCATTTCCTCCTAAATGTATCTGTACAAACATATGCGGTACTTGAGCACCAAATATCTCTCTGAATCTTTAACACCCAACTTTGTGCCTAGGGTATCGAATAGATTCGTGAGTTCATGCACATCTTGATCCCTTTGTTGTCGCAACTTGGTCCATTGGATGTACTTGTCTTCATAGCTCCCCACAGGGTAATATTTTTCCTTGAGGCCAACTCGGAACGAATTCCAAGTGGGTGTGGAAGAGAATATAGAGGGTTCCCTCTTATCCTTCTGCTCATAATTGGTTTCCCTCCAGTATTTCACATGTGTGGCAGCTTTGAGGAGTGCAAAGATAATCATTTATCTGTCGGAGAAATCATGGACTGAGAAATAAACTTCCAGCAAATTCAACCATCTATCTATGATGTCTGCATATATATGGCCTTTAAATACAAGAATGTCAAATTTGACATGTACCTTGATAGTGGAGGCACCTACAGAGCGGTTTTTGGATGTAGATGCGCCGTCGGTGGGTAACCGTTGAAGGATCTAGGAAAATTTATCCATCATCGCATTCTTATGTTTCTCAAGCGCCTCCTCAAGCAATAATTCGATAGGTTCTCCTTCTTCCTCGTCTTCCTTTCCTTCCATCATGGGAGGTTTTCGGGGTTTGTGAGGCTAATCTTGCAAGGGTTCAACCAAAATGAGCCCTAACTCCTTATACCCTGAATGCATTGGTTACATGCAAATAAAAACATAGAAAGAGTAGACCGCTCTGATAACATTGATCCAGATTTATGCAGGAACACAAAAGAATACACATATAACCATAAATATAAATATGTAGCGGAAATAACACTTCATTTCATTAATATCAAAGAACTGAAATTTGTTACAGACAAAATGGAGATAAACTAGTTAGGGTGCTAGTAGATTATCTCTGAGAAGAGATGTGGTGGCTACAAGTTGTTGAACTATGATACAATGAGGTTCTAAGGCCTATTTATTATTGAGAAACAATGGAAAACCCTAAAAATATGAAAAACCTAACCCTAGGAGATGAAGCGCCAAAAATATGGGCCCTGTTTGGGTAAATTGGTAGATAAACTTCTTGGGGATGTAACTTTGGCATATGATCTCTGTTTGACGTACTCAATACCTCATTAGAAATATCTATCTGAGCACTACAAATTTTGAGTGATAAACATGAGTCTATGACCCATGTTTCTCCCGGTTTACCCAAAAAACATTGTTTATGGCCTCAAAACGGCTTGGAAATTTCAGGACCCGAAAAACTGCTAAAAATAGTAAATTGTGTTGAAACATAAGAACTGAAAGTACCGATGGTGTGGGTCCAAATGGAATAGGTGGGTGGCCACCAATATCCACCTAGATTATTTATCCTTTGAATTGGTCATCTATATTCAAACAATTGTGTATGTGTTACGGAGGGATTCAACATCACATGAAGACAACTTTTCATGTACAATGAATATGGTGAAACTCTTGTACACCTGAATCGGGGGAATTCCGAATTCAAAGTCGATTGTCTCTCATTTTAGCTAAAAAAGGGGGGGGGGGGGTGGAATTATCATAATGGAATTGAAGGTTTTCAGACTGAAAGTTTCGACAATATCTACAAAGCAACAGTCAACAGTTTTCAACAACATCAACAAAAACAACAGTCAATCGTTTTTTGACATCATCAGCCAGTGAGAAATCATCATGAGTAGTTAGTGGGCAGTCAATATAAAAGCATCCAGTTGGTAGTCAACATCAAATAACCAGTGGGTTGTTTTGACATCAGCAAATTCACCAGTGGGCATTCTCAATATTTTGTCAGTGGACAATCAAATTTTCCAGTGGGCATCATCAACATTTTTTCAGTGTACAAGAAAATTTGCCAATGGGTGTCATCAATATTTTGTCTGTGGACAAAGGATTCTAATTGAAGGAAAATAAAAGACAGATCATTTTGCAGCTTGCCATGTGATGGATTTTTCAAGAAGAATTCAGAGATGAATCAGACTTGCATCTAACTCATGTTCTCTTGAAATTGATGTTTTTTTTGGAATCCATCTTTGGCGGTTTTTTTAGGCAGTGTTTTTGAGGATCAACAATTTCAGCATGAGAACTTGGAATATGGTTCCTAGTTCTTATTTTGGACTTATGATTGAGGGGGTAAATGTTAGCCTCACTCTCATGTGAGTAAAACAATTATATGTCCAAAATAACTAAATTAATTAAATCATGAAAGTTAGGATTTACTCCTACTTTTCTAGATTGAATTTGTTCTTCATAGTTAGGAGTAATTTTAGGTTTATTTGGTTAAGATATTATCTCCAACTAGTTAGGCTCCTAGATTAGTGTGTGGTTGAAATATTTTCTGAACCAAATTTTCCAAGATAGACGCACTAACTTGAGATAAATTTCCTCATGTATTTATATATGTATAATTTCATTATTTTTTTCATTACATTACATTATGAGAGGAATACATTGAGGGTGAGACATTTTCCGCCACTTCTCTCTCTCCGGTAAATTATGTGAATTTTGCTAATATCCTTGAAATAAATGGATATGAAAAGGCTTATTTAGAATGTAAATAATAAATTGATGAATAGCAATATGTTTAGGAGAGAGACCCAATAGTGAGGTTTATTTCATACTTGAGAAATAGAGGTAGTGCAAGAGTTGAAGTTTCTTGTTATCATGGAAATGTAATAGTTGGTTTCCTCATCATTTGGATTGGAGAAATAAAAAGATAATTTGGGTATGAAATTGTTCACGATCCAAATCAGGTGAAATTTTCCATGATGAATTTGAAAGGGTGTGTTGCACTATGGTGGGATATGCTATATAAAGATGGAATAAATAATTAACTAGAAAAGATAAATACTTGGAAGAATGTTCATGAAAATCAAGGAGAAATTTATTCCTATTGATTACCAGCATAATTTGTATAAGCAATTCGAAAATATATGACAAAAAGAAACCTACTTTCATGAGTACACCAAAGAATTTTTTTGACTGTCTATTTCATTGAGTATAAAATAATTGGAATTTAAAAAATTCGCAACGTATTTGAATGGAATGAAATGTTTGATTCAAGATGAAATGAGTAGGAATTATTTCCAAACTATTAATGAAGGCTATCACATTTCCTTAAAGGTAGAGGAAAATTTGAATGGGTAAACATATTAGAAAGTTATAGGAAGAGGGTTTAGGGGAATAAAGAAGGGAAGGAATAATAGAGGCAATGAAAAGGAACACGAATCCACCATTGATAAAGGTGGTAGAGGTGGAAACAATGTAGGAATAGGGAGAGGAGGTTTTGGAAGAGGAAAAGGAAATTATGTAATTACTTTTTATCATTATGGAGTTGAAAGACATAAGAAATATGAGTGTGTGGAGGAACAAAGTTCAGGGAGAAAAGGTGAATATATAACATAAGTTACACAATATGATGAAGCCTCTATTTTTGGAGAAAATGTGACTATCCTTCAACAAGAACAAGGATAAAATTTGATGTTTCACAGAGTATTGCTCAAGCCTGATAAAAATACAGGGAAAGTGAAATTAGCAACCATCCAGGCTGAAATTAAATCCCTTTTAGATGAATTCAAGGAGAGTTTGGTTGATGAATTGGAAAAATGACTACCTCACGTTAATCGTATCTCTCATCAAATTGACTTGATTCCTATATCGAGCTTACCAAACAAGGAACCTTATAGGATGACTCCAGTAGAGAATGAGGAGGTAAATAAGTAGGTCAAGTGGTCGCTTGATACAATATTGGTAAGATAATTTTTAAGTCCATGTGTTGTACCAGCAATATTGACTCCAAAGAAGAAAGCTGAGTCGAGACCATGCATATATTATAGAGGCACTAATAGGATAACTATGAAGTATCGATTTCATTTTCCAAGGATGGCGGATATTACAAAATATTTGAGTGGCGATGCATATTTCACAGATATAGAATTGAAGAGCGGTTATCATAAAATCCAAATTAGGGAAGGCGATGAGTAGAAGATTGCTTTCAAGACGAAGGATGGATTGTTTGAATGGATAGTTATTCCATTAGGGATAACCAATGCCCCAAGCACATTCACGTGACTCATGAATTTAGCCTTGAAATAATTCTTGGGAAATTTTTTTATAGTGTAGCTTGATGACATTTTAAATTTAAGAAAAAACAAAGAGGAGCGCTTGGATTATCAAAGGCAAGTGGTGACGCTCAATGAAGGAACATAATTTGTTGATAAACTTGAAGAAATGTAAATTCATGCATGATGAGTTCTTACACTTGGCATTTGTGATATTTAATGAAGTTTTGAAGATGGATTCTAAAAAGGTGAAGGCTATTTTGGATTTTCTAACACCTCAGTCCACTTTTTAGGTGAGTACCTAATACAAGATGAAATATAATAAAATTGGCCCATGCAAAGTTATTCAAAAAAATCCTAAAAATCTCTACAAGTTGGAGTTGTCGAGAGACTTGGATATGTCTATGAGATTCAATGTAGTTGATTTATATGAGTTTATTAAATGATAAAGCAATAAAGAGAGAGGTATTCCTGCTAAGTGGAAGGAGTAGTTACCAGTGAAACTTGTTGTATAAGTGGAAGAAATTCTAGTCACAAGGATTGGAAAGAAGACTCGTTGTTGGGATTATATGGAGTATTTGGTTAAATGGAGAAACATGGGATCTTGAAATGTGTCATGTGTGACTGAGCAAGAGCTTGCATGCCTATAAGAGACTTTAATATCTCAAGGATACCACA
Organism: Pinus albicaulis; assembly: GCA_034641835.2. Classification (NCBI taxonomy): domain Eukaryota; kingdom Viridiplantae; phylum Streptophyta; class Pinopsida; order Pinales; family Pinaceae; genus Pinus; species Pinus albicaulis. The sequence continues at coordinate 1,234,875,761 of CM076570.1, read as the reverse complement.
TGAGCTAGTAGCTCATATTTTTTGACACGGGGTGTCTGATGCAGGAGCATCCTTAGCCTCAGAAAATCATTATCAACCAAAAGAAATTTTTTATTGAATTTTTTAATAAGTGTTGTTACGCCCATGTGTTTTAAGTTACTGATATGCCTGTTATGTTAGTTGTTGATATAACGAACTGGTAATTTTTGCTACTCTTGTAGCTAGATTTTATTAAGCTAACAATAGCTCTCGAGTTGTTGACACTCCCAAGATATGTTGATACTATTTTTGTGTAGAATTTCTAACATATCCAAAATCCATAGTTTAGCTAAGCTAGTACAGGATAAACCTTATTAGGTACGCTTCTAGAATGACTGTAAGTTATAAATTATGTTTGTCATCATGCTGAGTGGAGTTAAATTGGTTCAGTTTTAGAAGGTGAAGAGGTCAGTTACATGGGAAGTTATTTGTTTTAGTGGAATATGAAGATGCAAGTAGTGTGAGGATAAATTGTGGGGACAAGGAAGGAAAGGGACATTTTTTTTCTACATTCAAGATTTTTATTCTGCCTCTTAGATCTTGTAATTTTGGTTGTCAAACTGTTGGGTTTTGTTTGGTTGTCACCCAATTTTCAGAGACCGTGACTAGTTGTTGTTCACGTTCGCAAGGGTGTTGGTTACTATGCGTGGTATTGTTGTGTAACATTGTAGGAAATTCAAGCACTATAAGAAATTTTCTATCATATTTGGGTTCTTTTTTGTAACAACACATTAGAATGAAGTAAAATATATTTGAATCCCTTTCTGTGTTCTCGTGAGCAAACTTGAATGAGTATTGGTTTGTGTTTTGTGCTTTAGTCCTTGCATTAATTAAAATAGTAGCAAAAATCCAATGGCCTAGGTTGTGTGTTCTATAACAATGATCCAAAATTTGTAGGTATTGTGAAAGCTACATAACCTAGACTACATCAATGTATTAGGTATCTAGGGAGCGATTGATTCATTAATTTCCTCATTAATTAAAAATCCCCATCCAATCTGGGTGTAGCCTCAACAATTTCGATCATATACCAAACCATCAAGGAAATGGATTGATGAAAAACCAAGGCAAAGGATTCAATCTCGTACTAAACATGAGTGAGGAGGAAATCACAAAGTCATTTTCCACCCCATCAACCTTTATTTTTTCATTCCATAACTTAAAACTAGGAGTGCTTCGACCTAACGAGATGAAACCATCAACGTTTAAATCTAAGAAGACCTTCAAGTGAGATCTAAGAGACAAAAATAGATAAAGAAATAGCAAGGATTAAGAAATAAAAAATCTGGGAATATTATCTTGACAAATTTTAACAATGGAAATATTGACATAAGGTCATAACCAAATAAGATAAATTCAGCCAACATAAATAAGCCAATAAAAAAGGAAATGAAAGTTGAGTTGTTTCATTCAGAAGAAATAAAGTATTAGTCAATACGTATTCGCACATTTTTCATGATTGACCAAGTTCATCCAAACCAACACAACAAAATAATTTGATTTTAATAATTGACCTTATAATATAAGTTTTAAGCTCTCTTAGTTCTATTCAACTTACATTTGTAGTTTTATGAAATAGTTTTTGTAAATCCAAATTTTATGTTTTATTAAAGTGAAGTAAGGTGTTCCCCAATGTGGTGTGTTACGATAAAAGTTTGGTGGGGTTAGTTCTCTCTACTTTGAGTGAAACTATCACAAGGGCTATTAAATATATGTGTGTTATGACCTCTTCTATACACATAGCCACATGCTTAACAATTATAGGCCTTGTCTGAGTGCGGAAAGCCATTTCAATGCTCTAATTCAGTGAAGTTGGAATTGTTATTGTGTTGGATAAAATATACTCTGCCATTTCAGAGTGGCATGAGGTTCATTTGGGTATTTTCCTTTCGCAAGTGGAGAAATTATGTTTTAGGTTGTGTAGTGGGATCACAATACGTTGACCTAAGAGGAATGAAGAACCCTAATTGTCGATGCAATGTAGAGATATGGATCTAGGCATCATTTTCACACAGTGTCTAACTATACAACTCCCTTCATATGTATGCAACATTAGGGGGCTATATATCGCTAGGCAATTTCCTTTTCTCCGAAATTTTGTTCTCATACAATTATTTTGAGGTTCAAATCCAGGGTTGTCTTATGCTTCTAAATTTTATATGAGGATATATTTATCTATTTAATTTCATTATTATTTAGTTTTTTCAGTGCTTCCGGAAATTCCTTATTTTACTAGTTATATCTAGGAAGGGGGTTCTAACCCTTTTCGCTAAAGTGTGGGAGAATTGAGGTCATTTTATCTATGATATTGGTATCTTCTAGAACCCCTACTTAAGTGTGCTATCTGGGGAATTCAGACAAGGTTTTTATTTATAGGAAGGCTTCAAATTTGTGGAATTTAAACTTTATATTTAGTGGTTACAAGTACCCTCGGATAAAAATCCCAACTAGTTAATTTCTTGTCAGGATTTTTATTTTCGTATCACTTGGGTAATCCTAACCTTTGTGGGAATGACCAGTGTGCTATGCCTCACTATTTTGTATGATGTTGGGGGGAATTGGTGAGTGATTAATCCTAGAATAATTTTTTTTTGGGTTTCCTATACCATGGGTCTACCTGAGGAGCTAAGACCTAATATAGTGTTTTTACAGGGATTAACTACCTTGTGTTTCCGCGTCCATGGTGATACTCTGAGATAGCCCAAGTATCATCTTCTATTTATGCATGGAGCTCAGGTAGCTAGGTCTTGAGTCTTGGTTCTTCGCTCGACTAAGATTACAAACTTTGGTATTAGGGAGAGTAGAAACTGTGGTTTGTTTCATGGGATGTTGATAATTGGGCCATTGTAGGATTTCAATAAATAGGCTGTTGTTATCTGTATTTTGTGTTTTGGCCCAATTGGGGTCATCTTTGGTTATTTTGACAATATGCAATGCCAACAGATGATGCGCTGAAGAGGTGGGGGATTAGGTTCAGGCCCGCAAGGGCATAACCAAGATTAGATGCAAGCATGATATGTTGCAGAAGAATTTCATGAGACCACCCACACAAATGTGCATAGTGAATTGAAAATTTGTGAGAATTTGGCTGCCAAAGGAAAATAATTTATGTTAGACTCTGAATTATTATAATGTTTTTGGAAATTGACGTTGGACACTACTCACACTAGTGGATGAAGAAAGAATTACCTTAAGGCTCTCTTCCTCTACTGGAAAATAAAGACATTGATGGGACGAATCCTTATGAAAAGGAAAGGATATAAATATAACATCTTTTAATCTCATAGATGTTAAAATACAATATCATATTATGAGATTCTATATGGAGTAGATGGACAACTATCTAGAAAAAATTGAGCATTGCATTTCCTATATTGCTACTTCATTAGCCCCTTTAGGATCGATTCCAGATATTTGGCAATAGAGAATTCTTCTGACTATTAGTTCCTTGATGTGTTTATATTTTTTGTTATGAGTTGTTGTTACTGTAGGATCCTTAGTGAAGTTATGATTTATGATATTTTTATAGTTTTGGATTTGTCATTATGTTAATAGATAATCAAATACCTAGTTTCACAATAGGTAGGTTAAGACCATTTTCGAAAAAATATTGATGCAAGTGATAGGTTGAACATTGTAATATCTGTCGATTTATGGAAGGCAACACCAAGTAGTTTACAAAAAATAAAAAGTAGAGTAAGGTGTAGTTGAAATCAAAGCACCCAAGTATAAGATATTGTGAATATATATGTAACTTCTTTTTCTCAATTTTTATTATATATATATATATATATATATATATATATATATATATATATGTATATGGGAATCAGCAATTGGTCCAGTCTCCTACTTTCACTACATGGGTGTACTTCATCCACTGCCATTATAAATTTTAAGCATGTAATTCTATCCCTTCCTTGCAAACAAGTGAATACAAGGGATTTTAACTATATACTTCCTAACATATAATAGTTCACTTACACGTCCACTAAATTCCTATTTTATATTTAGATGATATTTTTTATATAATTAAAAATTTATTTATTTTGGTGTTGCAATTTTATAATTATTTTTAAATATTTTTATTCACTTACATGATAATTTTTAAAATATATATATATATATATATATATATATATATATATATATATATATAATTTAAATAATATCTATTACAAATTAAAATTTGAGAAAATTGTAAGGTTATTATTATATGAGAGAAAATAAATGATTTTTTTTTTGTTAACTCCAAAGTTAGGAAAGTAAATTGAATATGAGCCATTTTTCTTTTCTCATAAGTTGTAGCAATCTTAGTGTGCTCAAGTTTTAGTTGTTTGTGTACACTAATTAGCTTTAAGCGAAAATAAACCTATTGAAAAAAAGTTTAAACCTTTTTTTAAGATAATACTCATTAAAAATATTTCTTATTGTGGTTCAAATTACAATAAACTAATATATGCAGCTATTTTAATATGTCTAGAGATTTGTTTGTTTATATATATATAGTGATTATGTTTAAGAAGCGAAAAAAAAATTAAGGAAAAAAAATTTAGTTAATACTCGTTAAAAATATTTTGTGGTCCAAACTACAATAAACTAATATATGCAGCTATTTTAATATGGCTAGAGATTCGGTTGTTTATATATATATATATATATATATATATATATATATATATATTATAGGTTTAAGAGAAAAAAATTTAAAATCTCTTTTAATTAATGTTGGTTAGAAATGTTTCTTATTGTAGCTCAAACAATGATAAACCTTATTTGTGGTAACTTTGAGTAGAGTGTTGGTTATGGAAAAAATAATTATCCCATTAAAGCCAAATTAGGTAACGATTTTTTATTCAAAGGTTGTTTATAATAAAGTGTTGGTCAATGGTAGAAATAACCATCCCAGTTGGTTAAAGTTTGGCCAATGGCTTTTTATTAAAAAATCTTTATAAAAATTAGAAAATCCCTAATTTATTAATAAATAAATTAGATGTGATTAAGATTTAATAACTTTTTATTATAAAATTATTATAAAAACTAGTAAACATTAATTTATTAATAAAGAAATTAGTTGTGATTTAGATGAAAAAATAGCAAATTTCTTTATAAAGTTGAATTGTAAAGGATTCCTAAATCAAATAAGATCAAATGTAATGAAGAGCCAAGACAAATTCCCTTTTATTCCCTATTAAATTTTAAGCTTACATGCGCATTTATAGAATTATATTAAGTTAATCCATTAAAGTTATCAAACTTCATAATAATTTTATATTACATACAAATTAGATTTATATTTATAACACAAACTGTTTTTATAAAAGATTATTTTTTTATTTATAGAAAAACACGTACTGTGTAAATTTGTATTTAAATAGTATTATTTAGAAAAAAAACAAAATAAGTTTGTCATGAAAACAAACCTAGGAATTATAACAATTTTACTTCACAAGTTCAACGCCATCAAATTTTAAAAATTGACCTCACCCATTCAATCTCATTAGCCTCTCTGCGCATTTCAAATCTGTTGTAGAGTCCTCGAATACAAAGTGGTTTAAAAAATAGGATAGAAGTCCTCTCATCCAAAATCGGTTAAAAAACCGGATAGAAGTCCTCCGATCCAAAATTAGTTAAAAAAACAGATTGAGATGACTATATTTTGGTCAAATCACTTAAAATCCCATCTGGTGTAGTTGCATCCCCTAAGCACAGGTCGGAAAGTTGTAATTGTTGGTCCACTAAATTCAACGTAAAGCAGGTAAAGTTTATAGCTTAGGCGCTCCATGTCATTGCTCACAAGTAGTTGGCACGATGACTCAGAAATTCATAATATTTTTACATTATGAGAAGAAGGGACGTTATTTAGTCTCACATTAACATTACCACTATTATTTGTAAAGGATGTGAGAAATTTTTACTTTCTAAATAGTGGTGATAATGTGGAGATACCTAAGTGGTGCTATGTTTTGTAGTGCAAAAGTAGAGAGTTAGTAAAAAAATGTTAAATTTGGTGTTAATGCGTATGTGAAATTCCATGGTGTATGGCTCAAACCATTGGAAATCGATCTTACATGGATCAAGATATTGTGATGCAGAGCACCAAAACCAATTTTACAAAAATTAAAGATTTTGTCATAAAAATATAAAAATTATTATTATAATAATAAATTACATATGGTGCAAAGCACCATAAAATAAAATAAAATGGTGCAAAAAAACATTTATTATTATTATTATAATAAAATTGTATATGGTGCAAAGCACCATAAAATATGAAATGGTGTAAAAAAAAAATTAACCTCATTTGTTTAGAAAAGTTAGTGAAAATGTGAAGTTGGGTTACACTTTTTGCTCTTTTCTGAGAAATTTTTTTCATTTTTTTCGGTTCTTCAACTTTTTGCAAGCTAAAACAATTTTTTTGTTTAAAATTTCATTTTGCGATAAAAATAAAAGTTGTCAAAAAATTTGTTAGCTTTCTATTATTTATTTTTTGGAATTTTTTTATACACATTTGATATGTCAACTTAGCGTTTCTTTGAGTGTGTCTTTTTTAACGATCAACGAATTCATAAGAAGTCATGTTAATACGCAATCTTGTATTCTTTGAAAATTTGTGTTTTTGAGAAACAAAATGTGTTACAAAAATCTAGACAGAGTCTACTTCGGTTTCGTCATATTTACAAAGCCAATGGATGCATATCATAATTACTAGAATTTTTTGCACTCGTCCAATATGAAAAACTGCATATTTTGAATATGTTTCGCGACGCAAGAAATTTATTAACATATAAGTTATAAACTAAAAATCTAAAAGCTACCCATTAAAGACGACGAACCAATATAATGTACCACATTTTTTCATTTTTTTTTACAATGTATTTTGGAAGATACAAAATTTTGATTTCATTGAATCACAATAACCTTCAGAAATTGCTTACATCCGTTTTATTACAAAATTAATTAAAATTAGTAAATATTTATGAAATTCCATGAAATTTATATTTCCTGAAAGTAGATTCAATTCTGAAACATATTCAGGGCTTGGCTCTGCGTAACTGGTGACGCGTTAGTTCGGTCGAACTCTTAAACAAAGTTCGGCAAAACTGTTTTTTGCGCCGACGACCAGTTAAGTCAGACGGCAAAGAAGTTCGGCCGAAATTTTACTTAACTTTCCGTCAGGCGGAAAGTATCGCCGAGCTCCTCCAAAAAAAATTATTTCGCGGCGATATAAATTTCTGCGAAACCATTCATTATTTTCGCATATTTTCGCACGTTTGGTCTGATTTAACAAAAGTTTTGGTCTGATTTTATAAAGAATTGTTTTGGGTTTAAGGACTTTTCTTGGAGGTACATTTAAAGGACTTTTCTTTGAGACACATTATTTTCGTACATTTGATCTGATTTTGCAAGAAATTTTTTTGGGTTTAAAGAATTTTCTTGGAGGTACATTCAAAAGACATTTCTTGGAGGCATTTGATACAATTTTTTGGGCTTCATTTTTTTTTAAAGTATGGATTTCGGATTAATTTCGAAAGGACATTTTTTTCTTTTGGGTTCAACTAAATCTTAATGAGTTTTTGTGTAACTTTTTAAATGAAATTTTTTTGTAAGACTTGGAAGGAAATATTTTGAACTCCGTTTCATTTTTATAAGACATTTTTTTTTTGAAATTTTTAAAGTAAGTGTTTTGGATTGAAGTATGTATTTTTTGCAAAATTTTTAAAATGAGTTTTTTTTTAAATTAAATCTTTTGTAATGGTTTTTTTAATTGATTTTTTGTCTAAATTTTTGAAGGAAATTTTTTGAACTTCATATTCTGTTATCATGGGAAATCGAAGAAATTGTACGAGAAAATATGATCGAAAAAGAGACCATGAGGAACATAGAGAAGAGACGAGACAATCTCACAAAATAATGATAGAAACACTCTCAAATATTGAAGGAGAAAATCAACCTCAACTAGAAGTTGAAAGAGGTATGTAAATGTAAATATTATGATTTTGATATATTTAAAATTTTCCTAGTGTAAAATGTGAACCTTCAATTTTATTTGATGAACTAATTTAAAAAATATTTTGCAATGTAAACAGAGAGAGATATTCCTCAAAACATTGATGATGAGATACAAAATTTTGAAAGATAAAGTGAAAGAGATATTGAACCAATGATTGAAGATGGTGAAAATGATGAAATAAATTCAGGTGAAGAAATTGAATCATAAGGTATATATATATATATATATATATATATATATATATATATATATGTTGAACACATGCACATACTATTGAAACTATACATATTTATTAATTTAGTTATTTATTGAATATTTAAACTTATTATGTACTATTCATTCGAATTTGTACATATGAAATCAATGTCGATACTGAGATGTTAGAAAATGTTGAAACTCACACATATGGAGATAAAAGAGCTGACCGTATTATACGATATCGTGTTAACCACATTTTTTATATGTACTTCATAAAGAAAATGTGACAGTTCAAGCCCAAATGTTGAAAGGTCTCCTATCATTAAGGAAATTAAAATAAGCTACGACTTTATTGGGTATTCGAAAATAAACAAAAGATAGACAAATGGAGGAAAATGTGATACGAAATATAAATTGTGCTATAAATTCAATTAGAAGATCTAGACAAAAGAATGTTTCAGTTGTACGTAGAGCAATACATATGGCAGTGGTTTCATCAAGTACTAAAGAGAATCGCTTAGTAAAATCTATGGCACGAGCATTAGGAACCTTGCGAAAAACATTCCACAAAAATAAAAAAATTTGGTTGCAAATAGATATAAATGATGAACTTTCTTGTTGGAGAGTTATTTGTAGGCAATCATACAAAGATAGACTTGGAGAAAATGTTAAAAAAATAATATATGAATATTGGAAGTACAATTCGCGTGTTTCGCCAACTGCAAGGCATGTGATGCAAAGAAGAATAGCATGAAATCAGTATGAATAACATGAAAAACATTTCTTGGAAACCACTCAGATAGAGTTGTTCAACAATTTAAAAGAAGAGAATCGTGAAATTCATGTTTCAATCAGTGCTTTTGTTCAACAAAAACCATGGTATGTAAAACCTGTCACTGTACGTGACACTTGTTGTTGACGTTATCATGTGGAATTTGAGTTATATTATGAAACATTCCTTGATTTTGGTAGAACATTTTGGAAGGATTCACCTCCTCCTTCCATTATCCATGATTCAATATCTCAAATTCTATGTGAAAGAGAAAGCGATGAACTACTTTATGAAAAGAAATGTGTTGGTGGTAAAAAAATGTGATGATTATGGAAATTTGACTAAATTTCAAAACAAATATCATACTGATATAAATGATCAATCATTGTACAACATGAAAGTGAAATGGAAGAGATATGAATATATCCATACATCGATTCAAGGTGAAAATAGTGTTAAAGAATTGAATTACGAGAAGAAGAAATTTTTGTGATAGAATTTTTGAGAAAATTTGAGGCAGGAATTTACAAATACATCAAGCATTCCCATAGAGCTCGATGGAAAGACTTGCAATTAAAAAAATCCCGTGAAGTTTTTCCACCACAGACCATTTTGTCAGTAATTGATTTTGTTGAAAACTACACATTTGTTCCACAAAAATAAATTTAGAGTGAATACTATCATTCTGACCAAGTCTCCATGCTCATCCATATTCTATATAGACATGCTGAATAAAACGTCGATCATATAGAAATCACCAATGAAAATCGACATATTATTGAAGAATATCACTTTTATATGAGTGATGATCGTACACATGATACATATTTTGTACAACATTGTTTTGGAAAAATTTATGATTCCTTGAAAAATTGTGGAATAATATTCAATGAACATTGGATATGGTCAGACAGATGCGCAGGTCAATTCAAATCTGCACGATCATTGTTTTGGTTGTTTTTTCTTCATAAGAAAACCTACATTAAACATTGTTGGAATTTCTTTGAGACTGGCCATGGAAAAGGAGAACATGATGGTGTAGGAGCATGCATAAAACGAGCACTTCGAAGATATCAAATGAACCCCTCTACAAGCCAAATTGTGGACGCGAAAGAAGTTGTTCAATGGTGCATCGCTGCTCTAAGCCATGAGACTAACTGATCAAGGGAAGTGCGAAGGTACATTCAATTTAATTTTTATTGGATATGTAATTTTAAATAGTGTACATTTATCACAATGATTATCTTTGATTGTATTTTGATATCATATTTACATTCTTCTTTAAATTTTCCATATAAAGATTTTTTGGCATATTGGGATCGAAGACATAGATAGATCAATTGGAAATGACGTTGAAACAATAAAAGGGACTCGAAAATTGCGTTCAATTAAAACAAAATCGTCCAGAAATGTGTTTTCATTGTATAAAAGAAAATACTCTTGTCTTTTTCATGTTTGCATAGACAACAAAAAATCCAATGACGTTTGTGAAAACAAAATGTATGTAAAAGATTGGAAACATACATAGCTAAATACAAAGGGCAAAATTTCTATTGCAATGTTTGAAGAAATGAAATCAGAGGAGAATACAACATCATCCGATGGTGATTGAGTTTCTGATCTTGTTAGAGAAGGTAACGTTTGAATTGCTTTCTAATGATAAAGATCTAGAAATAAATTTAAATATGTATAATTTTGTTAAGTTTGTTTTATTGTGCATGCAGGAGATGTTTTTGCTATAATTGCACCTAATGCCAACTATGAAAATGTTTTGATGCGTTTCACTGAACAAAAAATGAAATTATTAGAAGACTATAATTATCACAGATTTCCATATGAAAAAGGATCTATTATACTGAAAGGTTATTTTTTCAGAAAAACTTATCAAAGTGGGGATTTCGTTTACTTTGAAGAATATGAACCTGATTTCATAAGTTTTCAATATAGTCACTTAGTGTGTGCAACATGCATAAAGTTGATAGAGGTTCAATAAAAGAAAAAAACAAAAATTAAGAAATGGGAAATGTCAAAATCCGATCATGAACAGATTATTGAAGATGGCATTCCATTGGAATTTTTTTGATAGCACTGCCCAACCATTTATTCTCTTTGGATTATATGTTTTAGAACTTCCAGTACCCAATTAAAAATTGAGCTTCCTTGTTATGTTATCTGTGCAACTGTTTGCACATGTACAAATTGTTTTGGTACATGCACACTCTAGTATTTTTCAGACAAACTAATCAAAGTGGGGATTTCGTTTACTTTGAAGACTATGAACCTGATTTCATAAGTTGTCAATATAGTCACTTGGTGTGTGCAACACGCATAAAGTTGATAGAGGTTCAATCAAAGAAAAAAACGAAAATTAAGAAATGGAAAATGTCAAAATCCGATCATGAACGGATTATTGAAGATGGCATTCCATTGGAATTTTTTTGATTGAACTGCCCAATGATTTATTCTCTTTGGATTACATGTTTTAGAATTTCCAGTACTCAATTAGAAATTAAGCTGCCTTGTTATGTTATCTGTGCAAGTGTTTTCACATGTACAAATTGTTTTGGTACATGCACACTCTAGTATCAATTGAAAGTAGCTTTTATATACATGCATTGATGAAAAATTTTGCATGTATTGGATATATATATATATATATATATATATATATATATATATATATATATATATATATATATATATATATATATATATATATATATATGTTCTAGAATGTAATTAACTGTTCAAGTAGTTTTACTATGTGCATTGATGAAAATATTCCACGTACTCAATATATATGTTCTAGAATGCAATTAATTGAAAGTAGTTTTTCTATGTGCATTGATGAAAAATGTTGCACGTACTAGATATATACACAAATTGAATGCATGCTTAGTTTTTCTTGTGCACTTTTCTGGTAAAAAGTATCCACAATGTAAATAAAACATCCACAGTATAATTTTGTACGAAGATTCCTTTCAGACAAGAGACTCGGAGCACTTCTCCGAATTTTTGTGGGATTTGACCCACATCTCTATTCTTGATTGAAAATCTAGTACAAAATTTGTCTATCCAATGGTCAGATATGTTCTATGTGCATTGATGAAAAATGTTGTGCACGTATTGGATATATATATGTGTGTGTGTGTGTGTGTGTGTGTGTTCTAGAATGCAATTAATTGTTCAAGTAGTTTTCCCATGTGCATTGATGAAAAATGTTTCACGTACTGAATATATATGTTCTAAAATGCAACTAACTGAATGTCATCAATTTACCAATTTATAAATCAATAAGGCTACATAGTTGACTGCATTAATGACATTGACCCCAATTCAACAAACATATATCTACTTCTTATATTTCCAATCAAAATTAAAGGGATTTATATGGGAAAGAGGCAACTGAATATATATGTTCTAGAATGCAATTAATTGAATGTCATCAATTTACCAATTTATAAATCAACAAGGCTACCTAGTTGAGTGCATTAATGACATTGACCCCAATTCAACAAACATATATCTACTTCTTATATTTACAATCAAAATTAAAGGGATTTATATGGGAAAGAGGCAACTGAATATGTATGTTCTAGAATGCAATTAACTAAATGTCACCAATTTACTAATTTATAAATCAACAAGGCTACCTAGTTGAGTGCATTAATGACATTGACCCCAATTCAACAAACATATATCTACTTCTTATATTTCCAATCAAAATTAAAGGGATTTATATGGGAAAGAGGTAGAACATATAGCCCATGAACTAATTTTTAGAGGTCAATGAAGGTATCATCATGTGGGAAAATGTTTTGAACACTTGATCGTACTTGAAAGTAATCTTAAGATTGTTTTTGATCTCTACATACTACATACTATTGTTTGAGTGAAAAAAATTTCCAATGAAAATAACATAGCTTTTCAATCCAACTAACCATATCAATTGAGCTCTATTTGAAAAAAAAAGTACAAAAAAAAAAAAAATCCAACAAAATAACATCCTTGGTTGTTATTTTTATTGGAATAACTAAATCATATTAAGGATTCTCTTCATTGAAATTGTTTTTCGATGGAGAATCCTTAAAATATGATTTAGCTATTCCAACAAAAATGACAACCATGAATGTTATTTTGCTGACATGTTTTGTGGCATGTTAACTTTTCTTTACTCTTTTTTCAATTAGAGCTCAATTGATATGGTTAGTTGCATTGAAAAGCTATGTTCTTCCCATTGGAAATTTTTTCACTCAAACAAGAGAAGAGTATGTAGAGATCAAAAGCAATCTTAAGATGCCAAATGTACTTCAACCATCCAAAACTTGAGTTTTAAAAACTTTTTGATTATATCAAAACATTACTTCACATGTCATGCCAATTGTAGTTCAACTATCCAATAAAAACATTAAACATTTAACATTATATCACATGCCAAATGTAGATTGAAATGGTATCCAAAACTTAGTTTTAAAAACTTTTTGATTATATCACAACATTACTTCACATGCCTAATGTACTTCAACCATCCAAAAATTGAGTTTTAAAAACTTTTTGATTATATATCACAACATTACTTCACATGCCATGCCAATTGTAGTTCAACTATCCAATAAAAACATTTAACATTATATCACATGCCAAATGTAGATTGAAACCATCCAAAACTTGAGTTTTAAAAACTTTTTGATTATATATCACAACATTACTTCACATGCCATGCAAATTATAGTTCGACTATCTAATAAAAACATTTAACATTATAACACATGCCAAATGTAGATTGAAACCATCCAAAACTTAACCTTTAATTTAACAAAAAATTATAGATCACAATATTACTTCACATGCCAAATGTTCTTCAACCATCCAAAACTTGAGTTTTAATTTTTTTTTGATTATATCACAACATTACTTCACATGCCATGCCAATTTTAGTTCAACTATCCAATAAAAACATTTAACATTATATCACATGCCAAATGTAGATTGAAACCATCCAAAACTTGAGTTTTAAAAACTTTTTGATTATATATCACAACATTACTTCACATGCCATGCAAATTATAGTTCAACTATCTAATAAAAACATTTAACATTATAACACATGCCAAATGTAGATTGAAACCATCCAAAACTTAACATTTAATTTAACAATAAATTACAGATCACAATATTACTTCACATGCCAAATGTACTTCAACCATCCAAAACTTAAGTTTTAAAAACTTTTTGATTATATCACAACATTACTTCACATGCCATGCCAATTGTAGTTCAACTATCCAATAAAAACATTTAACATTATATCACATGCCAAATGTAGATTGAAACCATCCAAAACTTAAGTTTTAAAAACTTAAGTTTTAAAAACTTTTTGATTATATCACAACATTACTTCACAGTCCATGCCAATTATAGTTCAACTATCCAATAAAAACATTTAACATTATATCACATGCCAAATGTAGATTGAAACCATCCAAAACTTAACCTTTAATTTAACAAAAAATTATAGATCACAACATTACTTCACATGCCAAATGTACTTCAACCATCCAAAACTTGAGTTTTAAATTTTTTTTGTTTATATCACAACATTACTTCACATGCCATGCCAATTGTAGTTCAACTATCCAATAAAAACATTAAACATTTAACATTATATCACATGCCAAATGTAGATTGAAACCATCCAAAACTTGAGTTTTAAAAACTTTTTGATTATATCACAACATGACTTCACATGCCATGCCAATTGTAGTTCAACTATCCAATAAAACATTTAACATTATATTAGATACCAAATGTAGATTGAAACCATCCAAAACTTAACCTTTAATTTAAAAAAAAATTATATATCACAACATTACTTCACATGCCAAATGTACTTCAACCATCCAAAACTTGAGTTTTAAAAACTTTTTGATTATATCACAACATTACTTCACATGTCATGCCAATTGTAGTTCAACTATCCAATAAAAAACATTAAACATTTAACGTTATATCACATGCCAAATGTAGATGGAAACCATCCAAAACTTGAGTTTTAAAAACTTTTTGATTATATCACAACATTACTTCACATGCCATGCCAATTATAGTTCAACTTTCCAATAAAAACATTTAACATTATATCACATGCCAAATGGAGATTGAAACCATCCAAAACTTAACCTTTAATTTAACAAAAAATTATAGATCACAACATTACTTCACATGCCAAATGTACTTTAACCATCCAAAACTTAAATTTTAAAAACAAAACAAATTATAACACATCATTACATAACATGCCAAATGTAGTTCAAAAGAAAAACATTAATTTATAGATGACAACATTACTAGTAGTTCAACTATCCAAAACTTAAGTTTTAAAAACCAAACAAATTATATAACAACATTACTTCACATTCACATGCCAAAAGTACTTCAACCATCCAAAACTTAACTTTCAAAAACAAAACAAATTATATTAACACAATAAAATATGTCCAAAAATTGTAGATCTCACAAGTATCAAGTATCAAGTTATATATATATGACTGTGCATCTAGATAATATATAAAAAAGTAAATTTAAGACTAGAAATCTCAATCAAATCTACAAATCATGTCCATCAAATACAAATGGATGTAGTGTCTTTCCTAGCAGAGTCTTAATCCGCGTGCTATCTTGTGAAGCATGGGGAATCTGTACACAATGCACGTACAAACATTAAAATTTGATGTTTTAAAAATGAGAGAATATATAGAACTTCATTTAAAAAACAAAACATAAAAAAAAATCATGCAATACCTCATGAGGTTCCCTTTCCATTTGTTCGCTTGCTACAACTTCCCCCATGGGAACATCTCCAACAGTAAACCGTACAATATACATGTACAGTTATATATATATATATATATATATATATATATATATATATTAAAAATTTTCAGATGAAAATGCACATGTGTATATATAAACTTATTTTCAATAATATTAAAAAAAAATTTAGACAACTTGTTCAAATGGTTGAAATGGTGTGGATGTTCCTATCTCCGTCGCTAGAGTCCGTGGATTAAAGAAATCTTCTATAGAAACCTAAAATTCAAAATTTTAAAAGTATAAAATAACTCAAGATCAAGATCTCAATTTATAATAAAACTTTTAAACTTCAATTTATAAATTATAACTTTTAAAAAAAAACATATATATTTAAAAGTGAAAAATTGAATACTTCTGCAGGTGAATTTGGGACATCTCCTAAGAGAGGCTCCAAAAGAAAATCTCCATAAACCTTAAATTCAAAAAATTTAAAATAACTCAAGATATAGATATATATCTCAATTTTTAATGGAACTTTTTGAGGTGGAATATATATAACTTAAACATAAATTTTAAAAGTGAAAAATTGTCCATACTTGTTGTGGATCTGGCACATCTCCTAAGGAAGTAGAAGGTACATCTCCCAAGGAAGAAGAAGGTACCGCCATCCCAAAAACATCAGACAGAATCAGAATCTGTTAAAACATTTTATTATTATATATGTACATGTACATGTGTGCACAATTATTTATTTTAAAAATATCACTTAAAAAACACTAACATTTGTCAACATATCTTGATGGTGAGACCCATCTTCATTGTTTGAACCAGAGGCCCCGAACGTGATATTAACATTTTCGTCATTCATCATGCGTGACAACTGCAAATGGTGTTTTAACATATAATGATACATTTTTGTTAGATTAATGTACATACAAATAAATGTATACATATACATACACATGTATTTATTACAAATTGTACATGTATGTGTTAAAATAATTGAACCCTAACCATTAACACATATCGTTCTCGTGCCCTCTTCCTCATGAAGAATTAGGTCTTTCCAACCATTACAACAATTCTTTGCATATATTCTAAGATCTTCAACACTCATGTTGTCAATCTCTTCATCTGTACAATACACAAAATTGGCGCGTGCATTCTCACGTGCTCTTTTTCGATTTAGACAAACATCGACTCCACCCAATCCACTATGAACATTGTTGATGATGGCATCCCTTGCTTCTCGACTTATTTGAGAAGTGGCATCCATCTCTGACCGCAAATTTTCGACCCGAAAAGTTCAACACACCAATGGTGGCTCAGGGCGAGGCAACTCAACATCACGCCTAGCGCCCCTATGGTCACACAATCGACCTTTCCCAGGACCAAAAAATTCTAATGGAAGGTCATTGTAATTGGGTTTCATTTCCAAAAACAAATTCTATGTCAAACAATTTTGTAAAATAAACAGGAACCTCGTCGTTCCATGGGAGTCTTCCATAGGCCGCAAGGTGCCTATTATACAAATAGTGAGCTATATTGGGGTGCTTGAAATATTGCACCTTTAGCATCTTTCTTTTTGGCCCTTCTTTGAAATTAAACATTGACTTCACCATTTCTTTTGTAACTCTTTGTTTTACATCCTCCCATTTATCGGGACCCATTACTGTTTCCTTTCTCTTTCTCATGACTTCTACAAATGTATCAGTCATTGGCCCTAGATTTCTGTACACATTTACTAGTTCGTCCAATGAATGTGTAACTATTTCGAGTCTTGGTCGACTCTCATCAGGTAGAGTCAAAGCCACAAGATCTCTTTGAAATTTTGCATGAAGTTGTTGACACCTTTCTAAGGTGCATTGCGCCATGTTTCTTTCCCATGGTATATCAAAAATGTCGGTCGGATAAGTTGTGATGGGTGGACAACCTTCTTCTTGAATGTATCATTCTGCCCTGCGTCTATTTTGACCAACATTTGGAGCATTTTTAGCATCTGCATCAATATATATATAATTTTGTATATTAGAAAAAACACATGTAAACAAATTTGTACAAATTGTATGAAAAAAATATTGAAATTGATGGCAACCTCGACGTGGTTGGCTAGCATCTTCTCCACCCTGAAACTGTTGAGAACCAGAACGATCTTGTTGAGAACCAGCACCGCCAACCGTTGATTGGCCTCCGGGGGAATAAATATGACCACCTTCACGCAACCTGCTACCACTTATTGATGGCCCTCTAACGGGATTTGAACCACCACCAACCTCTCGAGAGGACAGAGAAGCTTCATAAACAAATACGAAATTATAATCAATTGAAAAATACATTCATACATATAAATACACACGTACATATTCATTGATTAAATTGTGTTCAAACCATACCACGACTGGGTGAACCATGGGCATGCTCCATGGATGGAGTAGAGACCCTTCTCTTCTTATTAGCTCCTAAAAAATAAAAAATGAAACTTATTAACAACTAATTTAACTCACAAAGTTGATAAACAATCAATTCCATATGTACACATATGTATGGAGATTTAAGATTATATTTAAATACCATGAACATCCCTCGATCCCTGATCCCCCCCTCTCGTAGAGATATGGGATTATGTTGATCTTCGTCGTTCATCCTCCATGATATATATATCTACGGTGGAAATTTACAATTATTTTTTTAAATAACTAATTTAAAATAAATTAAAAATAAATTTCAGAAAATTAATGTAATTTAGTGTAAACAAATTATGTAAAACACAACTTTCAAAGCACTAATTGATGTGTGAAACTCAATTTAAGCAAAAAAAAAGTTATAAAAATGATAAGTTCACCAAATTGTGTTTTACATGGTGGGAGCACACTTGGTATAAAATTGAAAAAAACACATTGTCATTAAAAAAGAAGTGAAACTCCATTTAAACAAAAATTTGTTGAAGTCCCCGCATTTTAATTTTATAAAAATGTGAAGTTCACCACTTGTTGCAAATGTGAAGTTCACCAAGTTGTGCTTTACATGGTGTGGTGAGAGCACACTTGGTATATAATTGAAAAAAACACATGGTCATTAAAAAAGACACATTTATAAGTACACAACACACACATATCCAAGATATGTTACAATGTCCATCAATAAATTTTGAAGGAGAGCATCTCAACACTAATTCATCGTTGAGAGATGAATCTTGAATTTTTGAAGAAGAGCGTCTCAAAATTAATTCATCTTTGAGAGATGAATCTTGAATTTTTGAAGAAGAGCGTCTCAAAACCAGTTCATCTTTGAGAGATGAGTTTTGCATTGGCATTGCCCCGTATAATTCTAATTCATCTATTAATTCATCTTTGATAGACGAATCCTGAATTGGCATTTCCCCGCACAATAGATCCGTAGACATCTTATTCACATTTGTACAATGCCTTATACTAAAAAACTGAAATTGGCTAACAATATTGTTTGCTATTCCATGCAGTTCTTTTAGCCTATCCTTCTTACCTTGGTACATGCCATTCATCTGGTTACACACAAGTTCAAAATTGGTGAAAACTACAATTCCATTTTATCCATACTCCATCGTTGTTCCCAAGCCTTCTATCAATCCAATATAATATGCCTCGTTGTTTGTTGTTCTTCCTGGTATATTCATTTTCCTTTGGACGACTTTGCTAGTCGCAATATTGGAAAGCACATATGTAATCAATGCTTTCCCTGGATTGGGATAGCAAGAAACTTCTATGCATAATTTCCATTTTTCAACCATATTTAATGGTTTTCTTATCCCTGAAAAAAAAAAAAACAAATTCAATAAAAATATATATATTAAATCGACATTTATTGCATATGCATGAGAAAAATGACACAAGATCATGAGGTAAATGACATGTGCATTGTTTATCTTAAATTTTGACTTAAAAAGTTTATGGTAGAGTTCACATCTAAAATTAATGGGAGGAAGCCTTTAGTTTGTGGGAGAAATGACACATGTACACAATTTACCTTAAAGTGGTTGTGTTTTATGGATATTAAAATGAAGAACTTCTATTTAGATCTATTCCAGAGATTGACTGTAGGGGCATTTACTAGATATGTCACCTTTCATAAAAGATGAGATCCAGAGGCTACTTGGCCCTTTACAGACTCTGCCTATAGAACTTGTAGAAGTTATTTCACTACCTGTCCCAATTATACCCTATGAAGGGTGTAGAGGACCTGTGGAATCACTAACATTACTTTACGTAGACATAAGGGTGTATAAGAATGCATTTGTTTTACATTGGATATTAAAATGAAGAACTTCTATTTAGATCTATTCCAGAGATTGACTGTAGGGGCATTTACTAGATATGTCACCTTTCATAAAAGATGAGATCCAGAGGCTACTTGGCCCTTTACAGACTCTGCCTATAGAACTTGTAGAAGTTAACACTACCTGTCCCAATTATACCCTATGAAGGGTGTAGAGGACCCGTGGAATCACTCACACTACTTTACGTAGACATAAGGGCGTATAAGAATGCATTTGTTTTAAATTGAATATTTTTCATTTTAGATTAGGAATCTATTTGAAACAATTACCTATATAAGGTTAAAACCTATGTTTGGTATCAAATCACTTTTGGTTTCAATGGGAAAATTTTATGGCTTTAATATGTTTTTCTCAAAATGTGATGCACCCCATTAAAATGGGAGATATATTGAAATGATTCCTATGGTGTAATAAAATATAGATGCATAAATTCAATGAGCATAGTTTTGAGATATAAAAGTCCAAAATGGAAGAGTTGTTTGTGAACAAATATCAATGCCACTATGGATATAGATCTGCTTCATTAAAAGGGATTTTTCTAGAAGGATGTCAAACTAAGTTCGAAAGAAGGGAAAATATCACAATTATATGTTAATACATGTGTTTTACATTGACTATTTTTCATTTTATTAATAATTTATTTGAAACATTAAACTATATATAAGGTTAAAACCTAGATGTTTTGTATAAAATTACTTTTGGTTTCAATGGAAAACTTTTATGGTTAATGTGTTTTTCTTGAAATGTGATACACCTCATTAAAATGGGAGATGTATCAAAATGAATCCTATGGTGTAATAAAATAGTTTCAAGTAGTTTAAAAATATAGATGCATAAATTCAATGAGCATAGTTTTGAGATATAAAAGTCCAAAATGGAATAGTTGTTTGTGAACATATATCAGTGGATCACTATGCATATCACTATTGATATATCTGCTTCATTAAAAGAGATTTTTCTAAAAGGATGTCCACTAAGTTTGGAAGAAGGGAAAGTGACACAAAATTATATATATTGTTAATGCATGTGTTTTACATTGAATATTTTTCATTTTAAATTTAGATTCTATTTGAAACAATTACCTATATAAGGTTAAAACCTATGTTTCGTATCAAATCATTTTTGGTTTCAATGGGAAACTTTTATGGCTTTAATATGTTTTTTCTCGAAATGTGGTGCACCCCATTAAAATGGGAGATATATCGAAATGATTTCTATGGTGTAATAAAATATAGATGCATAAATTGAATGAACATAGTTTTGAGATATAAAAGTCCAAAATTGAAGAGTTGTTTGTGAACAAATATCAATGCCACTATGGATATAGATCTGCTTCATTAAAAGGGATTTTTCTAGAAGGATGTCCACTAAGTTGGAAAGAAGGGAAAATATCACAATTATATGTTAATGCATGTGTTTTACATTGAATATTTTTCATTTTGTTAAAAAACTATTTGAAACATTAAACTATATATAAGGTTAAAACCTAGATGTTTTGTATAAAATTACTTTTGGTTTCAATGGAAAATTTTTATGGCTAATGTGTTTTTCTCGAAATGTGATACACCCCATTAAAATGGGAGATATATCAAAATGAATCCTATGGTGTAATAAAATAGTTTCAAGTAGTTTAAAAATATAGATGCATAAATTCAATGAGCATATTTTTGAGATATAAAGGTCCAAAATGGAATAGTTGTTTGTGAACATATATCATTGGATCACTATGCATATCACTATGGATATATCTGCTTCACTAAAAGAGATTTTTCTAAATGGATGTCCACTAAGTTTGGAAGAAGGGAAAGAGTCACAAAATTATATATATGTTAATGCATGTGTTTTACATTGAATATTTTTCATCTTAAATTTAGAATCTATTTGAAACAATTACCTATATAAGGTTAAAACCTATGTTTTGTATCAAATCAATTTTGGTTTCAATGGGAAACTTTTATGGCTTTAATATGTTTTTCTCGAAATGTGATGCACCCCATTAAAATGGGAGATATATCGAAATGATTCCTATGGTGTAATAAAATATAGATGCATAAATTCAATGAGCATAGTTTTGAGATATAAAAGTCCAAAATGGAAGAGTTGTTTGTGAACAAATATCAATGCCATTAATGGATATAGATCTGCTTCATTAAAAGGGATTTTTCTAGAAGGATGTCAGGCTAAGTTGGAAAGAAGGGAAAATATCACAATTATATGTTAATGCATCTGTTTTACATTGAATATTTTTCATTTTATTAAAAATCTATTTGAAACATTAAACTATAGATAAGGTTAAAACCTAGATGTTTTGTATCAAATTACTTTTGGTTTCAATGGAAAAATTTTATGGCTAATGTGTTTTTCTCGAAATGTGATACACCTCATTAAAATGGGAGATGTATCAAAATGAATCCTCTGGTGTAATAAAATAGTTTCAATTAGTTTAAAAATATAGATGCATAAATTCAATGAGCATAGTTTTGAGATATAAAGGTCCAAAATGGAATAGTTGTTTGTGAACATATATCAATGGATCACTATGCATATCACTATGGATATATTTGCTTCATTAAAAGAGATTTTTCTAAAAGGATGTTCAATAAGTTTGGAAGAAGGGAAAGTGTCACAAAATTATATATATGTTAATGCATGTTTTTTACATTGAATATTTTTCATTTTAAATTTAGAATCTATTTGAAACAATTACCTATATAAGGTTAAAACCTATGTTTTGTAGAAAATTGAACTTTTGGTTTCAATGGGAAACTTTTATGGCTAATGTGTTCTTTCTCAAAATGTGATACACCCCATTAAAATGGGAGACATATCGAAATGATTCCTATGGTGAAATAAAATAGTTTCAAGTAGTTTAAAGATATAGATGCATAAATTCAATGAGCATAGTTTTGAGATATATAACTCCAAAATGGAATAGTTTTTGGTGAACAAATATCAGTGGATCACTATGGATATATTTGCTTCATTAAAAGGGATATTTCTAGAAGGATGGACTTAAGTTGGAAAGAAGGGAAAATATCACAATTATATGTTACTGTGTATGTGTTTTACATTGAATGTATTTCATTTTTTTAAGAATCTATTTTCAAAATATTTAAAACTATATACTTGGTTAAAACCTATGTTTTGTATCAAATTACTTTTTGTTTATAAATACTATACATGTTTTAGATCGAATATTTTTAATAATTTTTTCATTTAATTAAAAATCTGTTTGAAACAATTAAACAATATAAGGTTAAAACCTATGTTTTGTATCAAATCACTTTTGGTTTCAATGGGAAACGTTTATGTCTAATTTGTGTTTTTCTCGAAATGTGATACACCCATTAAAATGGGAGATATATATGGGAATGATTCCTATGGTGTAATAAAATAGTTTCAAGTAATCTAAAGATATATAGATGCATAAATTCAATGAGCATAGTTTTGAGATATAAAAGTCCAAAATGGAATAGTTGTTGATGAACAAATAATAGTGGATCACTATGGATATATCTGCCTCATTAAAAGGGTTTTTTCTAGAAGGATGGACTAAGTTGGAAAGGAAAAATATTACAATTATATGTTGATTTGCATGTGTTTTTTACATTGAATATAAAAGGTATTTTCTCTCTCATTGTTTGAGACCACGGATATGAAAACGGAAAACTTGAATTTCGATCTATTCCAGAGATTGACTATAGGGGCATTTACTAGATATGTCACCTTTCATAAAAGATGAGATCCAGAGGCTACCTAGCCCTTTACAGACTCTGCTTATAGAACTTGTAGAAGTTAACACCACATGTCCTAATTATACCCATGAAGGGTGTAGAGGACTCGTGGAATCACTCAAACTACTTTACATAGACATAAGGGTGTGTTAGCCATCAGTAAATTTTGATTGAGCAAATGATGGCTAAGAATAAGTCCTAAGCCTTCAAGAGATTGTTTACATGAAAAAATGCTCATTCTTGAAGTCTTCTTGAGCTGTTTGAAATTTTCTTGTAATCTTCACTATTGTTTCATTATAAATAAACCAAGTTAAAACTGCTACCCCCTGCAAGATTGTTCTCCAAATACCTCCTCTTTCATCAAATCCATTCACTCATTTTGACCCTTTTTTATCCTCCATCTACCTCTGAAAAATCCCCTTTTGCCCTTCATTTTTCCCTTAAAAGCTAATAAATTGCCTTTATCATTTTTGAAACCTCCTTTTCCCTCCTATAGGAACCCCTAAAAAGCCTAAAAAACCCCAATTTTTAGGCTAAAAACCCATCTTTCAAAACAACAAGGCTTAAGCGCCTTTCGTCCTAGCCCTAGCCCCCACACTCTTCTCGGAACCACGCGCTGTGACCAAGCACTTTAAGGCCTCATCACATCGGCCTTTCCTTTTATAAGCCCGTTGTTTCCTTACCTTTTTCTCCCGACGTGATAAGCCCCTTTATATCTCCGCTCCTGGTCACATACCTCTCCACGTGACTATACCCTGACACCTGTGTTGAACCCCCATCGCATCGGCACTCCCACAAAACCTACCTTCCTTCATTCTTCGCGACCTCCGATAACATCTCCCCGACGAAATCCTAGCCGTAGATCTATATGATCTAACGGTCCACATTAAACCAGATGACCCAGTTCCACCGGGGCCTACCATCCACCATATACAAACGCTCGCCCAATCTTAATATGACACCTGGCCTCCACTTAAACAACTCATCGTGCTCATTCCGCATCGTTGGATCTGGAACCTTCGATCCAACGGTTAACGCCGCATATCGCAAATTTCTTATGCTCGAGGTTTAACGCTTCAAAATTTTGTGATACTGGAGGTTTTAAAAAATCCATGTGGCAAGCGATCAATGGAATCGTGCTGCCTCTGGGAAAAACCATTTACCACCCGAAGGTCATGCGATAACCACCCGTGGTATTGCGAAAATCATTTTCGCCCAATACACGCCGAATACTCTTTTGAACTATTTTTCTCGCCCGTTTTTGTTCACAAGCCCCCTCCGCCGCTACAAAGCATTTTCCCCTCACTGTTCCTCACCCTCATTAACCTCTGTCGCAGTTACCCCCATCCTCGCAGGCTTTTATAATATGGTTTATGTTTTATGTTGCAGGTTTCATGGAAAATGAGCTGTAAAGCCGTCCCATGGTCATGATAAGGTGACAAAGGGCCAAGGATGACGATCCTCAGGCCAAAATTTACGCAGAAGAGGGAATCTACAGGGTTCACAATCGTGGTTTGACCCGTGCCTCATGAGAATTGGTTATACCATGAAACCCTCACCGTACCCATGCACCTGTACACCAACAAACGCAGTGATGAAGGATTAAGGAATATCAGTGAGCATCAATTAAATTAAAGAATCAGAGCATAATCAAATGCTTAAAGCTAAATAGAGAGCCTAATCAGGCATAAACACAAAATTAAAGGTTAATCAGTGTTTTAAAGGAAATGAAAGAAGACGAAACAAAGAAGGACACCTCAGTGCTACATCAGAGGGGCTAATTGAATCCCCAGCTACTAAATGCCACCTGTAGATTTATTTTCGCAAAATAATACACAATGAATGCACATGCATAGATCTTTTTCCAAAGACAGCTCAGAATTTATGATCAGCCTACCAAAGCCCCCAAAGTCAATAATAGTAACTTAGGTTGATGAATTTTAATGAAAAATCCATTAATAAGAGTTAAATACATGTCATTTCTTCTCCATTTGAGCCTTCCAAAGGCTGAGAAGCTCTTACTCTATTAATTGAACCAATGATCCCTTCTTACAATCCACCTCCTCATTCTTCTATAAATACTGTTGTAGAAGACATTATAGGGTTGGTCTCTGGATATTTTGTTACATGTAAATAGCTTTTGAAGCTGTTGTAGCCCTGTTTGTAATTGAAGATACATATGCTGAGATGAGAAGTTTGAAGCTGTAGAGACCCACTGGACTTGATGATTGTAATTGGTTTGAACATCAAATACAAATAGCTGATTTATGGGATCCTGGTCTATGTCAATGGTGATGTGTTTCTCACTATAAAATTGTTATTTTCTTTTTGTTTCCATCCTGTCCACTTTTCTCTGATAAAGAAAAGCAAATATAGATTAGGATTTACTTCTGAAGTACCCTAAATCTCACTGAAAATCTTTATCCTTTATGTTTTCTGCTGATTGTTTAATTAAAGATAATTCAATAGAGTATAACCAGTAAAGTGTTGGTAAGCCCATATTTCCTGAGTACAACTTGAGATTTTATCTTTGAATGTTCTTGAGAATTTTGCTAATTAAAGCTAAGCTAAAGAAGTTTATGGCTAGCCTTGTCCTTTAGTTTATCTCCAACAGTTGCTTTGAAAAGTTCCCTTAAGAGTATGTTGAAAGCAGGCTAGTTTCAAAGTACTTACCTGATCTTAGACTACTTTTGATGTTTATCATTAATGTTTTCCCTTTAAATAGGATGAAAGCAAGCTACGCTAAAAGTATTTACTTGATCTTAAGCTATTCTATGTGTTTTAAATATTTTCTCTTAAAAGTACATCAAAAGCAGGCTAGTTTAAAAGTACTTACCTGATCTTAGATTACTTTGTGTCTTTCCTTAAGTGCATGCCAAAAGCAGGATAGTTTCAAAGTACTTACTTGATCTTAGGATGTTCTTTGTTTCTTCATCTGTTTGATTTCCCTCACTCCACTTCTTATTGTTTCATTCGATAAAATCAACTTAAAGAGATCCTTTGACATAGATGACTTGCCCCATGGACCACTCTTGAACTTTGCTATTTCAATTAAATCCTCTTATGACTCCATAGCCCAATGGATTGAAGCTGCTCCTTACCTATCTTATCAGCTGAAACTTTCTTTCACCTACCTACACCTTCACCCTTCATATAGACTTCCTTCACCTTCATTATATCCTTGCCCAACCAAAACAAACAAAAACTTTGTTCTTCATAACTAGCCTAAAATCATATTAAAAGCCTTAAAGATCACATCTTTAAACACATAAATAGAGAGATCCCTCTTTGAATCTAGGATGGCTAGGTCCTCGGATTCCAAAGAGGTTTTGATGTAGGCTCTGCAGCGTTTGTACTTGCCAATCTTGCAAACGATGGAGACCTAACAGGGTGTATAAGAATGCACATGTGTTTTACATTGAATATTTTTCATTTTAAATTAAAAGAATCTATTTGAAACAAAATTTACCTATATAAGGTTAAAACCTATGTTTTGTATCAAAACACTTTTGGTTTCAATGGGAAAATTTTATGGCTAATTTGTGTTTATTTCTCAAAATGTGATACACCCCATTAAAATGGGAGATATATCGAAATAATTCTTATGATGTAATAAAATTGTTTTAAGTAGTTTAAAGATATAGATCTGCATAAATTCAATGAGCATAGATTTGAGATATAAAAGTCCAAAATGGAATATTTGTTGGTGAACAAATATTAGTAGATCACTATGGAAATATTTGCTTCATTAAAAGGAATATTTCTAGAAGGATGGACTAAGTTGGAAAGCAGGGAAAATATCACAAGTATATGTTAATATGCATGTGTTTTACATTCAATATTTTTCATTTTATTAAGAATCTATTTTCAAAACAACTAACATAGTATAAGGTTAAAACCTATGTTTTGTATCAAATTACTTTTTGTTTCTAAATACTATGTGTTTTACATTGAATATTTTTCATTTTATTAAAAATCTATTTGAAACAATTAAACTATATAAGGTTATAACCTATGTTTTGTATCAAATCACTTTTGGTTTCAATGGGAAACTTTTATGGCTAATGTGTGTTTCTCGAAATGTGATACACCCGATTAAAATGGGAGATACATCGAAATGATTCCTATGGTGTAATAAAATAGTTTCAAGTAGTTTAAAAATAAAGATGCATAAATTCAATGAATATAGTTTTGAGATATAAAAGTCCAAATGGAAGATTTATTTGTGAACAAATATTAGTGGATCACTATGAATATATTTGCTTCATTAAAAGGGATTTTTCTAGAAGGATGTCCACTAAGTTGGAAAGAAGGGAAAAATCACAATTATATGTTAATGTGTGCATGTGTTTTACATTGAATATTTTTTAATTTATTAAAAATCTATTTGAAACGATTAACTATATAAGGTTAAAACCTATGTTTTGTATCAAATCACTTTTGGTTTCAATGGGAAACTTTTATGGCTAATGTGTTTTTCTCGAAATGATTCCTATGGTGTAATAAAATAGTTTCAAGTAGTTTAAAGATATAGATGCATAAATTCAATGAGCATAGTTTTGAGATATAAAAGTCCAAAATAGAATAGTTGTTGGTGAACAAATATTAGTGGATCAATATGGATATATCTCCTTCATTAAAAGGAATTTTTCTAGAAGGATAGACTAACTGGGAAAGAAGGGAAAATATCACAATTGTTTGAGTCCTGATCTTGTAAAAGGTTTCCACTAAATCCATCCCTATTACTTTTCATGTGAACCACATTCCCAAACCCACACATCTATGTACCTACGAGCCAATCCAAGTGTAAAAAGGGCTTATTTCATATTCTACTTTAACACATATATGTGATTAATTATTGTTAGATTTATATGATAGAAATACATATAAAGTGTAATCCTTAGAATTTATATGGTAGAAATACATATAAAGAGTAATCCTTAGTATAGATCTAGTTTGACTTTAAGGAATAAAGGTAAGTTTTTAAGAAATTTTATCTTAGGAGGTAGAACTAAACCTTCTATAACCCACAAAAGAAACCATGGCCCGTGAGCATCACATGAAAACACAAGTTACTCCCATGTTTAAAACACTACCTCACATCATCATAAGGGATCGAAACCACTAAGCAACCCATACTAAGTTCCCTAGAAGGGATGAATATCATATTTAATGATTGGGTTTATCTCTAAGGTCAAAAGGAAAATCAAAGTTAGGTAAGGGAATTAGAATAGAAAATAAGGTAAGACCATGACCTTTTAACCAATATTGAATGAAGGTGCACAACCATAGATATCATGAAGGAAGTTCAAGAAATATTATGATATAAAAATTTTTAAATGAAAATCAAAGTTAGGAAGTCATGAAAGGGAATTAGAATAGAAATTAAGGTAAGACCATGACCTTTTACCCAATATTGAAGAAAGGTAAGCAACCATACATATCATGAACAAAGTTCAAGAAATATTATGATAAGAAATATTAAATGAAAATCAAATTTAGGAAGTTAGGAAAGTGAATTAGAATAGAAATTTTAAGGTTAGACCATGACCTTTTACCCAATATAATGATTTGGTTTATCTCCAAGGTCAAAAGGAAAATCAAAGTTAGGAAGGGAATTAGAATAAAAATTAAGGTAAGACCATGACCTTTTACCTGGAATATTGAAAAAAGGTGAGCAACCATTTATATCATGAAGGAAGTTCAAGAAATATTAAATATTAAATGAAAATCAAAGTTAGGAAGTTAGGAAAGGGAATTAGAATAGAAATTAAGGTAAGACCATGAACTTTTACCCAATATTAAACGAAGGTGAGTAACCATATATATCATGAAGGAAGTTCAAGAAATATTACGATAAGAACTATTAAATGAAAATCAAAGCGGGGAAGTTAGGAAAGGGAATTAGAATAGAAATTAAGGTAAGACCATGACCTTTAAACCAATATTGAATGAAGGTGAGCAACCATAGATATCATGAAGGAAGTTAAAGAAATATTATGATAAGAAATATTAAATGAAAATCAAAGTTAGGAAAGGGAATTAGAATAGAAATTAAGGTAAGACCATGACTTTTAAACTAATATTGAATGAAGGTGAGCAACCATATATATCATGAAGGAAGTTCAAGAAATATTATGATAAGAAATATTAAATGAAAATCAAAGTTAGGAAAGGGAGTTAGAATAGAAATTAAGGTAAGACCATGACCTTTTACGGAATATTGAAAGAAGGTGAGCAACCATAGATATCATGAAGGAAGTTCAAGAAATATTATGATAAGAAATATTAAATCTTTTTTGCAAATTCTGAGTAAATTTAATTTAACTACTTTTAATATGAGATATGAACAGTCAATTCTTAGCAGAAGCAAGGAGCCTTAATGAGGTCTACAGGTCTAATAACACCAATAATAGCATGTTGAAAGACCATTGATCCCAGTATTGTGATTACTGTAACTAACATAAGTTGTCACCTATTCTAACAAAGGTTGTACATATTCCATAAGGCTGAATATGTTGTAACCACTTGCATGATACTAGAAGCTCTCATTACACTAGTTAACACAGGGAATAGAACACATAGACTATAATACATAACTAGTATTGGCTATTCTCTAAGCTATCAAGAAATAAATGGGTTGTTCTTTAATATTGAATGAAGGTGAGCAACCATAGATATCTTGAACGAATTTCAAGAAATATTATGATAAGAAATATTAAATCTTTTTTTGCAGGGGCTTAAATTATGAGTAAATTTAATTTAACTACTTTTAATATGAGATATGAATAGTCAATTATTAGCAAAAGAATTTAGCCTTAACAAACATTCAATTCTTAGCAGTCAATGCTTTTTTAGTGTCTAGTTTTCCAAATGGTCATTAAATTTGGTGTTGTTGATTTGCCTGTTGAGTTCCATTTTTCATTATGGTAAAAACAAAAATCTACCTATTTCATAGTAATGATTATATATGTCCTTTTGCAAGTAGTTGAATTGATAGTGTTGCTACACAAAGTCCAAGGTTCTATTCTCGTTAGGGAAGGCCAGATTGGACTATGACAGCCATCAATGCCACGTAACAGGATATCTATTACATACCAGAGTATTATACACGCAGGTAACTCTATAATTCTACATTAATCACAAAAACCAAAGCTTCAACTCACGGATGTACATGGCAGGCATTGGATTCCGACATTTACACTGTTGTGGAAATGCGTATTAGGGGTATAAAAGCAAACCAAGCAGAGTTTAGTATAGTTTAAAAGTAGAGAGTATCCTATCCTATATCTATGAAAGTAATGGAGTACCAGCATAAACTGCATAGAATTGTTCAACTTAGATATGCAATATCTTATATATACAAGTTGTTTGTATACTTTCATTGATATGGCATCTTGCCTGTCATATCAAAACTGACTGAAATGGATTGCACATGTTCTATATTTTTCGTCCGATCGGTGTTCTTCTGAGGTTACCTGCGCCTTAGAGAGAGTCCTGTTTTGTGTCCCTATAAACGATTATGTTATCCATAACTGTACTAGCATAAATACTTTGAAAAAAAAAGACGGAAAAACGAAGTGACATTAAAGTGAGATGAGTGAGATGCTGCACCTAAATATTTTAAAGGTGGGGGATGTTTATTGAATTTATTTTGTGACAAAATAACTAGGCTAGGGACTGTAACTATGAGGATGAGACAAAATGCAAAATAGGAATAAATTTGGTGAGAAATTTGGTGTTCTAGTGGCCATGATGGAAGATTTTTTCACAGGGAGAATGATAAACATCTGAATGTTAAACTAAAAACTGCAAGAACTTTGGCAATTTTTTTTATTATGTAAAACAAAAAAATTTGACAGTCATAAATTTACTAAAAACGTAAATTGACAGGCATGGAAAACAAACAATCGTCCTCAAATTTTCAATTGATAGGAAAAATATATTTGAAATATATACTGTGCCTAAAGGAGATGCTATTTATTATTTTATTAAAAGCTATTTTCTTTTCGCCGGAACATACATACCTGGAAATTCATAGCAGAAGATGTTGAAGACGATGAAGACGTCGTGGAAGAACTTTGCGAACAAAAAAATAAAATTTAAAAAAAAAATTACAATTTTTTTTACAGAAAATAACAAATTTATAAGAACTTACCTCCTCAGCATGGCGCAACAGCAAATCAACTAACCGATATGAGCACGTGGGATAGATATGAGCGCGAGAAATATATGAGTGTGCAAGACAGATATGAGCGCATGAGACAGATGTGAACAAAAACCCGAAATAGATTGCGGCGATATATTTATAAAATCATATTTCGGTCGAACTTTGTTTGTTGGTTTTCCAAACTCTGGCGAAAATTTTGTTTGCCATTGCCATCAGTACATTGTCAGTGTAAACGGAAAACAAATTTCGGCCGAACTAAATTCAATAGTTCGGCCAAACTCCTGAATAGTTCGTTCGAACTTTGAAAAAAGTTCGATCGAACTATGGAGGAAAAAAAATTTCCGCCCCGAATTCTCACAAAAGTGTTACCCATCTTCACATTTTCACCCAGGGAGCTGTCACGATTGCGAAAAGATAGAAGATAGGTGGCATGGCATTGGAGGATAACAACACAGATGGCATATATGGGAGATAATAACAATCAGTAGAACTCCCAGTAATAAAGAGGAAGCGGAAAGAAGTGGAGTGAAGATAAAGGAAGGACTAATAGTTGCACTTGAGGAGAAACAAATAGGCAGTCAGTCAGCAGAGAGAGGGGGTTAGTCAGTTTGGCGAGAGGCCGAGGAAAGGCAAAGCCTCAAGAAAGCTCTGTGAGAGGTCTCTTGTACTAGACTAAAACTGTAATAAACTCTGCGGAGCACTTGTATGCTATTTTTTTATCGATAATGGAATCAGGTTGTTGTTGTGTGTGATGTCGCGAGTTGATTGATGGTTATTTTCTTACGATGAATTTATGCTTAAATTAAATTTTAATTCAACATATTGAACATGTGTTGATCAATGATAGTTCCTTCGTAGAGTTGCGATATGTGTGTTGCTTCCAAGTTCCCATATTTGTTATCCATGTTTACATTTGTCTTCTACCCGATCTAGCTTCTACTCTTACTACGGTCACGACACACCTTGGGTGAGACGCCATACTCCCTGGAGCAGGGTGAAAATGTCGGCGTTTTTCTAGACTACGACGGAAACGTTGTTGGCCTCAAGCCTAAACTTGGGCCTTGCCCAGAGACCTCCCTTTTCGCCAACACATTCAATGATTTTCATTTGATCATTATTTTTTTGTACAAAACAACACAAAAATAGTATTGGAGTCTGAACAAGGTATTACACTTGCAACATCTTATTCATAATTTTCAATTAATGTTGAGGGGGATATATATTGATGTTTTCTTTTATGGTAAAGAAAAAATTAATACAATATTTTGAAATTATTTATAACATATTTACATAGAAGGTGTTCCTATAATGGCACTAGCTAGGCAGATTCGTCCTCTGTCCAAAAATTTCTGAACAAGTGGCAAAACAAAACAATTAGAAAGTTGGCTCAAAACACAACAATTAGAAATTTTGAGATTAGTTGTGTTTTTTGGACAAGATTTCACTAAGTGTGATTACCAGTAATTGGGGCAACAATTAGAAAGTTGTGTCAAAACACAACAATTAGAAAGTTTTAGATTTAATTGTGTTTTTTTGGACAGGATTTCACTGAGTGTGATTATCATTAATTGGGGAAATTACGGTTTCTTTTGTCACAGTCTTATCTCCAAAACCACAATGATATTTCTTCCCGTTGACACCACAAGGTTTTTTTCTTCTCAAGCAGAATACATTGCAAGATTTTTAGTGTGAAACAAGTACACTCATAAAACTTCTAATCAATTTTTTTGTTTTTCTCAACTCCCATATAGTTTTAGACTTTCAGTCTCTAGTCCCGCATAATATATTGCCGTATTTTTATTGCAAAACAAGTTCACCCTTAAAACTTCTGATCCCATCTATTGAATTTAAGTTTGAATTTAGAAATCTAGTTAGTAGAATAATAATTCCAGGCTTAGGATTGAATCAAAATTATAATTTTCTTTCATTTCACAAAATTACTTAGCGCAAACAAATACCAGCCATGGTGGATTAGAAATTACAACTATAACAACGAACTTCATGCTCTTAAACCATGGGGCATATTTTATTGATGTTAAATGCACATTAATGGTATTGTGTAGCTAGCAATAAGTCAATACATATGCATGTGTTACATGGGTAATGAAAATGGAGTAACTATATGTCTTCGAGTAGATCTTGGCTTCAAACTTGGGTTAATCGTTAAATTATTTATTTCCTATTCATACAAGAATATTATATTAAACTTCAACAACATATATCTTCTTAGAAGAAAAGCATTAAAGATATTATATTGAAATTCAACAATCTCCAAGCAAAATAAGAAGAGTATTTGTGCACCAAAAGAGATAATTGGAAGGCCAGGGGATGGAACAGTCCTAAAAATGTTGTGACACCCCCACCAGTGGAGTTGTATTAGAGCAACCCTGCATTTCTTGTTCTTCTTCATTGAAGATGCAAAAAGGAGAATCCATTACCTTTCAATGAATGAGTATCAATGCCTTGAAAACCACCATAAGAAAATTTGTTCAGCTTGAATGTTCCTCAACAACATGCTTTATATAAAGTGTCAACCATTGTTCTTCTATTGTAGTCAACAATATGAGGAGGTGTTTTTCCTTGGGGGAATATCATTGTGGAAAGTAACTTTAATAACCATAATGTATTTACCCATAATATCTATGGATCAAAGTAGTGATGGCATATCCAACAGAAGCAATGTCTTTGAGAAACCCTAATTTTTTTCTTTGGAAAATGTATATTAAGATTCACAGATGTCGTTTTTAACAATTTCATAAACTTTTTAATAATTAAAAAAAAAAAAACTACAATTTTTGTAAACTATTTCCCTATCTCCATTAAACTAAAAAAAACCAGTTTGTTGACTATTTCAATCTAACACCAAATGTCTTGCTAACAGATTTCTTACCATATTTGAAACTTGTGGAGATCTAAACCATCTCCATTTTCAAATGGAACCAAAAATCC
This sequence comes from Pinus albicaulis, assembly GCA_034641835.2. NCBI lineage: Eukaryota > Viridiplantae > Streptophyta > Pinopsida > Pinales > Pinaceae > Pinus > Pinus albicaulis. Next base: position 1,234,840,781 of record CM076570.1, on the reverse strand, counting down.
ATTGACTAAAAGAAGATTAGTGGTGTTTGGAAGGATAAGAAATTGATGAATGGATGTTGGAAAGATATAGGGTGGGAAAATATTGAGATATAAATTGGGAAAGCATTGAAGAGATTAAAACTCCCAAACCCATAATGATGGGAAGTGAGATCGATCTCCATATTTATATAATATTTACTTTATTAGAAAGAAGAATTTTTAATGTTTTGTGATTTAATTTTTCAAAATAATAAGTTTCAAACTTTATACTTTGCATCTTTACTAGCAATTGCTAATTTAAAGTTATTTAAAACCATAAAAAATAAATTGCGTTTTATCCTTTATTTTGAAAAAAAAAAATAACGTGAAAAATTTATACATATCAAATTATATTAATATCAATAAATCACATATAATAGAAAAATTAGAGGTTATTGAATCTATTTAAATACTATTTTTTAACCATTCTAAATTATAATGGTAACAAAAAAAATTATGGGCAAGTAACCAAAAAAATAGGTGAAAGTTGTGAAATGTTTAATCTTCTTTATTTTTACTTAGTTTATTTATTTGATTAGCATTCAAAGTTATTTAAATTTATAAATATTTATAAATATTTTTAATGAATATATTATAGGGTTTTTTAAAAAGCTTTAAATTAACTTCTAAATAATAATACAAAAGAACAATTAAAAACGAGTTGTAAGAAACACTATAATTAGCAATTGTTTCAAAAGGTGCAAAGAAAGACAGATAGGATTTTTAAATTGAAAATGTTGTACTTTGGTTTCCATAATTAATAAAGCAAATAATAAGTGAATTTTAGTTTGAAAATTTGAATTTTGATGATGCAATTGTTTTTTTAGCTTTACATTGATTGTTGTGTATCACATTTTTTTTAATAAAGTGGTGGTCATAAATATGAGGGGAGTGCAGTTACTGGAAATGGTGAAGGAAACAAAGTATATCTCCAAGTTTTCATAGTACATGATAGATCACTTCATTTTTTTTTAATAAAGTGGTGGTCATAAATATGAGGGGAGTACAGTTAATGGAAATGGTGAAGGAAACAAAGCATATCTCCAAGTTTTCATAGTACATCATAGATCACTTTACTCAAAATGATAATGCAAAAAAACACATTAAAGAATCTATCCATGAAATTAGTAATGCAAAATAACACAAAAAAGATTATATCTATGAATTTGACAATCTTTTAAACATCTAAACAAATTTTACCAACCTAAATTTACTTCTCTTATTTTTCCTTTTTAAACATCTAAACAAATTTTTTCAACCTAAATTTATTTTTCTCTTTTGATCAACCTAAATTTACTTCTCTTGTTTTTCCTTTTTAAACATCTAAACAAATTTTTTCAACCTAAATTTATTTTTCTTATTTTTCTCTTTTGATCATTATCTACTTCTCTTGTTTTTCCTTTTTAAACATCTAAACAAATTTTTTCAACCTAAATTTATTTTTCTTATTTTTCTCTTTTGATCATTATCTATATTACCACATTTAGTTCTATCTACTGCCTCAATACACTCGAGCATATGTAAATAGTTGACCAACGCAATTTTATTCTAATAAGACCCATCCTGGTTGAATATCTGGTGTTTGCCGCCTATGTTGACGACGATTTTTTTTTAAGTAGCAAAGGTCGGTTAACGCAGTTCTATGGAAATTGAATGTGGGAGAATTCGAATTATTTTTAAAGATATGGATATGTAAAATGACGTGTCCTCATATTGTGGTTATCTTAACTTTGCATTTAAATAGTATTTAAAGATATACAATCTAATTATGTAGTGGTTGTCTTAACTTTGCATTTAAATAGTATTTAAAGATATAAAACCTTAAAAATAGAAAAGGTTAAAAGATTTTTTTTAAGTGTTTTTTTGAAAAATTGTAATTACAGTTTGTGATATTTATGAAATCTCATAAATAATAAGGAATATTTAAAAAAATAATAGAAAAAAAGACAAATTTAATAATTAATGGACAAAGCATCTAACTGACTTGTTGTGGTGTATACTTTTTTTTTTTTTTTCACAAAAACATTTGTGTTGAGCAGTAACATAAAGGTCTCATATACCAAAGCAAAAGTGAAATATAAAACTTGGAATACAAACTCTTTTTTATTCTTGTTATTCCAAATTTGAAATTGTATGCTAAGATAAATTCAAATTGATATAACCTTATCTATAAATGGGGTTACTTTATTCACTGATTTGTGAATATATTAAAAAAATACAATAGGCTTTACAAGAAAAAGAAAAAAGAGAAAAGGACTTCATAGACACAAACAAACAAACAAAAAATGGTGTAATATGATAAAATAAACAGATTTGTGAATAATGGAATACATTAAAAAATACAAGAGGCTATACAAAAAAAAAGAAAGAAAGAGAAAGAAAAAGACTTCACAAACTTTTAAAAAAAAAAAATAGTCTAATGTAATAAAATAAACAAAAATTCACATTAAAAATAAAAGCTTGGTCTTATTATTCGAAATTTCTTAGATGCTTTTCTAAATGTGATAAAATAAACCAGACTTAGACAATTAAAAAAAAAAACTTTATCTAATTATTTTACATAATATGATAAAATAAATCAGATTTGAGATTAAAAAAAAAGTGGCTTATTTGTTCTGGACTTTGAAGATGTAATTGGAAATGTGATAAAAATAATAATTATTAATGATTTATTATTATTTAATTTGTTTTTAAAATTTTATATAAAAAGAATTGAGACCTTATTCAAATTTTTTATTAAATTTTGAATAAGTAAAAAAAAAATTACATAATTATTTAAAAACATTATTACATATTGATTGATATAGAGTATTGTTGATTAGTATATAATAAATGATGATAGATGTATTTTTAAGTGATACTGTGAAAATCTTGCTTTTAGAAATTCAATAATTTGGTAAGAAAAACTCTAATTAACATACATCAAAAAGTTAACTCTAATTAAAAGTTAACATGGTTCACACCAAATGTTCCCCAAATAATTCTAATACCTTAAATACACTTAAATCACTTTTTTTTGGCCCAACGATTAAACTTATTGTAATTTTTAGAAGACACATGAAACTTAACCAACCAATAAACATAATTAAATATTATTGTTTTTCTACTTAAAAATTTTGATAAGACTCTGAAAAAATTCAGCAAAGATTTATTAAAATCTTATTTATAGTTGTTAAACTTTAGTGTTTTGGGTGTCTAATGAGTTTTGATAGTGCTTAATCTATTTCCACTATTAAAAATGCAATTCAAACACTCCAACTATCTAATTTTTTGAATTTTTTTTACCAGATTTCAACAAAAAACTACCGTCCAAACTATTTTGTTAAATCGATAAACAACTCCAAAAAATTGTAGAGCACAAAATTGTAAACAAACATAACTAAATATTATTGTTTTTCTTGTACTAATATTATTGTTTTTCTAAATACAAGAAAAAATTGTAAAGTACAAAATCGTGGAACCAAATTTAAATGTATGAACTTGCAAAAGTCAAACAAATTGGAAAATTTAAATAGTCAGAGAGTCAGGACAAATATCCATGGCCATGTCTGGCAGCCCGTCGTGCCTAATACTGCCATCGGTTATGGACGCTACTGTTCCTCCTTTACGAAAGAACGGGAAGGCAGATTCCTCCAGCTCCCGAAGTGACAAAATGCGTGAAGAAGCAGAAGTTTGTGATCCATTGTGCAGTGAAAAGGCGGGAGCTCCAGAGAAGAAATTAACTCAGCTTGCCTTCATGATAGCTATTATATAACATGGAGAAAACAACTCCGAAAACACCACCACACCAATCAAAAATAACACAGATATACGTATTCCAACAGCACCAATAGACTTCTAACAGAGAAAAACTTATTTCAGCAGCACGGCCAATAGACGGAATTTGAGCTTAAAAGGCTCCCTGCAACGGTTATAACACCAATAAATTATCCGAACACAGATAAAATAGAGCTTCCAAACCCAAAACTATAAAACACACGTTACCTGTGCATCTAGAAATAAAAATTATTATATAATATTTTTTTTTAAATAAAATAAAAAAATATATTTTTAAATAAAAATAAAATATAAAAAATATATTTTAAATAGAAAAATAATATTGCTTATAATTAAAAAAAAGAATATATTTTAAAGTATTTAGAATTAAAAAAATGTGTAACTGAGAAAAACCTTCATAAAAAAGCTACAAACCAACTCGTAGACATTAGGAAGCTTCTGGAGAGCACATTGTTTTTAAACTAAATAGAAAACCAAAGTCAAGAACTTCCAAATATCATTATATCACATTGCAACATATGTGTAAAACAAAGCTTTTAGCACAGGCTAACAATTAGCAATTGCACCTAAAGGTGCAAAGTAACGCCGGAGGAGGAGAGGGGATATAAACATAGCACTTGAAATATGTAAATTCCCAGGTACCAAGAAGCTAGGCTTCTGTAATTCAAGAAGACTACTCACTCTCACCTCAATAGATCTTTCTCTCTTTTTTGCTTGACTTTTCTCCAATTCAAAGGAATTATTGGAAATTAAAATTGCTAATGCTACAAAGTGAAGTCTTAGGTTATATGGTAAGAGAAAGCCCTAATAAAATGTATATTTGTTGTAAAGCCTCAACACTAGTTTTATAATAAATATTATACCTATTTATTATTATTCATTTTCTGAATTAATTATTATGCAGAAATATTATATTTATTTATCACTATGTTTTTTTAAGTACTCATTATCAATAAATATCATATCACAACCTTTTTTAACTAATAATTAGTTGTGGCATAATTTCACAGGATCAAATAAATTTACATAATTTAAAAAAATGATTTATTATGATTTAAAAATGAAAAAGGAAAATAAATTGTAAATATATTTGAAATTTGTGTTTTCAATAAACATTTGGATTAAGTTGTTTATTATTTTTAAGATGTAATAGTTTTTTTTGGGTAATATATATATATATATATATATATATATATATATATATATATATATATATATATATATATATATATATATATATATATATATATATATATATATATATATATATATATATATATATATATATATATATATATATATATATATTAAAATTTAATAGAAGGTTGGTAAAAATCAATAATTTTTTAATAATAGATGAATAATTGATTTTTAAGTTTTAAGAGAATTTTAATCTATTTTATAAAGGTGACAAAATAGTTTTTTTGGCATTGTCACAATTACCTATACATTTAACCTAACAGAAGTAACAATATTAATTTTTTTTTATCACTAACCATTTGTACACCTATCTGCATACTATCGAAAACACTTCATAACATATAACTATGACTATACGAATCATAGATTTATATTAACCCTAAACAAAAACATAAACTTTAACCATAATCACAAATTTAATCATGCTACGGTTCAATCCATTGAAATGGTACGAGAATGTATAACTCTGTGTACATTCGGCTTTATTGGCATTGTCATAATTGTATTGATTAGTTTATCCACCATGCGTATCGTTTCATTGCTTGGTTTATTGGTGAATTCGTGTGTCACACCTGTCGAGACTTACATTTAATCCACCGCAATCCGGTCATAACTTTCCCTGTCACCTCCGAGATATTTGCTCCGCCATATGGCTCCGTCTCTGCCTGGCTGGTACATGTGTCACGCGCTAGTCTTTGGCGGTAACCAGCAAATCCTGCCTCGTTCTCCGCATAGATTGCGAGGGAAGATCAGCGTTACAGGGTTTCTATCCACCGCCTATCTCACAAGCTCGGAGACTCTGGTGTTCTTTTCCTCCAAGGCACGCCGCTCACCTTAATTCCTTCCGGTCTGCATGGCAATACAACTGGTTTCGAAGGTAACATTACATTGAACACTTCAGTTAACAAACAGTGGTATTTTATAAATAAACCTACAGGTTTTCTGGTCATCCACTAAGTCTTATTATTCCGCCCCTGTGCAAGGTATTCCTCGAGCAGGGCCGCCTATGCATGATTAGCTGCCGGTGGAGAAAGGATTTGCAGAAGAAATCTTGGCTCTTCAGATTGAAGCCGCCCTAACTCCACAGGTATAATTAGCTTCGGCCTACCACTTCTTCCATGCTTTACACAGTTAAATCGATAATCCGTTTTAACCCTATGTAAACTGGTGTTTCCTCTCTGCCCAGGCTATGCGGGGTTTATTCCTCACTACAGGTACGAATTTTGTTTGTCCACCCTTCGGCTCTCTAAGAAATGCTTCCGCTCGTTTGTTTTTTTTTTCCGGCGCTAAACATTCAGAGTTTTCCTGACAGTTTTTTTGTGGTGTATCTACAGGTATGAAGACCAGATTGTCCTTCTCTCTCTGCGCGGGATTATTCCGTCTAGTTCAACAGATAATGTTGTCGTTCTCCCTTATACAGGTACTTGGCGCTCATGCTTGCTCCGAATCATGGCGTATTGCTCAGTTATTGCACTAATTTTTTACATCCCTTTTCTAGCCTAGGTTTTGCTTCAGACAAGGAAGTCTGCATAATTCCAGAGGGTTTATATTTTTGGCATTACTCACAATGTATTAACATTTGATTCTCCGCCATCATGGCCGGACTGGTGTTTGTCCTGTTTTATATCTATCTCGTTGCAACTCGTAATACCATAAGTCTTGTTTAGAATGTTCTTCTGGGTTTTCAGTTCAAAGTTTTCCTTTGGGTAATGTATGTTCTGTTCACGTCAGTGAACTATGGCACAGCTCCATTACCACAGATATCTACTGTAATATCTTTGTTTCATAAATGCGGCTATGCTTCTTAACGCGAATCTTTCCTATAGCGTTTTACTGTTCTCGGCCAGATTTGAAATAGGTCGTTTATTTTCCATAATGGGGCATAAGCTGTGCATGCATTCAGAAAGAACTTTTTTTTTTCCTGTTGGTATTATCAGTACTATCTCCTCAAATGTATTTGTAAGTATCTTGCGTTTGTACTTCCACGTTTTATTGTAACTGTTCACAAGTTAAATTTCTATTCTATTATTTGATTCACCTAACCCTAGGTGGCACCGGCCGCCGTAAACAAGGCCGAGTATAGTTTCGAGGTAGAAGAACGAGAGCGAGTAGGGTTTCTTGCCCCAACTCCGCTCTACAGGTTCAGAGTTATAACATGCACCTGTTAAGAAATGATTATATATTGTTTTGTAGCTTACATAACCTAATCTTCTCATTTTCTTTTCTGTCGCAAACAAGATAAATAGCCATGGTTCTCTTTTGCTCTTGTATATACAGTACATAAGTTTACTAATGTTTAAGCGAGCTCGTTCTTTCTTTAAATGTAACTTTCAGTACATATGTATATAGAAATATCTGCTACAGTTTTCATAATTCCAGAATTATCTACAATTTTTCCCACTACGAGTCTGGGGTTATTTTTACGTATGGTTATCCATTATTCTCTGTCACTGCACTCAACTATATCACCTCTAAATAGTGTAACAGACGATAACTGTAGACATTTTCATCATATTTAGTAATGCATGTAAATATATAAGTGTGAATGTTCTGTAATATCTACTTCACATTTAATAGAGTAACCAGATAACAGTACTTCACCATTAATAAAATAACCAGGTAAACAGTGTCTCCCGTACTGCAACTTGAACAAATTCTAAGTACTTATCTGGTAGGACAAGAATACCCTCCAACTGTGGTCCTCCCAACCATCAAGGGAGGCAATGACGTCCTCCGCTTGCCCCCTAGCTCTAGAATTCAGTCTGCACTACGGAAACAGTAGAAATCCTGTTGTGACCTCTGGACGGCCAATCCAGCCACACACAGATAATCTGAAGACAAGGTTATAGAAGCTTTTCTCAACTTTCCATTTCCACAGCTCTAGAGAATCCTTCACCTTCTTCCTTTCAGAGGAAAAACACAGAACCCCTAACCCTCCCCTGGGATTTCCTTTTATCCCTGAAGGTTAGGTAACTGTCCTCTAACTGTTCCCAAGTAACCAACTTCTATTCTTAGACACTTTACCAACAGTTTAAGAGATTCATTTCCTTTTACCAGCTCAGTAATAAAAATAGTGTTTTCCTGTTGAGTTTCTTTTACCAAATAAAATAAACATATATTAAAAATAATTAACTTGTCTTTTAACTAAATCCAAACTAATGAGCTCTAAATGAGGCTGTCACAACTCCCCCCCTGGAACTAACACCGTCCTCGGTGTTTCAGTCCATGTCTACAAAGAGCTCCGGGTATGCTTCCCGTACAAACTTTTCATCTTCCCAAGTAGCTTCGTTAGGTCCAAAGTGCTTCCAATGCAGTTTCACCTGGGTAATTATTCTTTTACGGAGTTCAATTTCCCTACGATCAAGTATGCGTAGCGGCTCTACCAGAAATTCTCTGTCCGGTTCTACCTGAAAAGAAACAACAAGATTATCAATCAGTAAATTCAGATTTTGATTCAAACTTCAGTTAGGATTTTATTTCCCTTCTTTCTTCCTACCTGAATGTTTTGCCAATGAATTACATGTTTTTCATCATGCACATATCGCTTTAACAAGGACACGTGGAACACGTTGTGGACTCTAATATGACTAGGCAAAGCCAGCCTATAGGCTACTGGTCCCACCCTTTCCAGAATTTGGAAGGGTCCGCAGTAATGAGGGGCTAACTTGGCGCAAGAAGTCCACCTTAAGGTACTTCTTTTTGGCTTAATCCTGACATACACGTGATCACCCACTCCGAATTCAGGATAAGATCTTTTCTTATCTGCAAAGATCTTTTGTCGGTCTTGTGCGGCCTTCAAATTTTTCCTTATTCTTCTTACTTCAGCCTCTAGCTCAGCCAACATTTCTGGTCCCAACATCAATTTCGTCTCTGGACTGCTCCAATTAATTGGTGTACGACACTGTCGTCCATACAACGCTTCAAAGGGAGTCATCTTCAGAGATTCCTGATATTCGTTGTTATATGCAAACTCCACTAGGTGGAGGTAGTCTTCCCATTTAGCTGGCTATCGCATTACATACATGCGCAGCATGTCCTCCAACACTTGATTCACCCGTTCTGTCTGCCCATCAGTTTGAGGGTGATAAGCAGTGCTGAAGTGTATTTGAGTTCCTAAACCTGAAAACAAGGTTTTCCAAAATGCAGAGGTAAACTTAACATCCCGATCTGAAATCATGATCTTAGGTATGCCATGCAACCTAAAGATTTCCCTCATAAATATGTTTGCAATCTGCACTGTCTTGTAAGTGGATTGCACAGGTATGAAGTGGGCAGATTTACTTAATTTGTCCACCACTACCATGATTGAATCATTTTGCTTCTTTGTTCTAGGTAAGCCTGTGATGAAATCTAAAGAGATTACTTTCTATTTCCATTTAGGAATGGGTATGGGCTGTAGTAGTCCTGCTGGGTGCCGATGCTCCACCTTAACCTGCTCGCACTCTAAACACTTACTCAGATATTCCACAATGTCTCTGCTAATACCGGGCCAATAATATATCTTTCTAATTGCCGAAAGCATCTTCTGATATCCAGGATGACCAGCGTAGTTGCTGCGATGGTACTCATCCAGGATCAACCCCTTGAGACTTGCACGATTAGGAACATAGGTCCTTCCGCGAAACATTAACATTTGTTCCTCATTGCTTCCATAATCGGATGGCTTACCTAGCTTCTGATCTTCTTCCATCTGCCGCCACAAAAACTGGTATTCTAGGTCCTTCTGGGCCTCCTCCCTTACTTGTTTTGACAGCTGGCTTACAGGTTGGCTATAATACATTGCATAGATCCCATGCAATTTCCTACTCAGGGCGTATGCAACTTGGTTTTATTTTCCTTTAACATGTTGTATGTCCATGTCAAATTCGCTCAAAAAGGCGTTCCACCTTGCTTGCCTAGATTTTAAATCCGCCTGCTTGAAGTAGTTAGTCAAACTGTTGTGGTCTGTTTTGAGTATGAACCTTTTGCCCAGTAGATAATGTCTCCACACTCAGAGAGCATGCACTACTGCGGTGATTTCTAGATCATAGGCAGAGTACTTTTGTTCATGTTCTCTCAATTTCCTAGACTCATAGGCTATTACCTTGCCTTCTTGCGTTAACACTGCACCCACTCCTTCCTTGCGGGCATCAGTACACACCACATAATCTTTGCTGGGGTCAGCAACTTTCAGCACTGGTGCTGTGGTTAAGAGTTGTTTCAGCTTCTCAAAGCTATTCTGACATTCATTTGTCCATTTGAAAGATCTTCCTTTCTTTTGTAAGGATGTAATAGGATACGCAATCTTAGAAAACCCTTCAATGAACCGTCGGTAATATCCTGCCAGACCCATGAATGATCTAATATCTGCCACATTCTGTGGTACTCGCCATTCCATGATGGTTTTAATCTTTTCAGGGTCCACCGCTATTCCTTCAGCTATCACAACATGACCCAAATACTAGATTTCTGATTTAAAGAAATCGCACTTGCTGAATTTAGCGTACAGCTGATGCTTCCTTAGTATCTCTAATACTATTCTCAGATGCTCCTTATGTTCTTCCTCTCTCTTGGAGTAGATCAGTATGTCGTCTATGAAGACCAGTACAAAGTGATCTAAAAACTGATGAAAAATGCCATTCATCAACCTCATGAAGGTTGCTGGCGGATTTGTCAACCTGAATGGTAATACTACAAACTCATAATGTCCATATCTGGTGCGGAATGTTGTCTTGCAAACATCCTCATCCTTGATTCAAATCTGATGATATCCAAACCGCAAATCTATTTTAGAAAACACTTTGGCACCTCTCACCTAGTCGAATAAATCATCAATTCTGGGTAAAGGATATTTATTCTTAACTGTCAGCTTATTGAGTTGTCGGTAGTCCATACACATGCGTAAGGTTCCATCTTTCTTTTTAACAAAAAGGACTGGTGCTCCCCAAGGTGATACACTTGGCCGAATATACCCTTTATCTAACAACTCCTGTAACTGCATCTTTAATTCTGTTAATTCTGGTATGCTCATTCTGTAAGGTGCTCTTGACACAGGAGAGGCTCCGGGTAGTAATTAAATAGTGAAATCAATATCTCTTTTAGGTGGCAGTCCTTGAATGTTTTTTGGAAAAACATCCAGGTACTCCTGTACCATAGGAATATCTTTTATATCTGTAGCCTTTCCTTCAGATTCAACATACCCTACTTGGATTGCATACAAATGACATCCTTTCCAGATACACATGCCCATTTGAGATGCCGTTATGGGGCGCAATTGCACAGGCTTTTTAATTCCTTTAATTTCCTTACGCGTACCATCCTGTGCTCTATAATAAATTGTATTTTCCTTACAGTCCACCAAGGTCCAATGTTTCTCCAACCAGTCCATTCCTAACAATACATCATACGATCCCAATGGTAAAATATTTAAGTCTACCTGTAGCTGTTGTTCTGCAACTTCCAAAGTGCAATTTGCAATTTTCGCAGTCACTTTGCATTTAGCTCCGGTGGCTAGTTGAACTAACCAGGGGTTTTTAAATTTCTGTTCTTTTAAATTGCACATTTCCACTAGTTTAGGACTTACATAACTTAAACTAACGCCAGGATCTATTAAAATCGAGATAGGTTTAGATAACATAGTACCTTCCAGTTCAATCATTGTGGGCTGGAAATCAACCTGTCGATCCTCCAAGGCTGCGTTTATACGTTGTATGTTTCGTCCCACGTCCCCCGCTGTCGATGCCTCCTGCAAGTTTTCCACATTTTCACTCCTTTTTCTTTGTGGACAGTTCTTATAATAGTGTGCTTCCCCACAGCCCCAACACTGTAAGGGAGGTTTAGAATTCTGCCCTTGCTCTGGTTTGCTTGATGCTTCTGTGGGTTTTTCTTCAGCTGGCCACTTGATCCTTTGATGGTTTCTGTTAAACTGTTTGCTGCCAGCGTTCCGTCCTATCCCTTTAAAGTGGCTGCCTTTGCTACTTTTAAAAGTAGAAGAATTCTTTTGGTTTTTCTTGGGCTGCCAACCTTTTCCACCATCCCCTTTGGTCTTATACTGCTGGTAACACATGCGTGCTTTCCGGACAGCTTCATCCATCGTTTGGGGGTTAACAAATTCTATTCTTTCCCTCATAGGGGCAGGAAAACTACTCAGAAATATCTGTACCTTGGCCTTTTCTTCTCTGAGGTAAGGTACATAGCGTAGCAGGGAAGTAAATTTCGTAACATACTCATCCATGGTCATTTGACCCAGCCTAAGATCATGGAATTCTTTGGCTTTATCATCGTAAAATCTTTCTATTATTTATTTATCTTTGAAGTACTGCTGGAACAATTCCCATGTAATGTCTCGTTCATCAATGCTGCGAACATTCTTTACCTCCTCCCACCACAGGGTGGATTTCTCTCGCAGCTGGTATATAGCCAATCTAGCCTTCAGATTGCTTCTATACTCATATACCTGAAAATATTTATTGATGTTAATTAACCATGCTTCATCTGCTTCTTCCGCCTCACCATCAAACATTGGTGGCTTAATCTTACGAAACTCCCCCTGCAGTTCAACTTTCTGCCTCTTATGATCCTGCTGGTCAAACAGATTTTCCGATTCTGCCTCATTATAATTACGGTTTTTTCTCCTGTGGGAGAAAATATTTTTCAGTCTTTCCGGTGGTGTTGTTTCTGGTTTGCTGGTCCTCTGGTTCTGTTGATAATTCTCTTTCTGCACTGGGTTGCCACATCTCATGATTTTTTTTATCAGATATACTCTTCAGAATCTTTTCCTGGTCTTGCAACAACTTTTCATTGTCTTTCCCGACTCTAATCATCTCCTCTTGTAACTGTTGTAATGTATTTAGTAGAAAAGAAGTTTGTTGCTGCTGTTCTTCCAGAAATTTACTCGTTTTTTGGTGCTGCTCTATGGTTAGTTGAACCCACATTTCTGGGTTCTTAACCGTTGGACCTTGAGTCTCGTTCGGTTGTGATTAAGATGCTATATCTTCCATATCTTCTTCTTCTTCTCAGTGCACTAACTTTACACAGCTCTGTTATTGGGCCTTAGTTGCTTCGGTGTAGTAACAGCTGCGATACCACTTGTCCACAATTACATATACATTTAACCCTAGAAATATAATATTAATTCTTTTTTATCACTAACCATTTGTACACCTATCTGCATACTATCGAAAACACTTCATAACATATAACTATGACTATCTAGAATCATAGGTTTATATTAACCCTAAACAAAAACATAAACTTTTAACCATAATCACAAATTTAATCATGCTACGGTTCAATCAAGTGACATGGTACGAATATATATAACTCTGTGTACATTCGGGCTCTAAAGACATTGTCATAAACGCTATTGATTTATTTATCTACCATGCGTATTGTTTCATTGCTTGGTTCATTGGTGAATTCGTGTTACACATCTGTTGAGACTTATAATTAATTCACCGTAATCTGGTCATAACTTTCCATGTCACCTATGAGATATTTCTTCCGCCATATGGCTCCGTTTCTGCCTGACTGGTACATGTGTCACGCGTTAGTCTTTTGGTGGTAGCAAGCAAATCCTGCCTCGTTCTCCGCATAGATTGCGAGGGAAGATCAACGTTACAGGGTTTCTATCCACCGCCTATCTCACAAGCTCGGAGACTCTGGTGTTCTTTTCCTCCAAGGCGCGCCGCTCACCTTAATTCCTTCCGGTCTGCATGGCAATACAGCTGGTTTCGAAGGTAACATTACATTGAACACTTCAGTTAACAAACAGTGGTGTTTTATAAATAAACCTACAGGTTTTCTGGTCATCCACTAAGTCTTATTATTCCGCCCCTGTTCAAGGTATTCCTCGAGCAGGGCCACCTATGCATGATTAGCTGCCGGTGGAGAAAGGATTTGTAGAAGAAATCTTGGCTCTTCAGATTGAAGCCGACCCAACTCCACAGGTATAATTAGCTTCGGCCTACCACTTCTTCCATGCTTTACACAGTTAAATCGATAATCCGTTTTAACCCTATGTAAACTGGTGTTTCCTCTCTGCCCAGGCTACGCGGGGTTTATTCCTCACTACAGGTACGAATTCTGTTTGTCCACCCTTCGGCTCTCTAAGAAATGCTTCCGCTCGTTTGTTTTGTTTTCCGGCGCTAAACATTCAGAGTTTTCCTGACAGTTTGTTTGTGGTGTATCTACAGGTATGAAGACCGGATTGTCCTTCTCTCTCTGTGTGGGATTATTCCGTCTAGTTCAACAGATAATGTTGTCGTTCTCCCTTATACAGGTACTTGGCGCTCATGCTTGCTCCGAATCATGGCGTATTGCTCAGTTATTGCACTAATTGTTTACAGCCCTTTTCTAGCCTAGGTTTTGCTTCAGACAAGGAAGTCTGCATAATTCCAGAGGGTTTATATTTTTGGCATTACTCACAATGTATTAACATTTGATTCTCCGCCATCATGGCTGGACTGGTGTTTGTCCTGTTTTATATCTATCTCGTTGCAACTCGTAATACCATAAGTCTTGTTTAGAATGCTCTTCTGGGTTTTCAGTTCAAAGTTTTCCTTTGGGTAATGTATGTTCTGTTCACGTCGGTGAACTATGGCACAGCTCCATTACCATAGATATCTACTGTAATATCTTTGTTTCATAAATGCGGCTATGCTTCTTAACGCGAATCTTTCCTATAGCGTTTTACTGTTCTCGGCCAGATTTGAAATAGGTCGGTTATTTTCCATAATGGGGCATAAGTTGTGCATGCATTCAGAAAGAACGTTTTTTTTCCTATTGGTATTATCAGTACTATCTCCTCAAATGTATTTGTAAGTATCTTGCGTTTGTACTTCCACGTTTTATTGTAACTGTTCACAAGTTAAATTTCTATTCTATTATTTGATTCACCTAACCCTAGGTGGCACCGGCCGCCGTAAACAAGGCCGAGTATAGTTTCGAGGTAGAAGAACGAGAGCGAGTAGGGTTTCTTGCCCCAACTCCGCTCTACAGGTTCAGAGTTATAACATGCACCTGTTAAGAAATGATTATATATTGTTTTGTAGCTTATGTAACCTAATCTTCTCATTTTTCTTTCTGTCGTAAACAAGATAAATAGCCACAGTTCTCTTTTGGTTCTGGTATATACATCACATAGGTTTACTAGTGTTTATGCGAGCCTGTTCTTTCTTTAAATGTAACCTTAAGCACATATGTATATAGAAATATCTACTACAGTTTTCATAATTCCAGAATTAACTATAATTTCCCACTACGAGTCTGGGGTTATTTTTTACGAATGGTTATCCAATATTCTCTGTCACTGCACTCAACTATATCACCACTAAATAGTGTAACAGATGATAACTGTAGACATTTTCATCATATCTAGTAATGCGAATAAATATATAAGCGTGAATGTTCTGTAACATCTACTTCACTTTTAATAGAGAACCAGATAATAGTACTTCACAATTAATAAAATAACCAGGTAAACAGTGACTTCCGTACTACAACTTGAACAATTCTAAATACTTATCTGGTAGGACAAGAATACCCTCCAACTGTGGTCCACCCAACCTTCAAGGGAGGCAATGACGTCCTCCGCTTGCCCCCTAGCTCTAGAATTCAGTCTGCACTACGGAAACATTAGAAATCTTGTTGTAGCCTCTAGACGGCCAATCCAGCCACACACAGATAACCTGAAGTCAAGGTTACAGAAGATTTTCTCCACTGTCCATTTTCCAGCTCTAGAGAAATCTTCACCTTTTTCCTTTCAGAGGTAAAAAAAAAAACACAGAACCCCTAACCCTCCCCTGGGATTTCTTTTATCCCTGGAGGTTAGGTAACTGTCCTCCAACTGTTTCCAAGTAACCAACTTCTATTCTTAGATACTATTTTTACCACAGTTTAAGAGATTCATTTCCTTTTACCAACTCAGTAATAAAAATAGTGTTTTCTTGTTGAGTTTCTTTTACCAAATAAAATAAACATATATTAAAAATAAATAACTTGTCTTTTAACTAAATCCAAACTAATGAGCTCTAAATGAGGTTGTCACAGGCATGGTTTCCCAATTCAATTTTTAAGGAGATTCTAATTTCTTGTTACTTAAAATACACTTTTTAATGCATAAATAGATTCATATCTTTGCAAATTAAATAACTTAAATTTTCTATTTTAGAAAAATTGTACTGATTTTGGAAAATTTGATTAGGAAAAACTGCTCTAAAAATGACCATTTCATCTATTATTTAGACTAATAAAATAATTCATATTACCAGAATTAAAAAAATTGAATTAATAAATACCAAGTTCATATTATAAGATTTTTTGCATACAAAAAAATATGACACATTAGAAAATTGTATATAATTTTTTTTTTGGGGTCAAGTAATGTGACTAGTGAGATGACTAGCACACCTAATTCTTGTTTTACTTTTAAGCCCATTGAAATCATCCCAAGATTGCTCCCAACCTACGTTCTATGACCCTTAAGGGCTAAATTTATGCCTACAGAATTTCAAACACCACAAAATGTCTTTTAACAAAACACCATGTCACCATTTATTCTATAACTTGTATAGTAAAAAAATATTT
The DNA here is from genome assembly GCA_034641835.2 of Pinus albicaulis. Taxonomy (NCBI): domain Eukaryota; kingdom Viridiplantae; phylum Streptophyta; class Pinopsida; order Pinales; family Pinaceae; genus Pinus; species Pinus albicaulis. Next base: position 1,234,824,221 of record CM076570.1, on the reverse strand, counting down.
TTAATTCCTTTTATTTAATATGGTAAAAAATTAAAATCAAATATTGTTTATTAAATTAATTATTTTAAATTTAAATTTTATATAAAATAACTATTATTTTTTTATAAAATTAACATTTTTATTTTTAAAAATTAATTTTATTTAATTTTCAAAGTTTTAATAAAATATTTTGTTAATTATATTAAAGACATTCTATAATGGAAATAATATTTATCAAATATATAGACATAAATTTGAAAAATGACCACCAATATTTTTAAAGCTATAATATATTTATAAAACTAGAACTATAACAATATATTTTACTAATTAAATTTAATACCGTGCTAAAATTCAAATAAACGTGTAGTCTTAAAAACTCACAAAGTAATTTAGAAATTCTCGTGAGATTATGAAAAAATCTGGCAGAAATTTTTGAAAATCTGGATTACATTGGTCAACTTTCAGGATTTTGGGTGTCCCATGGCTTTTTTATGGTGCGGAATCCATTTCCACCAACTAAAAAATGATTTAAACACTTCAACAACTTGATTTTTTTTTTTTTGGAAATCTAGATTACATAGGTCAACCTTCAGGATTTTAGGTGTCTCATGGTTTTTTGATGGTGCCGAATCCATTTCCACTATCAAAAAAATGATTTAAACAAACAACTTAAATTTTAAAAAAAAAAAAAAAAAAAAATTATGGACTTCTAACCCAAAAAATACCACAACCCATACTATTTCTATTTTGTTGCTATGGGTAGACTAACTCCCCAAATAAATTCACCCATACTATATCTCTATTTTGTTGCTATGGGTAGACTAACGCCCCAAATAAATTCACTACGAGGATGTACGAGGATGCGACGGCACAGTGAATTGGGACGGTGGAAGGTCCATTGATGGGAGAACATTTTTGGTTCGTTCGAGCACGCATAATAATGTGCCACGTCTTCTTTTATTAAAACTGAGTAGCTATTAAAACTGGAGAGATGCCTTGAAAATTTATGTTCATCGGTCTCCATCATCTGCATAGGTTCCAATACAGGGTATGTCGCCCTGAATTTGTTAGAAGAATTTCGTGAATCTGAACTATTGGATAAATAATCTACACGTAGATTATATCATGATTCATTTCTTAGACTTCTTTCTCTATCTGAATTGCAACTTCATTGTTATTCTTCTTTTCAACCAATTCTAGCGCTTCCATGCAATTTTGTGTAAAATAAAATGAAAGGTCTTCCTAAAAACTATTACGTGCATGAAAAGATTTATTCGTTTTAAGAGATTCTCCATATCCTACTTTGGATTACAATACATTTTAGATTTCTGCTTAATAAATTTTTTCAACCATTTCTACTATTTCTAATTATTGAATTTTGATAATAAAATGTAGTTACAAGGGGCGGCCAACGAGCAGAGAACCTATGAAATAGCAGTTCAGGATGACGATGAAATAACACTCACGCACTGAGAATGAATATTTACAACTTTTGAGTAAGTTACTATAATTATATTTTAATTAATTTAAATTATATTTTTTTTTAAATTTAAATAATATATATTTTTATTTTAAAAATAAAAAATAAAATTTCTTAAACTAAATTGTCACATGCGGTCACTGCCAACCAACTTATATCTGGTTTCTCCATTTGAGAACACAATAAATCCAATGAGTAACGAGAATTACTGTAAGTTTCTTGAATTCTTTTCGATTCAAGCTTGGTCAGATTGGGTTTCAAAGAAAATTCCAAGTGGTTTTTCTCTGGAATGTTTGATTGCAATCATTTCACAATCAAACATTTCGTTGTGAGGGAGTTCTCGATTCGAATGCTTGCGTGAATAGCTATTGGATGGTTGATGGCTAGGCAGGTTAATAGATTCATGTTTTCCCTCTTCCTGTCTGCCTATTGAAGACTCGGTCCCTAATCCAATGGCTCAAGGATGAAGAGGAGAGACAGCAGCACTTTCGGCTCGTGAACCTGGACCTAGACTCCTCATTTTTGGACTTGGCACGGGAGAACCACCCTTGTTAGGCTGCCAAAAGGGTTGTCCCACCATATCTCTGCCTATGGAATTCTGTCCCGAATTGTAACCATACCTTACCTCGAGCAATTACCAGATCCAAACACCGCACCATCCAAATACGGCTTCGTCACACAGAAGCCACTACGTGGAGAATGCTCCGAGCTTAAAACCTAAAACCTTCATTGGACTAGATGGCGATGGCGAAATAACTGCAGAGGCACAGGTGAAATAACTGCAGAGGTAGTACATAGACAGGCGGTAGGAAAATGTCTAGAGAAATCAAGCTAACAGAAGTGACAAAATTTTATGCTGTAGTCTTTCCAGTGAATGTTTTGGCTCAGAATTTGGTAAAGATTTTGAAAATTTTTGGCAAAGATTTTATTAAAATCATGTTTACGGTTGTTAAACTTTAGTATTTTGAGTGTCCTAAGGGTTTTTGATAGTGCTAAATCCATTTTCACTATTAATAATAGATTTCAAATACTCCAACTACTTGATTTCTTGAATTTTAGTTGCCTGGATTCCGGCAAAAAACCACCGCTATTCCATTGCCTAGATAGACAACTCCAAATTTTATTACTCAAAAAAATAATAAAATTCTCTTATTGGTTGGGATGAGCAATGTTTGCTCACCCCACTCCAGGAGAAGACGCTTTCAACGTTATTAGTGATTAGGTGTGTGTAAAATTATTGTGGTACATAATATGAAAGCATTATATATAGTTAGAAATTTGATCATTCCAAATACAATCATAAATACATCAGATTAATAAAAAAAATATAACCTGGAAACCATCATGGAATTAATAAAAAAATAATATAACGTATGTTTAATTGACATGGAGATATAAAAAATGATATAGCCTATGTTTAATTGACATGGAGATTTAAGAAAGGCATAAATGAAATTATATGGTTACAAATGTAATCATTCCAAATGTAAAAGATAAAGCCAACATCAAACGTAGGGTTGAGTCAAATATTTATGGTCCCCCGAGTAGTTTTAATTAAAACTACAATAGATAACTTTATATTAATGCAAATAGGATCTGGATTATCAAACTAAATGATTAGTTAATAAAATAATAAATGAGGAATTAAAAATACATTGGATTATCAAACTAAATGATTAGTTAATAAAATAAGAAATTACGAATTGAAAATACATTAACTTTTATTGAGTAGCATTTGAGTCAAAATAAATGAATGAGCTTGAAATAAATAAATTAAAACCATTTAAGTTCTCAAGGAATTTGTCAAGGTTTTAAATTTTTTAGGTGTAAATATTTTAAGTTGTGCATTTTAATTGAAAAAGATTTGATTTTGTTATTTGTTAGATTTTTCTTGGTTAAGATGGATCTATATTAATTCAAATTCAAATTTCAACTTATATAAAAGAAATTTAGTTGCAGATGAGGTATATCATAAATTGAAATAAATAAATTAAAAAAATCCAAATTTTCAAAGAAAAATTCAAGGCTTTAAATTTAACAACTGTAAATCTCTTAAGTTGTGTAATCTAACTCAAATCCCTCTTAGCTTGCTAGATCCCTCTTTGTTAAGATGAATCTATACTACTTGATATTACAACTTAGCCTAAAATAAATGTGGTAAACAGATTTTACTCTCACTTTGACCCCTAAATAAAATATTTTACGTAAATTTTAGAGAAATAAAATATATATTTATATAAATTTGAGAATGATGTATAGTTCTTATACTTTTAAAAATATTTCATATACAAAATTCAAACCTATTTAAATATCTAGCTTTTTCAAAAAAAACTATTTTATATTTTAATATTAATATAGAGAAAAAGTAAGAAAACACATATTTTAACGTTATCAAAATAAAATATTATAATGTTAAAAGAGAAAAAATAATTGAAAGTATAAAAAAAAAAAACCATTCAAAGATTGAGTTAATAATGGGGAAGATTAAATGATGAAATTTTCTAATTTAAAATAGATTTTTTTAATCTTATATGATTTATTGCTATAAGTTAATTGTTTTTTAGTGGGAAATTGTGTTTTTCTCACAATTTGGAAAAAATAATTTATGATTTAATAAAATTGTATATATAAAATATTACTATTAAAAAATCAAGTCATAATTGGAAGATTATATGTATTGAATCTATTGTAACATTAAAAATATTGATTTTATTAATTTGGAATTATAATTGTAACAAAAATTTCATGGGAAAATTTAGATGATAAATAGAAAAAAAAAATGAAAATTGTCAAATATATAGCTTTCGTCATTTTTATCTAATTTATTTATATCTTACCTTCAAAGTCATTTTAATTTATAAATATTTTTAAATAAATTTAATGATTATATTATGAGGCTTTTTAAAAAGCATTAAATGAACTTTATATATGTATATATATGAATGATAATTTAAAACTCAACCTTTCATTTCACTTTCATGTCACATTAGTAACACAAAATACATAATATTCACATAGTTTGAGATGGCTTACCACCTAGGAAACAAAGATTTTCTAAGAGTTCAAAAAATAATAGTAGTAACAAAACTTGGAAATGTTTATGTTTTAACAAAAGACTATAGCTATTATGGCAGCCACCTAAATCTAGGTCAAACTTATTACATATGAAAATTAAATAAGATACAGAAAGGGTTGTACTCCAGGGGGGTCCTAGGGTTACCTCCTCCTTACATTGGTCAGGCTTCCAAGAGCTTAGAATATTGGCTAAACTAGATGAGGGTGGAAGAAGATCCTCTATAACCAGGATTGGGTTTTCCTATGATCCCTTTAACCCCCTCGAGCCTTCATGATCCTTTGAATGTTCAACGCGTTATGGTGTGCAATTAATCAAGATGTGAAGATTGAATACCCTCTTGAAAAGAGCCTCAATTTTTCCTTTGAAAAGTGAGTGTTATTGTTGAAGCTCTATAATCTCAAACCTCTCAGGTGCAATGGCTTGTATTACTGTGGATTTCATTGTCAAACACATTTCCTCCAATCTTAAGTACCATGTCTCTGAAGTCATAGAAATGCTCAGTTCTTTAACCCAACCTACTATATTCGACAATAAGCGAGTCGAGTTCATGCCTTCCTACAATCATTGAACCTCGAAGTATACCTCGTTTATGGTAGTCTTACCTTTCGTTGGACATTGATACAAGAACTAAATATGAGATAAAAACATATTCTATTCCATGTGAGTCACATATCATTGCTTAGGACCCCAATTTCAGAATAAGCCCCAAGAGCAAGAGATATGATTTCCCCCTAGCTATTTTTTCTATTGGGAGGCATTATTAACCCTAGATTCCTTATAAGAAAACAACTCAATTACTATACCACCACTATCACCAAGCTCACAACACCTTGGTCTCACCCTCTTGAACCTCTAAAACCAAGCTAGGGAATCTAGAAATAGAAAGACCATAAAGATAGAAAAATCATCAAAGCATTCATCAAATAGAAATACAAAGCCACACCTTGGAAGAGGCTAACTACCTACCAAGAATTAAACCCAGAGACTAAATCCATCTTAAAAAATGATGACCTATTCATGGTAATTGTCTTCTCATGGAACTAAATCCATGATGAAATCCCATTGGAGGTCTCCTCCCATGTGACCATCCATGATGCTAACTAGGTTGGTTTTAGGGAAAATTTAAAGGGTTAAATTTGTATGCTTTTTTCCGAAAAAAATATTTACCAATTTCCACTTTTTATAAAAGGATTTATCCAAATTTATAAAATAAAATAATTTTACCTTAGAATCCCCAAAATTCTACAAAGACTATATATAATTGTTATAAATTTGAATAATTTTACAAAAATATCATAAAACATTTTATAGTGTGTATATTAAGGACTAGTAAGATTCACTAAGGTTTCTACACTTAAGATAAATTTCCATCTTTAAATTTTCCCTACAGGCTGGTTTTATCCCTCGTTCAAGTCGTTAATGGTCATCATCCACATATTCATTTGTAGCACTGAGAGAAAACTACAACTATAACGAAGGTGATGGACAAGGGAGTTCATAACATTCGAGCCCTTCATCCATTTGAAGAACCACAACCTTTTCATCTACTTTAGTGACATGTTTGGGATCAATCACTACCTCACCTTGCGACACATGTGTCGTTCCTTTTCTAACACTTAACACCCCATCCAAGGAGTTAAGTAATTTGATATTATAAAAAACATAAGTCAATCTATAAAATTAACTTTTCTTGGTAAATTTTTTACTGACCAAGGTTAGTCCTAATGGATGAAAACCACGTGATGTGTGTGTGTATGTGTCAATTGGGTCTAGTTCGGATGGTTGAGGGGAAAAATTGTTATCATCTACACTTAAGCACTTCTTCAGGGAAACCCTTTAGGCATTTCCTCAAATGAAATGTATAGTGTTGAGGCTAAATACTAGCGATGAACCCATGTAGTCATAACCCTAAGAACCTAGATCAATGTGACCTCATGATTTCCTTGGTGAATATGGCTTCATCATTGTAATTCAAATCACTTGAGTCAATCATCATGGCTTACTTGACCTGCATACATACATAAACAAATAAGTATTTTCGTTGTTAAAAGACCATGACATAATATGTACAATATTAATAATTGCAAGAATGAGAGATATAATAGATATTTTGATATTTTTTTTTATTACCCAATTCAAGATAATTATGTTATGGTTGATGGTTTTCTAAATTCCCATTTGAACTTTCATTTTCTTCAAAATAAATCAATTAAATTTTTAAAGAAGTGCCACATAATAGAGTATAAAAACAAAACATTTTTACTTTGTGCCACATAATAGAGTATAAAAACAAAATGTTCTTACTTTGAACTTATTTTGTCAAATATTTTATTACCTTTTTTATTAAGATGCTTTAGATTTTAAAAATTCTTCCAACCATATGGAAAACATCCTTAAAGCTATATTTTCTCTTGCATTCCTTGTTGGGAGTAGCATCATTTTTTGGGTGGACTTATATATGCCCCCTGATTGCTCTAACTTTATTTACTTTACTCCTGAATGGAAAGTTCAATAAATTGACTCCTTGACCTTCCCCAAGGGTTAATGATTCTACTTTGATGAAAGCATTCTCAATAATTTTTGAGACCATTTTAGAGTTCCCAAAGGTCATCATACTCTGAAGGGGGTTTTCATAATTTCTTCCTTGATGTGGGTGGCAATCATAACTAGGGCCCTTGGAGGCAGATTAGACTGTGATCACCCTCATTTCATCAACTTGTCTACATTCTTTTGACAAGATGGAAAGGGACTTGGATCTCTTGTCATATATGGGAATTTTCCTTGGTTACCAGACATAGTATTCATTATTAGGCATCTATTAAATCGAATGGTCCTTTTTGAACTCGACTTCGAAACATAATGCTCTCATATAGAAGTTCTCGATTCCACTAGAATCCTTCTCATTCTAAAAAAATTATGTTAGGAAGTCTATTACTTAGATCTATATTTATGCATATTTGGATGAAAGAGAACAAGTCCTATTCATCTTTTTTTTTTGCAATAATACCTAATAACATCCTTAATGTATTGTTGTCTTTGCCATAGAGACATGGTTGTCATTGAAATCATGTATTAACGAAATCAATTATGCATGAAAGTACTTAAAACATCACTAGAAAAAAATCTAAATCATAAAAATTTAAGTTAATTATTATAGATTATTATAATTAACACAATCATATTAGTAAATATAATTAATATATCTATCATTATCCATATTTAATAATGCGTACAATTTATTTGTCTTTCTAAATTTACTAAAACTTACAAATAAACCTAAAATTCTAAACTTAAATATACAGCTAAAAAATTAAAAATAATAAAAAATATAAAGCTAAATTCAAATATATAATAAATTATCTATAAACTGATAATAAAATATAATTAAGAACAATATTGTTTTAATATATAAATTGTTTTCTAATTTATGTACCAAATTAATAAAATATAAATTAATTTGCATTGAATAAATCATTAGATAAAATCGAATCAAAATGTTAAATAATATAAAGCTAAAACTAAATAAAAAATTTAAAAATATGATTTCTACCGGCTAGTCATTGTTTGCCATGCGTCCAAGCTCAGAGTGTGGTAGGAGTTGTTTCCTGATTTGCAGATATGGGATTTTTTTGGGGGGATTCAGACTTGGTGAGTCCAATATGTGAGCAATTTTTTATTCGGTTTTAAAGTTTTAAATCTTACCCCAGAGTTGAGATATGGAATCATCTTATACTAATTTGTGGTAGGAGATTGGAATCATCTTATTTTAAGTTGTGGTAAAATATTTTATTACATAGTTTTAGTTTATTTTAATTTGATGCCAAAATTGATATCTAATTATCTTTTCCTGAATTGCCAAAATTATAATCCAAACTATAAAAATGTTCAGATCAAGAGTTTTAACCATTATATTTGACACTGTCTTTAAAACCTAAATTGTATTTGTCTAAAAATTGATTTTATTTATATTTATGTAACGCTCTCTCTCTCAACGTGTTAATTTCTGAAAATTGATATGTGGTTGTTTCCTTAATTTATGGAAACCAACTGCAGTGATTTCCTTAAATTACGGAAATCAACTGCAGATAATTAATTTATTGTTGGGAGCTACTGAAGTGGTCCATTACTCCCACTGCAGTTCTCTACCATGATTTGTGGAACACTTGACACATAGCCAATAGAAGCTTGATGGAAGCTTGGCTATAAATTCTTTTGTTTGGTTCCCAAGCTCACTAACTCAATCTCCTTCAGCTTTACACCATCAAGTTAGAGTGAACAGAGCCCGAAAGTCCCTTTAGATTTCCTGTATCCTTTTTCTTTCTACTTACATTGTCCAAGGGTTTTCAACGGCCTTGTCGAGGGCAGTTAAGTGAAAAGATCCATAGAGTTTTGTTTTACTAACCTTTAGGTCCTGATCTTGTTTTCTGAGAAGAAGAGGAAAACGCAAAGCAAGTTCTTTCATCATTCCCCACGCTTCTTTATTTTCGCATATCCTGCTCGTGCAGTCTTTCATTTATATGGTAAGAGAGTAGTTAGCGAGAGGCTGATCGACGCAATTTATTTCTTCTTTTAAGAGTTCAAGCCTTCGAGCTCTTTGGATAACGAAAGAGGGTTAGAGTTTGGGTTTAATTTCGTAAAAATATGGGAAATCCATGGAAACGTTGAGGACCATTTGACTATTCTTTGTGCATAGTGTCTTTCTTGGAATTGCTCATCGCAACCAGAGTTTTGTGAGGCACCAATGGCTGGAGGTATGTTTTTACTGGGCATTAAAGTTTTATATTCCGCATTCAAGAATTGTTTTTTAATTGCTTATGTTTGGTATCAAAGCAAAGTTACATCTCTGCCTTGGTGATTTATAGACATGTTTGGTTAAATGTTTTATTTTTAGAATTTTTTGAATTAAAGCATTTATTTGGAAATGTGTCTAAGTTTGGCTAAATGTTTTATTTTTAGAATTTTCTAAATTACAACATTTATTTGGAAATATGTTTAATTTTTTCTCAATATGCATGAATATTATAGTTTTATTTATGCAAATTATCGTTATTCTTATATCTTGTTAACTTTATAAGAAATAATGTCTAGTGATCCATATAATTTTTTATTGATTAGAGAATATCCACAGCATCTCTAATTAAATAAAATTATATATTATGATTGATTAGGATCGCATAAAGAATATTTAGACATTAATTGTAATTAATTATATTAAATATAATAAATTTTATCCCACGGGAATTTTTGTTATATTTATGTAATTAATTAGGATAAAATATTCATAACTTACCCACAGGAGTTATGAATTAATAGTTTTATCATAAAGTTCAAAATTGAGATAGAATTTATATCAAATTATAATCATAATATACCCTTAGAATTATGAATTAAATAAATAATTTGATATATTCGATCATAAAGAATAATTGAATATGCTTGAATTGAAAATTTAGTCCACAGACAATTTTTATGTCATCAAATTCAATTTTAAGCATGATTTACATTGGTAAAGCATGAAATTTTATTTAGGCCTCAATTTTAACATAAGCATGTGATCTTTAATTTTATGCAGTTGTATAACCTGCAAATTTCTCTGAAATTCGTACTGATATCCCTGAAGTTAAGAGAGATAGCTATAAGGTCTGGAAGGAGAGAGTTCTCCTTCATTTGGGGTGGATGGACATAGACTATGCTATTAGGAAAGATGAACCACTGGCACTAAATAATACAAGCACTGCAACGGACATCATGCTTTATGAACAATGGGAATGATCTAATCGCCTAAGTGTGATGTTCATTAAGACTAAAATTTTAGCTGGTATTTGTGGTTCTGTTGAATAGCATGAAAAGGTCCGAGATTTGCTGAAAGCCATTGATGATCAATTCGTCACTTCAGACAAGGCACTAGAAAGCACCCTAATTATGAAGTTCTCATCCATAAGGCTCACCAATGTAAAAGGTGTGTGCGAGCACATCATGCAAATGAGGGACACTGTGACTCAATTGAAGAAACTCAAGGTTGAAATATTAGAGTCTTTCCTGGTGCACTACATCCTGAACACCCTTCTGCACCAATACGGACCCTTCAAAATCTCATACAACACACATAAGGATAAATGGTAAATTAATGAACTCATGACCATGTGTGTTCAAGAGGAAGAGAGACTGGTGATGGAAATAGAAGAAAGTGCAATGTTGGCAACGGGAGGAAAGGGAAAATCTCAAGCCAATCGGAAAGGGAAAGGTAAAATACCTCCCCAAGTTGATATCATGAAGGATTCCAAGTGTTTCTTCTGTAAAAAGAAGAGACACATGAAGAAGGAATGCGCCAAATTTCATAAATGGCTTGCGGACAAAGGTAATCCAACCTCGTTTCTTTGTTATGAATCTAATATGGTTAATGTCAATATTAACACCTGGTGGATTGATTCCGGATCAACAATTCACATTTCAAATTCCTTGCAGGGTTTGCAAAACCTAAGGAAGCCAGTGGGCAGTGAGCAAAGCATCTTATCAGGAAACAAGATGGGCTCGCATGTGGAAGCTATAGGAACATGCTATTTAACTTTAAGTAGTGGCTTTGTTTTAGAATTAGAAAAGACTTTTTGTGTACCAAATTTTTCTAGAAACTTGATTTCAGTTTCAAGGCTTGTACCTTTTGGATATTCCTTTAACTTTTCAGAAACATCCTTCAGTTTATTTTATAAATCTGATTGTGTTGGGAATGGTATTTGTCTAATGGTCTTTACTGCATTAATTTACAAAACAATGTCACTTATGATTCAATGCATGTTCACATTGGCACTAAAAGATGTGTTATTAATGAAAATTCCTCCAAATTATGGCACCAGAGACTAGGTCATATCTCCATAGAAAGAATTAAAAGATTGGTAAATGAAGGGGTACTTAATACTCTGGATTTTACTGATTTTGAGACTTGTGTGGACTTCATAAAGGGAAAGCAGACCAACAAGTCAAAGAAAGGTGCCAATAAGAGTTCGGACATATTAGAGATCATACATACTGATATATGTAGTCCAGACATGGACTCACATGATCAAAGATACTTCATCTCTTTTATAGATGATTACTCACGGTATATGTATCTCTACATGCTTCATAAAAAAAGCGAAGCATTAGATGCCTTTAAGATCTTTAAGGCTGAAGTAGAGAAACAATGCGGCAAGTAAATTAAAATTGTGAGATCAAATAGAGGTGGAGAATATTATGGTAGATACACAGAAGATGGACAAGCACCTGGGCCATTCACAAAATTTCTTCAAGAGCATGGGATTGTTGGCCAATACACCATGCCTGGTTCACCCAACCAGAATGGTGTAGCAGAAAGAAGAAATCGAACATTATTGGACATGGTGCAGAGTATGCTTAGCAGCTCCAATCTTCCTAAATCCTTGTGGACTGAAGCACTTAAGACGACGGTGTATATATTAAACTGAGTTCCAACCAAGGATGTTCCTAAAACACCATTTGAATTATGGAAATGTTGGAAACGAGTTTGCGACATGTGTGCATTTGGGGATGCTCGTCTGAAGTGAGAATATATAATCCACAAGAGAAGAAGCTGGACCCAAGGACCATTAGTGGGTATTTCATTGGATATGCTGAAAGGTCTAAAGGTTACAGATTTTATTGTCCATCTAACAACACTAGGATTGTGGAATCAAGAAATGCAAAGTTTCTTGAAAATGACTTGATCAGTGGGAGCGATCAAACCAGGAACATAGTTTCTGAGAAGGATCATTCAAAATATCAACCTTCCACCTCAAGTGATAGATCGGTTATTGTTCACAGCACCCCTCAAGTACAAACTGGTGTTGAAAAACCAATTGTTGAAGTTCCAGAAGCTACTAACGACATTCCAGTAGATCAGATAGTTCAAGAATTACCAAGAATTCTTGAACAACAAGTTGAACCACATACTTCTCAGGAATATGGTGGTACAACATTAAGAAGATCTACTAGACCAAAGAGATCAACAATTCCTGATGATTATGTTGTGTATCTGCAAGAATCTAACTACAACATTGGAGCCGAAAATGATCCCGAGTCTTTTTCACAAGCCATGAGTTGCAAAGAATCAGAATTATGGTACGATGCCATTAAGGAAGAGATGAATTCTATGAAGAGTAACGCAGTCTGGGATCTTGTTGAGTTTCCTAATGGCTCAAAAGCCATTGGATGTAAATGGGTCTTTAAGACAAAGAAAGACTCATTGGGAAACATTGAGAGATACAAGGCAAGACTCATTGCAAAGGGATTCACTCAGAAAGAAGGAATCGATTACACGGAGACTTTCTCTCCTGTATCTAAGAAAGATTCCTTGCGCATTATTATGGCATTAGTAGCCCATTTGACTTGGAGTTGCACCAAATGGATGTGAAAACGACATTTCTCAATGGATATCTAGAGGAGGAGGTTTACATGAAACAACCTGAAGGATTCTCCTCTAGTGATGGTGAGCATTTGGTTTGCAAGCTTAAGAAATCATTATACGGATTAAAACAAGAATCCCGCCAATGGTATTTGAAATTTCATAATGTAATTTCTTCTTTTGGTTTTGTAGAAAACATTATGGATGAATGTATATACCTTAAACTGAGTAGGAGTAAAATCTGTTTTCTTGTTTTATATGTGGATGACATTTTTCTAGCAACCAATGATAAGGGTTTGCTGCATGAGGTGAAACAATTCCTCTCTAAAAATTTCGATATGAAGGATATGGGTGAGGCATCTTATGTCATTGGCATTAAGATTCATAAAGACAGATTTCGAGGCATCTTGGGTCTGTCTCAGGAAACCTATATTAATAAAATTTTAGAGAGATTCTGGATGAAGGATTTTTCACCAAGTGTTGCTCCCATTGTGAAGGGTGATAGGTTCAGTTTGAACCAATGCCCGAAGAATGACTTTGAAAGGGAACAAATGAAGAACATTCCATATGCTTCTACTGTCGGAAGCCTAATGTATGCTCAGGTCTGCACAAGACCACACATTGCATTTATTGTGGGAATGTTGGGACGATATTAAAGTGATCCAGGTTTAGACCACTGGAGAGCTGCAAAGAAAGTAATGAGGTACATTCAAGGAATCAAAAACTACATGCTTATGTATAGACGGACGGATAATTTGGAAGTGATTGGCTACTCAGATTCTGACTTTGCTAGATGTGTTGATTCACGCAAATCAACATCAGGATACATTTTTATGATGGCCGGTGGAGCTGTATCATGGAGGAGTGCCAAGAAAACTTTGATTGCCACTTCCACTATGGAAGCCAAGTTCGTCTCCTGTTTTGAGGCTACTTTACATGGTGTATGGCTTAAGAGTTTCATTTCTGTGCTTGGAATTATGGATTCTATCTCTTAGCCATTAAGAATATATTGCGACAATTCAGATGTTGCTTTTATGGCTAAGAACAACAAAAGTGGGAGTCGAAATAAACACATCGACATTAAGTATTTAGCTATAAGGGAACATGTTAAAGAAAAGAAAGCGGTCATTGAGCACGTTAGCACTAAGTTGATGATCGCTGATCCTTTGACTAAGGGCATGCCACCGTTTAAATTCAAGGATCATGTAATGAATATGGGACTTGGTTCCATTATGTGGTTTCTCATTGTATGAACAATGTTATTTTTAATGAAATTCTTAGTCATTGTGATGTTTTTCTCATATTTATGTGCACCTTAATTTGATTTGAGAGAATCCATCTGTGTAGGACCAAGAATAAACATAGGGTTTATTCATTAAGAAATTTTTGCCACATAAATTTTAATAGAAATAAATACATAGTAATACATGGAAGATAATACTCATCATTAGAGGACTTATCGTCATGATTCATGTATCTATTACTTAATAAAGATTATCAGTGGGTTTTAAGATGAGACATTAAGATTGGAAGTATGGACCAAGTGGGAGAATGTTACGCTCCCTCTCCCAACATGCCAATTTCTGAAAATTGATCTGCAGTTGTTTCCTTAATTTATGGAAACCAACTGCAGTAATTTCCTTAAATTACAGAAATCAATTGCAAATAATTAATTTATTGTTGGGAGCTACTGAAGTGGTCCATTACTCCCACTGCAGTTCTCTACCATGATTTGTGGAACACTTGACACATAGCCAACAAAAGCTTGATGGAAGCTTGGCTATAAATTCTTCTGTTTGGTCCCCAAGCTCACTAACTCAATCCCCTTCAGCTTTACACCATCAAGTTAGAGTGAGCGGAGCTTGGAAGTCCCTTCAAATTTCCTGTATCCTTTTTCTTTCTGCTTACATTGTCCAAGGGTTTTCAACAGCCTTGTCGAGGGCAGTTAAGTGAAAAGATCCACAGAGTTCTATTTTAATAACCCGCGAGTCCTGATCTTGTTTTCTGAGAAGAAGGGGAAAACGCAGAGCAAGTTCTTTCATCATTCCCCACACTTCTTTATTTTCGCATATCTTGCTCGTGCAGTCTTTCATTTATATGGTCAGAGAGTAGTTAGCGAGAGGCTGATCGACGCAAATTATTTCTTCTTTTAAGAGTTCAAACCTTCGAGCTCTTTGGATAACGAAAGAGGGTTAGAGTTTGGGTTTAATTTCGTAAAGATCTAGGAAATCCATGGAAACGTTGAGGACCATTTGACTATTCTTTGTGCATAGTGTCTTTCTTGAAATTACTGATCGCAATCAGGGTTTTGTGAGGCACCAATGGCTGGAGGTATGTTTTTACTGGGCATTAAAGTTTTATGTTCCGCATTCAAGAATTGTTTTTTAATTGCTTACAACTTATCCATTATATGGACAAGGACCACAAGTGGTGGTAGTCCCTGCCGAAAATAAATAATTATATTTGTAAATTTTAAATAAAAACACGTTGAGTCTGATTTTCATCATAAAGATACTTCAAAGCAATAAAATATAAAAAAAATATCGAAGTCGAGCAACTTCAAGTCCGCCTACTCTGATTCATCAAACTGCTATTCCTGGGTTCTATATGGTTGCTTGGCCTCTTTTGTTTACGCTTGGGTTTTATAGGGCTGCTTGGCCTCGTGGACATGATTAAAACACTTCATATCATTCAAGTCAATAGTTTCCTCAGCAATTCATATCGTATCATATTATTCAAGACCGAATTTTGATCCAGAATGTAAAAATACGGACCGAAGTCATATCAGTGAAAAGTTTCCTCAGCAATTCAGAATTTCGGGTATAATGGAATGATTAAGTGAAATAATTAAGTGGGAAATTTATATTAAGATGTATAACGTTGCCACTGACATTATTAGTAATGAATTATTAGAATTATTTACATGGTGCTAATAAAGAAAGGAACTCTAGATTGTACAGAAATATAACAAAATAGCCAGTAAGGGTTTCAGGCTACATGGCCGTCTCCACAACGTATATAAAACAAATAGCATAAAACCAAGGTTCCAGGCCAGCTACATTTTTTTAGACATAGACATAAAAGTAACAAAGGAATGTTACAAAAGGAACTTGGATAGAACCCCAAGTTAGGCCAAAATCACACAATGTAGAGAGTGCTTGAAACGAACGTAGCAACCATAGCAAATTTACTCGTCAATATATGTGAGGCCAAGCGAGAAAGTATAAACTCCAATATAACGAGTAAGTTGAGTTACAGAATCCAAAATTTAACTGTGTAGTTGAAACTCCATGCAATCTTCAACCTGCAACAGGAAAACAATAACAAAGTTAATACTGCAATTTTGCACAAGGGAAACACGAAAGAATTATACTTGGGTTGTCAACACCATTGCATTAATCAAGAGCACTCAACAGAATAAGGAACAAGAAACAGGCTGAGATGGATATGGAGTGGATGATTGTAGTCTGTAAGGTCGATGAGATGCCATATTTTGCTGTCCTTGCCTCATACTTGGCAAGCTGCAGTAATAATACCTGGCGCAGAACTGTTTAATATATTAGTGGATGCGTTTTTTAGAATTTAGAATTAGCCTTCAAATATTGGATAAAAATTACTTTGAATAAAAACGTTGATTGGTTTTTTGAAACTTTGGTTAAACATTTTGTAGATGCTCATGATTTGCAACCGGGCAATAAAACCTCCAAACGAAAACTTTGGATAAAAATCGATAAAAACGATTTTTGAAAGAATGTTTTTTTTTTTTTTTTTTTTTTTTTTTTTTTTTTTGAGTATATGAACCTGTTAACGCAATTTAAAAGGGAGTCAACGCTCAAGCGAACGCTAATAAGAATGGCCAAATAACTAATAAACTTAGCTTCATCATGTTTAAAATGATTGCTAAGCGGTTTTTTTTGGCATATCTTTTATAAATGATAGAAAACGAGGCAGTTTTTAACTTTAAACTTACAATGATTTTTTTTTTTTAATTATATCAAGAGGTTCGAAAATTTAATATTATAATGGTAATTGTAATTAAATTTGTTATGAAATTCATATAATGTAAAATATTATTTAAAATCATTTATTTAAAGAATTTCTTATACATTTTTGTTTTGTTAAGTATTGTATAAATAATTGTTGTTTAATTTTCAAGATTTTGGTTTTATGGGGTTTATGATAAGGACTTTTTGAAAAAGTAAGAAGTCATTTACAATTATAAAGATCTAAGATTATATGTAGAATGCTATGTAAGTTAACAAAACATGTATTTTTGTTCTATTTTTCAAAATCACAACTAAAATTGGGTTGTTTCATTAACTACAATATTTTCTCTGTGTAGGTATATGAATTACTTTCATATTATATTATCTTATATAAGGTGATTTTTCCACTTTATGAGGTTTTGTGCATTTGTTTTATTAGATTATAATGTTAAGGTTTAATATTAGGTTTTATAAAATTAGGTTTAAAATATTAAGATTTATAATAAGAAGCTTACATTTGAAGAAGTTTGATCCCTCTTAACTCATGTTAGATCTTTATTTAAGATGGATCTAGATCTCTCTCAGTTCATATTAGATTCGTACTTAAGATAAAGCTATACTTATCAATAATACTAAGGAGGCAAAGGCCTGAAAATTAGACAATCTCTCCCCTAGTCACTATTTTCTTTGTCTCCAAATCAATTGAGAGCTTACTCTAGTACTCTGCCTAGGAATCGATGCTTTGATGGCATGACTAACTCGCTATTATTGCCAAATTTCTTCTAAGTAATGAGGGTTCTATTTTATCAAATTTAAAAATGAATGAAATCTCTTTGAAAATTTATGAAATTATTTGTATGTGGAACTTGATTCATCTAATTTTTTTATAAATCTATAGTTGAAATAAATTATGATATGAAATATAGAACTAGAATAAAGATTTAAATATTGGAATGTTAAAATAAACTTATTTAACAAATTGAAAAGTAATGTTATCATTATGAACATTCATGTCGTGTATCGAGATTTCTCCTGTAACCACTGTCCAACTAGTAACGGGCAGCCATTAGTTTGTAACTCGCAGTGTATAATGCCAGCCACTATAACTCGCGGTGTATTGAAACGAGTCATCACCCATCACCCATCGTACAGAGATCCAGGAAACCGGCCATCCTCCATAAAACACATATCGATTAATTAAACAAATGTTATTAGTAGCATTCTCATAAAAAAAGTGCAAATATATTGTTCATAAAAGTGTAGATGAATGTAGAGTGATGTAGGGTAGTATTGTAGGAAATAAGGATGTGAATTTGGAAAGCATGAGGAATAAGAAGATTAAAGTATTGGTAAAGTAGAGCTTTCCAAGTGAGTAAAAATGCATTATAGAATATGCAATATATTATATTTCTATCACTGAATTCATAACAAAACTAGAAGCAATCCTCTAGAAGACATCATTGTGATACTCCACCATCTTCCGTAATATTCCCAAATTTTCACATGATATTTGGAATAGTAGAGTTATTAATAAACTTAATTAATTAATTAAATAAAAGGGTGGAGGGACCCATAATCCTCAAAGATGAATAAAATCCACTTTTGATGTGTGTAAGTGGATATTTGAGATCTAGATCTACATAGTGGAGTAGTAGAGCAACCACTTAATGTGAAAGGAGTGGAGATCATGTCTCATTAATGAGATAGATCTTGGAGGTTGACACATTCAACTAAGATCATGAAAAGAATCAAATGTAGGATCATTAAGTATTCATGATGAGATGATGGAGGAGTAGTGCATTTAATGCACACATGATGGAGAGGGTGATCATTACATTCACACATGATGGAGATCATGAAGAGACAACGCAGTCAACATGGAGACTTATGTCCACATGTACATCGCAGTTATGAGGAGGGCCAAGGCATGAGAAGGCTCATAATCTATATAAAGAAGATGAAGGAAACATAGAAGGCATGTTGAAGATTATTATTGATGTATGATCTGTTTAGATCTAGAATTGTCATGTGACATTACATGCTTTCTTTGGCTGTTTAGCTAAGATTGAAAGTGTTGTTTAGCACTGGGTGTTCCTGGTCGGGAATCCCACCTCTTTCATTGAGTAGCTCTTGAAAGAGTATTGTACTTCATTCATCATCAGGCATTGGTGCCATATTGTTCCTACTTTCTACAGAACGTCCATATTCAGAAATTGCACATTTTTGAAGATCAGTTTGAGAGGAGGAGGTTGTCCTTCAATATTTCAGTTGAGGAACCGGTGAAGGATTCATCCTATCACCTTGAGCTTCAAGATCAGCCTTCCAGTGCTTCAAATCTATATCAAGCATCAGGCCGTATATTATTCATCTCCCAGCAGCAGAATTTCCATCAGGAATCACGTAGTCCAGTCTTGTAGATCCAAGGGAGAAGGGAAGTTGCTAGCATTTCAGCTAGTAATCCAGTGGAGGACCATTCCTTAGTATTGTATACATTATTTCCATAATTTCTGAGCTATATTGCATATCTTAGCAAAAGGCTAAACAACCTCCTTCCTTTACATCATATTTTTTATGAGTAGTTGTGTAGCAGCAACTGCAACCTTCTTTGGAGGATTGAGGAGCTAGATCTTGAGCTTCTACCTTGAGGATCTAGTGAAGGGATCATCCCTTCAAGCTTATATCTGATCTTGTGACATTTTTCAGCCATCTATTTGTCATATATAGCTTCAAATCTGCATAACCCAGTAGTCAAAGGATCAAAATCTAGGAGGGTGATTTTCCAAAGTTGTAGATCTGGAAAATCCTTTCTGGGTTATCTTGGGTATCCATCATAGAGCCCAGATCTAGAATCTTGGCATCATCAGAGCTCCAAATTTCTGTAGATCTGCATTCTCCTTTTCAGCCTGCAGTCATACATTCATTATCTACTGAAGGGACAACGCGATATTTTCTTCCAGCAGCTCTCCAGTTACGCAGTGCTAGTTGTAGCATATTTGCAGGGTGATTCTAGGCCATCTCTTTGGCTAGATCTACTCATCTTTTGTAGATTGTGTAACTGAATCTTCTCCTATATAATAAAATGGCTCAACTATTCTGTCTATATTTGTGTTGATCATAAACTTACATGTACGTTCTCTATGTTACAAATATTATGTTTGTGTATCAGTGCATTATCCCTTTTTGGGATACTACAGTGGTATCAGAGAATGATCTTTTGCTCAGCTTGTGGACATTTTGACAACATAAGAAAAGCAGATGGTAGAGATCTACTATGGAGGGATTAAGTTTTGCCTCATATTCATTTAGATCTATGAAATATCTCTCTAAGGAGATCAATGGAACAAGAAGAGAAAGGAAAAGAGAAACCTCAAGAAGGTTTCAAGATGAAGAAGGTCCCAACACTTATTTTCAGCAACAAAGAAGACTGGAGAAGCAAAAAGCTTCACATTATTCCACTAGATCCACTTTCTTTGAGAAAGAGGACTGATCTGAATATGATGAAGGCTTGGGGCATGAGACCCTAAGTGAATATCTATCTGAATACAAGTCACAATATGGAGTATTGAAGGAGAATCTCTCTCTCCAATATTTTTTGGAGCTCAAAGAAGAGAGGAGATCTAGAAGTAGAAATAGAAGAAAGAGGCATAGATTCTTCTTACCTACATTTGATGGATCTTCCACAAGCACATTAAGGGCTTGGAGGGAAGAATTATTTACATTCTTTCTGAAATGTCCTATATCAGAAAGAGAGGCTGTGGAGTTTGCAGCATTGCACCTAGATGGTGAAGCAAGAAAATAATGGTTCAATCACTTGTCACACATGAAAGTGTCTGCTTATGCAGATTTTATTCAAAGACTGAAGGAAAGATATGGTAGAAAGAAACCATATACATCTCACATAATGACATCTCCTGATCAGGTGATCATGTCCTAAGTTGAAAAAATGCTCAAAAATGGAATTACTCAGAATTGGTTGAAAACTGAACGACCAGATAGGCCTCGTAGCTGTGATTCTAGCACCATGAATGACACTCAAATCTGACGTCGTATGTGAATGCTATGTAGGTTTGAAGTTTTCAGTATCCTTAAAAAAAAATCAGTTGACCAAAGTTGACTTTTCAACTTTGGAAAAAATTAAAAAAGAATATTTCAGGAATATTCCTCGAAATATTCCCTGCGGACGAATCAGAAGCAGATAAGTGGCATTTTCGTATTTGGCAGTGGTTTGACTTTGATAATTTTCGACCAATGGAATGCTACCACGTGGCAGGCCTGGAGGCCGCCACGTGGCCACGGATTATGGAAAGTTTTGGTTATGTAAAATTTGTGATTTATCAAGTTTGAACCAAAGACCTCCTGCACCTGAGCCCCACGTCTTACCAGTCTGGCTGTCGAGTGTTTCTTAACACCAATGGAGTTCGAGTTTTTTTTATGTTTGAAAATATTCATTGGCGGAAAACTTAAGGGGCTAGCCCCTCAGGACTAGCCCCGTACCGTGTGACATCTACCCACGACCATCCGCCAAACTCTCTGATGGTTACGTGTCAGTTGTTAATGTTATGGCGGGAGTATTAAAGCCATGTGGCCAGCACGGAGTCAAACTTATTACGATGGTTTTAAAAAAACGTTAAAGTTTCGGTTAAGTCGCACTTATGGGCAACAGTGACCATGTGAACACCCCCTCTTAACATTTAACTTAACAATAAATGTTATCTCAAACCATTTGCACAATTTGGGGCGTAGTCTGCCTTTTTTTCAAAGTTCATCGTTTTTGGAGCAGTTAAATCCAGTTTCTCCACATTTAGTGGAGGTTTTCAAGGGGACATTGGGCAAAAGTTTGTTTTCATCATAAATTTCTCAATATTGATCCAATTTGGACAAATTTTGGTCAATTTTGGCTTTCTTCAGCATTCTGGAGAGTTTGGGATAGGTTGTAGAGTGAACAAAGGTGTTCTTTAGCCATTTTTGCTTCAGGGAAGCTTGGAGAGCCACCAGGGCCATGAGGGAAATGGAGCTACATTGGGATATACTTCAATGGTTGAGGTGAAATAAAAGCCATTCTTAGCTCATTTATGTCTTCTGAATTTAATTTCACAGTTGGTTTTGCCTGTTTAGGCATTTGTTTCACTGTAATACCAATTTGAGCAACTTAATAGAGTAAGGACATGCCCATTGGGAGCCTTGGACCCGAAAGATGTAGCCCAGGAGGGGTGAATTGCCTCATCATGTTGCTATGTTGTTATGGTGAAGTTTTACTGTTGTGTATTTCTGATTTAAGTTGTTAAACAGTAATTTTAGTTAAAATTCCCTCACACATAAACTCAGAAACAGTTACCAAAAACACTTTGTTCAAATTGCAAGACATGATTAACACTTTGCACACTTAATTTAATGGAAATGGATACTTTGCACAACATTACAAATACTTTCATTTTTAGATCAGATGGTATCAAAGCTTAAGGATTTGAGCCTTAGGAGCTAGAGTTTTACTCAACATTTTTTTTGTGCAAAGATATAGTTGATTGTTTGCAAGTTTTGATGCTTACGAGGCTTAAACTCAAGAGAGGTGAAGGACAATTGGTTAGAGCACAAGCTAATCCTCAACCAAGGAGGGCCAGAGATCCATTGCCTCCACCATCTATTACACCTCCAAGAGTTACTGAAGAAGCCTCAAGCATGTCTTCAAGAGAAGGAGAAGCTCCTGAAGATATTGATCCCAAAGAAGAAAAACAGGTACTCCAAAAATATTTCCTAGACATGACAGAGATGGTAAGGATAATATACCAAGAAAGGAATGATAGGCTTGCAGAAGAAGGGTCTAGACACCAGAAAGAAGGAGAGGGTTCTTCAGGAGGAAAGAAAAGTGATGACAAGTCAAAGAAAGGACACGGAGGAAATGGTGATCCACCATCCCCATCTTCATCCTCTTCCTCTACATCGTCATCCTCAACTTCGGTGAATCAATCTCACAAGTCTAAAACCATTGGTAAAAGTCCATTTTTAAAGCTTGATGTTAAATTTGATTTTCCTATGTTTAACGGTGAAGTCAATGCAGAGAAACTTGACAATTGGATAAGACAGTTGGAAGTTTACTTGAGGATACAAAACCTTCATGAAGATGACACCAAGATTCAATTAGCCTCTTTAAGAATAGAAGGAGCAGCATTGGTATGGTGGGAAGCCAAGACCAAGGATGAAATTAAAAAACACAGTAAGATCACTTTATCATGGGTTGAATTAGATGTGGTACCGCTTGACATTATAGGTGTGGTGTTGGGTAGTCCGTATTTATATGACAGAAAAGCGATCTTCCATCGCCATGAGAATAAGTATCATCTATTCAAGGATGGCAAAGAGTTTATTGTGAGAGCACATCGAAAGAAGCTAGAATCATCTTTAGTGAATGCAGGGCAATTGAAAAGGCTTGTCAATGCAAGTCAAAATCTGACTTTGTTGATGGTTAAGAAAAAATATTTTGTACATAATCCTTTT
The DNA here is from genome assembly GCA_034641835.2 of Pinus albicaulis. Classification (NCBI taxonomy): domain Eukaryota; kingdom Viridiplantae; phylum Streptophyta; class Pinopsida; order Pinales; family Pinaceae; genus Pinus; species Pinus albicaulis. The sequence continues at coordinate 1,234,800,813 of CM076570.1, read as the reverse complement.
CATGTTATTTTTGATATAAATGATGATATGTTTCAGCCTGAAAACAAATCGTCTTGGGAAGATGACAAGATGTTGTAGAAAGTGCCTTTGATGTTGATCGGTGCAGAGAACAAAGTGTTGGTGCAAGGTGGTGCAAGAATCCAAAAGAGGGTAAAGCATGCAAGAAAAGAGGGCACAAAGTTTAGCATGGGTCAATGCTGGTTTCAGAATGGTAGATTGGTATGGCGAGAAAACTTGGTTGCGAATCGACACAAGTACATGGCTCATTTGGAAAAAATTCGCCATGAGAATAGTTGGCAAGGTGAATCTCAATTTCAGTTTCCTTTGAAGAAAGACCATTGTAGAAACAATATTATTTCTACAAATTATATTTTTTGTTCAGCAAATTTCAAAAATTTGCATCATCACTCAGTCAATGTTAGCAACGGTCGGTAAGCAGATTCAAGGAAGAATTTATCTTTTTATGAGAAGCTCAATTTGATGAAGTCAAGAAGATTTCAGTGGTTCAAGGTTGGAAGAGGGGAGAATCGCTCTCCTCATCTTTAATTTCTGTAAATCAGAGAGCTTTTGGCATCCAAAAGCTTTCCATTTGGGAGGTGTGATCAGGTGATCATGTCCTAAGTTGAAAAAATTCTTAAAATGGAATTGCTCAGAATTGGTTGAAACCTAAACGACTAGATATGCCTCATCGCTTCGATTATGGCACCGTGAACGTCACTCAAATCCAACATCGTATGTGAAATTTATGCAGGTTTGAATTTTTCAGTATCCTTAAAAGAAAATTAATTGACCAAAGTTGACTTTTCAACTTTGGAAAAATTTTAAAAAGAATATTTTGAGAATTTTCCTCAGAATATTCAGGGAATATTTCGAGAAATATTCCCTGCAGATGAATCAGAAGCGGACAAGTGGCATTTTCATATTTGGCAGTGGTTTGACTTTGGTAATTTTTGACCAATGGAATGTTGCCACATGGCAGGCTGGGAGGCCGCCACGTGGCCACGGATTATGGAAAGTTTTTGTTATGTAAAATTTTGTGAATTATCAGGTTTGAACCGAAGACCTCCTGCGCCCGAGCCCCACGTCTTACCAATCAGGCTGTCGAGTGTTTCTTAACACCAATGGAGTTTGAGTTTGTTTTATGTTTGAAAATATTCATTGGCAGAAAACTTCAGGGGCTAGCCCCGTACCATGTGACCTGTACCTGCAACCATCTGCCAAACCCTCTGACGGTTACATGTTGGCAGTTAATTCTATGGTGGGAGTATTAAAGCCATGTGGCCAGCACGGAGTCAAAATTATTACGATGATTTAAAAAAAACATTAAAGTTGCGGTTAAGTTAGACTTATGGGCGACAGTGACCATGTGAACGCCCCCTCTTAACATTTAACTTAACAATAAATGTCAGTTCAAACCGTCCACCCAATTTGGGGCGGAGTCCGCCTTTTTGTCAAAGTCCGCCGTTTTTGGAGCAGTTAACTCCAGTTGCTCCACATTTAGTGGAGGTTTTCAAGGGGACATTGGGCAGAAGTTTGTTTTCATCATAACTTTCTCAATATTGATCCAATTTGGATGAAATTTTAGTCAATTTTGGCTTTCTTCAGCATTATAGAGAGTTTGGGATGGGTTTCAGAGTGAACAGAGGTGTTCTTCAGCCATTTTTTCTTCAAGGAATATTGGAGAGCCACCAGGGCCATGAGGGAAATGGAGCTGCATTGGGCTATACTTCACTGTTGAGGTGAAATAAAAGCCATTCTTAGCTTATGTCTATCTTCTGAATTCAATTTCATAGTTGGTTTTGTCTATTTAGGATTTTTCTCACTATAATACCAATTTGAGAAACTTAATAGAGCAAGGACATGCCCATTGGGATCCTTGGACCCAAAAGATGTAGCCCAGGAGGGGTGAACTGCCTCATCATGTTGCTGTGTTGTTATGGTGAAGTTTTTCTGCTGTGTATTTCTGATTTAAATTGTTAAAAAATAATTTTAATTAACATTCCCTCACACATAAACTCATAAACACTTACCAAAAACACTCTGCTTAAATTGCAAGACATGATAAACACTTTGCACACTTAATTTAATGGAAATGGTTACTTTGAACAGCATTACAAATAATTTCATTTTCAGATCATCTCCCATCATCAAGGAGATAGTGCATGAAGATTCAAGAGAAGATGTTCTCATTATCAATCAAGAGGAGGAGCATCTACCACCACCAGCAACACATGTGCTTACATCAAGAGGAGACTCACTTGCATCTTTGCAAGATGGTCTTAAGTTCTTGAAATTTGGATCCCCATGCATGATTGATGAGATGCATGAGGAGGAGACAGATACCAGCGCTGGTACACTTGTAGAAGTGCAGCCATCACTCTTACCAGCAGTTGGAGAGACCTTTGCACCGGAAGATGAAACTCTTGTGTTCTTGCAAGATGTTTCTAAATCTCAGTTGATCTAAGGTATGCATCCACTTTCATCACATATTGTTTCAGTACCTTTTATTGAAACTTATGGAGACATGCCATCAGGGCTATTGCATGACCAAGGGTTAAAGCATCATGTTGATTTGGAGTAGCATTATATGACCACACAAAGGACCCTTTATCTAATCGAGGAAGAGATGAAGAACCATCCTAGTTTATCACTGATGGACTACATTCAACCCTTTGAGTTGAAGTGTAGAATTTATGAAGATGGGATGAGTATGATCCTATGTACAATGGATGCCTATGAGTTTAGCATTGTACTTTTCTTTGAGACAGCACAAGTATCACCTTGCAGATCTACATCGCTGTTAATGAGCAAAAGTGAGAAGAAGAGGATGCATTCCTCATGGAAGCAATCATATGGCAGCTTCATTCATGAAGCAATGGAAGAAAAGATGATAGATGGTAGACATCTTGAGATGAGAAATATTTTCTCCTTTCTAGATGACACTTTCTCAATGAGCATCTCACAACTCAAAGAGAGACTTCTACCTACAACAAATCTAGAAACTTATTGGTTTTGGAGGGTCATTGATGAGAATAAGGTCTCATGGAGAGATCTCATTGGAGGTGCACTTCAACATATCATGGAGTGCAAAGTTCTTCATCAGTTTGAAGAGGTTGGTGTCCTACAATGGGAGGATACCAAGTTCTTGCAGAATGAGATCCATCATCCACATTGGGATGAATGGTTGATAGTATGGAGCAAGGGGTTGCCAAGCATGGCTGCGCTGGTTTCTCTTGGATGAGTATGTCTACCACTCAATGAGTCATAATTTTCTGATTCATGCCTTACACATCACTAAAAGAATGCATAAGAAAAAGGCATGGTTGTTGTGGTTGTTGATGAGAGAATTTGGACATCACATGTTGCATCTTATGTCCTTGTATTTACTCTTTTTTGGGATATGTATAATGTATTTACATGTATTTCTGTTTGGGATATATCTCATGTTCATGTATGTACTTGGGTTTGGGAGAAAGTATAACTCTCACATGATGTGGCATAAAGGAGCTTGTTTGTATTATGTTGATGAGACATCTCACATGTCCATTACTATATTGTTTCTCCATGACTTGCATCATGATAATGCAAGGAGGCAGCAAGAATCCTTGTTGCTATGTTTATTATTGGGAGAGTATGGGCTGAATTCTTCCCATACATTGCATGACATTGTTGGAGGATGGCAACAGGAGGCCTTACAGCGTTGGCTTCTGTTGGGTGATTATGGTCATTGTACATGGTATAATGATGATGTAATGGGGCAGCAAGATGCCTTATTAAGGTGGCTTCTCTTGAGAAAATATGGCCACTATATTTGGTACAATGATGATGTGGTATGGCAGCAAGAGGCATTGTTGAGGTGGCTTCTATTGAGAGAGTATGGCTCTCATATTCTCATTGATGATTTGGCATGGCAACAAGAAGCATTGTTGCGATGGCTTATTTTGAGATAGTATGGCTCTCTTACTCGTTTTCATAATGATCATATTTTGGTTGTTATTGGGAGAATATGGTTTGACATTTTTTATGTTTTCCCATATGTCTCTACTTCTTGTTCTTCACTGTGATGATATGATGTGTGATTCCAACATGGCCAACATGGCTAATGAAGAGGGCATTGATAGATGTAATCTACTCTATGTATCATGGGTTGAAGAGATAATTCATGAGTTGAGAATTTCCACTTTGGGAATGAACCACTTCATCTTATGTATCTTATGTATAGAGGAGAACTTTGGTCATCATGTGGTTGCCATTTGGAGATTCATTGATGAGGAAGGATATCTAAATTTTCAGTTGGAGGCCATTCTAGACATTCTAGAGAGGCAGATTTGGAGTTGGACATGCATAACACATTGTGACAGATGGGAAGGCCTTCCACATGAGGATGTCGTTTGGAAGGATGATGTTTGTTATAGCATCCACTTTTGCAGTTGCTTGACGACAAGCAACATTTTGTCGGGGAGGACTGCAATATTACCAAATTTTCACATGATATTTGGAATATTAGAGTTCTTAATAAACTTAATTAATTAAGTAAATAAAAGGGTAGAGGGACCCATAATCTTCCAAGATTATTCAAATCCACTTTTGATGTGTGTATGTGGATATTTTAGATCTAGATCTACATATTGGAGTAGTAGAGCAACCACTTAATGTGAAAGGAGTGGAGATCATGTCTCATTAATGAGATAGATTATGGAGGTTGACACAATCAACTGAGATCATGAAAAGAATCAAATGTAAGATCATTAAGCATTCATGATGAGATGATGGAGGAGTAGTGCATTTAATGCACACATGATGGAGAGGGTGATCATTACATTCACACATGATGGAGATCATGAAGAGACAACACAATCAACATGAAGACCTATGTCCACTTGTACATCGCAGTTATGAGGAGAGCCAAGGCATGAGAAGGCTCATAATCTATATAAAAAAGATGAACGCAACATAGAAGGCATGTTGAAGATTATTATTAATGTATGATCTGTTTAGATCTGGAATTTTCATGTGACATTCCATGCTTTCTTTAGCTGTTTAGCTAAGATTGTAAGTGATGTTTAGCACTGGGTGTTCCTGGTCGGGAATCCTACCTCTTTCATTGAGTAGCTCTTGAAAGAGTATTGTACTTCATTCATCATCAAGCATTGGTGCCATATTTTTCCTACCTTCTACAGAACATCCATATTCAGAAATTGCACATTTTTTAAGATCAGTTTGAGAGGAGGAGGTTGTCCTTCAATATTTCAGTTGAGGAACTGGTGAAGGATTCATCCTATCACCTTGAGCTTCAATATCAACCTTCCAATGCTTCAGATCTATATCAAGCACCAGGCCATCTATTATTCATCTCCCAGCAACAACATTTCCATAAGGAATCACACAGTCTAGTCTTGTAGATCGAAGGGAGAAGGGAAGTTGCTAGAATTTCAGCTAGTAATCCAGTGGAGGACCATTCCTTCACATTGTATACATTATTTCCATCATTTTTGAGCTATATTTCATATCTTAGCAGTAGGCTAGAGAGCCTCCTTCCTTTACAACGCAGTTTTTATGAGCAGTTGTGTAGCAGCAGTTGCAACCTTCTTTGGAGGATTGAGGAGCTAGATCTTGAGCTTCTAGCTTGAGGATCTAGTGAAGGGATCAACCCTTCAAGCTTAGATCTGATCTTGTGACATATTTCAGCCATCTATTTGTCAGATCTGCATAATCCAGCAGTCAAAGGATCAAACTCTAGGAGGGTGATTTTCCAAAGTTGTAGATCTGGAAAATCCTTTTTGAGTTATCTTGGGTATCCATCATAGAGCCCAGATCTAGAATCTTGGCATCATCAGAGCTCCAGATTTTCGTAGATATACATTTTTCTTTTCAGCTTACAATCATACATTCATTATTTGTTGAAGGGATAGCGCAGTATTTTCTTCCAGCATCTCTCCAGTTATGCAGTGCTAGTTGTAGCATGTTTGTAGGGTGATTCTAGGCCATCTCTTTGGCTAGATCTACTCATCTTTTGATCTTCTCCTATATAATAAAATGGCTCAACTATTTTGTCTATATCTGTGTTGATCATAAACTTACATGTACATTTTCTGTGTTACAAATATTATGTTTGTGTATCAATGCATTATTCCTTTTTGGGATATTACATCTTCTCTAAATAACATCTTGGAGATTATAATGAGAAGTTTTTTGGATGGGGGAGGAAAAAGAAACAATTAAAAAATAAGCATTTCATGAGGTGCTAAAAAGCCTAAACACTTCAATTTAAGGAATCCCAGAGTAATTTTATCATGTTGTGATTTAGGATGGGAAATAAGTGGATTTTGTGTCCCCATTCTTGTTTCAAAGTTTAGAAAATGAAACTTGGAACTAGACTAGACTAATTGAAAAGAACAACAATTTGTTTTCAAACAAAACATGGAATTTTTGAAAACTTAATACCCACTAAAATTTAGGAGCATATACCAAATTAATAAATTAAAAGAAATAGCTTTTTGGTCGAAAAACAGTGAAAATCTAGAATTTGCATTACAACGCCCAAATTTAAGAAAGAATATTGCAGAGCACACGTTTGGCAAAAGCACTTTTCTCTTTTTCATATTGTTTTTGTTAATTTCATATTATTTAGATTGAATGTTAAATTTTAGAAAATTTTTAAAATTATTAAAAACTTTATTGTAACTTAATAGCTATATATTTGATTGCATATTAAATTTTAATGTATCTCTTTTAACTTAAATCAAGAACAAATTATACAAATATAATAATTTGGGATCGAAAGAAAGTTCATAACATAATTTAACCATACTCCATTCTATTATATCTCTAATATTGTAATATAATTATTATTATGAGAATATAATAATAAGTGGTATTATCTTACGATGACTGAAATGAAAAATCTTTAGCATCCCTTTGGAGCATCAGTAACCTATATTTGCTTCTCTAAAGCAAGTATTTTTTGTTGGCATTCACTAAGCTTCTTGGTAGCAGCTGAAATATCTCTTTCCTTTCTTGAGCGTATCTGATCCTCTTAAGCATGGTGTAGAATTGGAATATTTCCATCTCTCGAGGTGTCAATTTTGTGTCTACTCTCTAACTGTAGTTGTAGGTCAAGACTCGTGGTCTCTCATTACTGGAAACAATTGTCTTTCTCTTCAAATTCTGCTTGTAGTGATGTATATTTTTCTTTAAACCGATTTATTTCAGCTCGAGCAGCATCGAGTTGGAATTCAAGCTCTTCATTCAATGACACTTGATTTTCAAATTGATCCTCCGTCAATTGTTTCAATTCCTTAGTTGCAGTAAATTATATGATAATTTATTTTTAAACCGATACAAATAATTCATAGTTTTTTTGTCCTATTATATTTATATTTATTTTATTTTATTTTGAAATTTATTTAGATTATTTTGATCGTATTTATTTTATTTCCACTCTGAAAAGTCAGTATTTATCTCTCTTAGATGTTTGTACGCATATTATATCAGAAGATGAGATTGATACATTATCAACTAGAATTCAAATTTAAATGATAGCTAGAATTAAGTCCATTTACTGGGTTTCTTATAATGTGGACATTATCGTTTTTCTTTCAACATTCAATATACATTTTTTGAAATTGAACCAAAGGTAAGCCAAGCCACATAGATCCCTGTGGATTTTTGAAATTTATGCATAGCCTTTCCATACTGCCTTCCCTCCCCATTTCATTTCAATTTTTAAAATATCTCACGTCGCTAGTCGAGTTACTGCCATCCCTCCCATATTTTATTTCAAAATTTAAAATTTCTGCGGGCCTAGCTATGTTTGAAATATAATAGCATGACGCTGGCATTCAATGCATGTTCCACCAACCGCCAATTATTATTATAATATTTGTTTTGAATATGTTTTGTTTTTTCTGCTACAAGAATATTTAAACTTTGATATAAACTAGTTGAGTGAAATCTTATATTTTCTAAGATCAAATCTTCTCCATTCATTTTTTTTTAAGCTAAAAGTTTGCACACCTACATCCATAAGCTGAAATAGATAACCTATTGATGTAATTATTATAATATTTGTTTTGAAAATGTTTTGTTTTTTATTCTACAAGAATATTTAAACTTTGATATAAACTAGTTGAGTGAAATCTTATATTTTCCAAGATCAAATCTTCTCCATTCATTTTTTTTTTTTTTAATTAAAAATTTGTACACCTACATCCATAAGTTGAAATAGATAACCTATTGATGTAATTATTATAATATTTATTTTGAATATGTTTTGCTTTTTCTTCTACAAGAATATTTAAACTTTGATATAAACTAGTTGGTGAAATCTTATATTTTCTAAGATCAAATCTTCTCCATTTTTATTTATTATTATTATTAAAAATTTGCACACCTACATCCAGATAAAACTTCAATCTACAAACTCTATTAATTAATCAAAGAGATTATACACATTTATACATGAGATAGTCTCAAGATAGGAAATCTATCTTGGACGCTCAATAATGTGGTTGAGAGATTCTCTCAACCACACACTAAACTAGGAATAAATATAGTTCTAGCTACCTCCTATAATGTAGGAACAAACTCCTTATATGGAGAGTTACAACCACAGACAAGTAGGAATGACATATTCCAACTCCCTCCCTTAATGACTACTTGTCGTGATATCAATTCACAAAGTCTAGTTGTGGTCAATCATAAGAAAAAAAAAGGATATGTCGACGTCCATATGAAGGAGCAACCATCCACCAGAATGCATGGGTACCAACCGCTACAACTGCTGGTCTCATAGGATGTGCTTCACATACATGGTTCTGTCAACCATTATCACTACATACATGTACCTGTATCAAAAAATATGGCTGCGACTCAGATCGACCACCAACGGGTAAATCTCATGTCCAGAACCGCCAAAAAATGTGTCTGTGACTCAAATCCACCACAAACGGGCAAATCCCATGTGCAGAATCGGCAATAATGTCTGCGACTCAGATCCACCACAAACGAGTGAATCCCATGCGCAGAACTGCCAAAAGAGAGAGAGATCAACGCCTTTTTAAGTCAAATATTCACGTCCAAATAAAAATCCCTAATAGTCACGCTGATTGCACCTTTCGACGCGACTGTCAGATAGAAAAACGTGCTGACCCTCCTGTGCTCAGAAACAATAATATATGAGACCTGTGAGTGAGGTGTTTACTGCATTCCACCAACTCCTGTGAGCATTCAAGCTTCTGTGTGCACCCGAGGCACCCATAGCCAAGAAGGCTCCTGTATGTGGTTTCTGGTTCACCACAAACCATCACTTTAAAGTGACAAAAGATGGTTTTCGGCTGACCATAAACCTATAATTACAAGGTGGTTTTGAGATTACCACAAACTTTACAATGCCTTTACAAGCCTTAGATTCCATACTTCAACTCTTGGAGTCTCCAAGTACATACAATGACCACTTACAAAATCTTCCTAGACTTGCTTATCACATGCTAGGGAGTCTATCCCACAAACCCACACTAACTCAAACAAACATTTACTTTGTTATCCATCAAAATAGTTGTTGCTGCTCCTTTACCTCATTTTTTCATTGTTCACATCTTAGGCATCATTGTCTTTGTCAAATAAATTCTTGGAACTCCATGCTTAACCCATCATTTGTTAGAGTTATGAATTCTAACAAAATAACTTTACCTACATTGAGTTAGCTAGGCTCAATAAGGCGCAATAACTTTAAACATGATTCCAAGAAACTAAATAAAAACATAAACTCTTCAGATTAATTTCTTTATCTCTGCCTAAAGATGATTATTTCCCAAACATAACAGCAACCATTTTTCTCCAACGATACCTCTAAGGGGTCCAATGATAAGGAAACGAATCGATGACTTTTCCCACTGGTCTCAATGTAGTGCATTCCAGCAACAGATGATCCAGACATAGGCACTCACAGCCATATGAAGAGAAACAATTTCCCTTCTCAAAACACTAATCCAGGACTCCATGGTCCCATCCTCCATCGTCCACAAATTCATTGTCAACATGCATAAAATTCAACAATTTTACACACAAAAGTTCACGTTTCAGTATCCAATTCCCCTGGCATCGCAGTGTGACGCCACTTCCCTGTTCACAATATCAAGGCTGGGTAACTGCTTCCAAGCATGCCTCCTTATGCTCGCTGACATATTGCAACAACTAAGACCCATTGTCAAGCTAATTTCCTTGCAATTGAACATGCAGATCTGTTTCCATCACACTGGGCACACAAAAACTCGATCATCCTCCAATCTATGATGTACCTCCAAGCACTATCCTTTGATGCCATTTTCATTGTCATGTTTTCATCATATTTGGTAGTAAATCATTTCCTGTATAAAAACATAATCACGTCGAGGCAGCTCACCACACTGCCCTCGGCTCACTTCACTGTTGTGCCACGAGACCATGCTAGAGGTGTGTTCAACCTTCAACTAGGTTGATCCTAAACAACGGAAGCTAGAAGCCTCCCAACAACTCCGCGTGCTACAGCACCTCTTCTGACACCTAAAAGCTTCCGTGTTCAACTCAAGCATATGAGTGAAGCCACCACCGATGAGTTCCAATGAGAAATTAAACGAATTGAAACAAAAAAAAAAACAACATTTAAGGACTCGACCCTTCTCAGTGGCCTCGTCCACCTTCTCACTATACACAAGCATCTGTTGCCATAGAGAGCTTGTCTCTGGAAATTACAACCTGTACCAACATATATAGGTCCTTGGATTCCATCCATACCTTTCATGTTTATATCAAAGAACATTTTCGATTGGCATATCGATCATTGTCATCAATACCATCAAACCTTTGAGGGAATTTCTCATAGCAGCCAACACCGAACGCTGTAATCAAACGCAGTTTTTTGGACCTCCTCATGCAGGAAATCAAACTCTCACCTCAGTGATACTGCGTTTGCACCAAGTTTCAGCTCCGAGTTTCAACTCCAAGCTTAGAAGCTTGAATTCTTTTCAGTATCCTACAAAAGTCCCGTAGAAAATAGATCGCCACCTCTTCTTCATAGTGGGGCTTGCTATGGAGTCTTGTCAGACCCCACACGTAGCAAAGTGCCCTCTCCTCACAACAGCGTTCCATCGCAAGATCAAGAAATTAAATCCTGTAATTTATCGCAACTGCCAACTGCTTTCACTTATTAATTTGTTTTTGAACCAATCCAGCTTCTGCAAAATGTTGGTAAATAGATAAGCTTACAGCAGCATCATAGCATTAACCACAACAACGTTCCAGCAGCACTCCATCCAAGCTCAGTGTACTATGCCCGCCAGCATTCAGTGTCTTGATACGTTGGAGGATTCCGAGCAGATCACTGCTCCCCACACCCGACAACTCGCTTCTGCAGATCCACGCAACCACACAGATTAAGCTCACTCCACTGCAGGAAGATGCTCAGAAACAACAGCCACGCCTCCTTTGAAACACAGCGGCCAGACCATACCTCCTCTGAAACGCAACGCCCACAGTTGAATCGATCTTGCAAGATCCTCACTTTTATCAGCGTTCCTTAAATCATTGTAAGTCGCATAGCCATAAATTCTATCCACTACTTACGTTCATTGGATGAAATCGCAGAAATCATCATTGAATAGAGTGGTAAGAGCATCACTAATAGTAGATTGCTCTTTCTCAACAACCTCAACATGGGAATCATACCAATCTGATACAGGTGAAACATCTGGCCTTGCAAGATTCAATAACGTAGAAAATTCTTCATCTCCACAGTTAGTACTAGACATTAATTCATTGCACTCTTCAATCTTTATGTTCACCCCAATTGCTGACTAAGCAGATGATGACTCGTCCCATGAACTGGTGCTCACTGCGGCCCCGTCAAGCCTGCCTTTCCTTTTAATCGCTATTGCTATTGCATCTATTGTAGTGAAAATTCCAGCGTATCCATAATTAAATACATAAGGAATTTTGATAGCTTTTCTATCGGGTTGCAGAGGTGAACAAAGCCACCAATCCAAATCACTTTCTCCGCCCAGTTTCGAACTCACACCAGAAAGAGCACCGCTGCTCTAATACATCTCTGCTCAGGCTCAAGCAAGAATTTGTCCACCACTCATGTCAAATGACCTCTAGCTATCTGCTTCAATCCTACAGTAGCTCCACATGGACATTCAATGCGACCTCGGTCCACGCAGGTCTCTCCGGCCTCTGCATAGACAATAGCCTCTCCAGGCTCAGCCTCTACTCGGCCTCCACGACATAAAACAAATCAAGCCTCCGACCACTCCAAGCTGCTTATATCTGTGTCTGGCGTAACACTTCACTTTCCTGTTTCCGTCAGATTACAAGATAAAACTTCAATCTGCAAAGTCTATTAATTAATCAAAGAGATTACACACATTTATACATGAGATAGTCTCAAGATAGGAAATCTATCTTGGACGCTCAATAATGTGGTTGAGAGATTCTCTCAACCACACACTAAACTAGGAATAAATATAGTTCTAGCTACCTTCTATAATGTAGGAACAGACTCCTTATATGGAGAGTTACAACCACAGACAAGTAGGAATTACATATTCCAACTCATCCATAATTTGAAATAGATAATTTATTGATGTAATTATTATAATATTTGTTTTGAATATGTTTTTCTTTTTCCTCTACAAGAATATTTAAACTTTGATATAAACTAGTTGAGTGAAATCTTATATTTTCTAAGATCAAAATCTTCTCCATTCATTTTTTTTTTTTAATTAAAAATTTGCACACCTATATCTATAAGTTGGAATAGATAACCTATTGATGTAATTATTATAATATTTGTTTTGAATATGTTTTGCTTTTTCTTTTACAAGAATATTTAAACTTTGATACCGTGGTAACAAAATTCAATTTTTATAGACTTAATTAAGTGGACAAATATTTTATTTTTATAATATTAACGTGTTTAATTTAAAAAGTTTAAAACATTAGGAATTTGTATTTGGCTTCTGTGATCCATAAATCATGTATAAAATCTTTCGGTGAAAATCACATTCAAGCATATTTTGTCGACGCATTTCGAACTAGCCATTGTGGTTTGGTTCGAAGAGCGTCGACAAAATCTGCTTGAATGTGATTTTCACTGAAAGATTTTATAAAAGGTTTAAAAATATATATTTTAATTTTAATATGGAAGATAATAACTTTTCAATTTCATGAATTAATAAAAATGTTTAGAAATGTAAGAGCTTTCTACTACTCACAACTATTAAAGTACATAGAAGACCTCCATTATATAACAATGGAGGAGTGAAATGTTCGTTAAAGATAAATATGATAATTTGGAAAATAAAAATCCTTGTGTGAGCTTCCAACTCACCACAGATAGCTCATCTTGGAAAAATATAACTCTAACACCCACTTCTTAAGCGAAACATACGGAGTCAAACATGAAGAAAAAAATTGGGTCCCAACAATGAGGGTTGATAAGGTACCCAAGTACAAACTCTCATAAGCTGAGAGAAGGAGGAAAACCCATAGGAAAAAACTCCTCTCCAAAAGAGAGAAAGATGTTAGTGCTCAGATAAGCATGAGGTTGAATCTGTAAATCCCAAAATAATCCACTGAATGGCAAGAACAGAGGCCCACTCCAATCAGGAAGTATGAAAAGTTGAAGTAACAACACTGTGAAGATGAAAGCCATGAAACCTTAGCGAGCATGGTTGATCTCTAAAGTAGAAGATGTTGCAAGGCACAAGAAATACACACATTGAAAACTTCCTCATAAATAATTAAGAGAAACTATACATTGGTAAAGAACCGAGACAAAGGCTTCAAACATAAGCAACACCATAAAAAAACAAACAATGAGGCCTGCATGTATGGAAAATTGAGCTCAAACCCTGTACACCAACACTCATGAAGATGTATGAACATCATCACCATCACACTGATCAACATAAGAAATTAAAATATTCAACAATAGCAAATAAATGACAACAATATATGTCATCATCTAACCTTCCCCCCTAAAACATAAATGCAGGAGGAGCAGGAATCAAAAATCTCTATCATCAACAAATTCCACACCACCTCCCCACAAAAAAAAATATTTAGCAAGGCCGGAAACACCCGTTATGATACCATGTAAGAGTTTTATATTAATCACAACTAATAAATTACATATAAGGCCCCCATTATATAAAAACAGAGGAGGTTGAGTGTTCAGATGTTGGTTTGATCAAGAGGGTGGCTATGCGCATGTGAGGAGGATGATATCAATGCCAAGCATGGTTGAGTTAATGCAGAGAGGGGAGGTCATAACCCACAATGCATTAGAGTTAAGTTGCAATGAAGGATCATTTGAGGTTGGAAAAAGGAACTTAAGGGGAAGAAGGAAGAATAGAATTAGGGATTTTGGTAGAGTGTAATTTCACTACTTACCTATGACTCTTGTACGAAGGAGGAATGTGATTTATTGTAGGTGGGGGGTGGGGGGGGCTACAATATGATAATTTACGCTCTTATTGAGTGTGCAGATAAGGTAAGCCATCTTGGGACTCATTTGGAACATGAACCAGCTAGAATTAAATTAAGGAGACGAGAGCCTAAAGAGAAATGGTATGGGCGACTCAAGAAATTGAGGAAAAATTACCTCTCGTATTATCCAGGTAACTTCCATTCTGGTGTTTGGAATCTTTCTACTCTATCTACTTGCTATTCAAAATTTCTCTAGTGCTTTTTAGGGATATTCTCCTTCTTTGATAGTTTTGTGGGGGGGATGGAAACTTTTATCATGTTATTTATCGGTTTTAGAATGGGGTAGGTTGTGGTTCCTAGAAAAAAATTGATCTGAAAATTATTTAGTAGGAAGTATTTTCTTGTGAATTGGTTGTTTCTATTCTCGGTTTCATGATTCTTGGGTGGTTATTTATTATTGCTACTGGTGCGGTCCATTTGGTGTGTTTAGACTATTTAGTTTCTCGGGGAACTATATTTGGCTTGTAAGTTGGCTAGGTGGAAGGTGGAATTGATCATGGTGGGAGGCCTCTGATTTTGACCGATAGTGACCTTCACCTGTTGGTGTGTGCTGAAAGGCGACTTTAGATGTGTTACCTTGTAGCTACGTGGGGTGGGTGGTGGATTTGTTATATCTCTCTAGGTTGGGGTCTGAAGTCAGTTTGGTGTGGCTAGTGGATAAGCATAACTATGGCTAATTGGTGTAACACTCCCTCTCATCCCCTTAGATAAAACATGCCATATGGAAGTTGTTGCTTTAATTTAACCTGACCTCCATAGTTTTTTCATGTAAATGTGGTCATAAAATTTCTCAACTTCCAACTTCTTTAAATCTAAAATCCAGTATTACCATCACATATCGCTTTATGAGAGCTTTCTGGATATAAAATTTACCTCACTTCGACTTATCGATCAAAAGTTATGACCAATTGAAAACTAACCAATAACCCCTTGCCATGTCAGTAGGTGCTTCCATGTGGTAGTGACGTGGTCTAGCATGATGCCATGAGGAAACCCCAACTAATGGCTCGCATAAGCACAATGCCTTCTAACAATTCTAGATTTAAGTGAAAAAGGTAGAAATCCTCAAGACATCAACCAAAGGAAAGGAATGTGAAGTTCACTACTCCTACCATGGGTGAGTTTCAACAAAAATACACTACTGCCAATAGATATCAGTCCTCCAAGCCAACAAAAGAATAAGTTTGGGGGTTTCCTCATGTTGGACATGTTAAGAGAACCACCTGTAGAAAGACTATTCTTAGCAATGATAGAGTGACACAAAATTATGCAACATGCAAGAGGCAACAATAGATAATGATGTGGCTCAAAGTGTGCCATGAATTTAATTTGTGTTAAATGATAGATAGGAAAACTATCAAGCTTTAGTAATTGAGATGGAAGGTACAGTTGTTAACCAACATGTTTTGATTTTGGTTGACACGAGACCTAATTTCAACTATATCAGCCCAAATATTGCATAGAAATGCATTATATAGAAGAGAACCCACGAGAAATCATCGTTGGTTCAATTAGCAATAGGGAATGAAAGGTGAGTGACAAACATGGTGGAATCAATACCAGTGATGGTAAGCAACATATCCATGTCAAATGATCTCAACATGTTTTCGTTGGGATAATATATTGTATTAGTCAACATGGATTGGCTAACAATCCATAAAATGAAAATTTAATGATATAGAAAGTCAATGGAATGTCTCAGCAATTAGGGAGATAAAGTGACGATGCAGGGAATAAGGAATCCTATCACTTCTATGCAAATATCAGCACTGCAAGTGAAAATATGGATCAGGAAAGGGTGTGCCATGTATGTGCTCCATGTATAGTGAATTATAAAATAACAGGGACATAATGGAAGAGAATATAGTGTTAAGGTACTTCAATGACGTGTTTCCAGATTAAATACCATGATTACCACCCACGAGAGAGATCGATTTTTCCATCTAATTGATTCCATGATCAGTACTAGTCTCGAAAGCCCCATATCCGATGCGTACACTAGAGCTAGTAGAGCTAAAGCTAAAACTAAAAGAAATGACATAAATGGAGTACATTGGACCCATCTCGTTAACTTGGGAATCCCCAATGTTATTTGTGAAGAAGAATAATGGCATGCTATAATTTTGCATTGAATACCAACAACTAAATAAAGCCACAATGAAGAACAAGTACCCACAACCTAGAATTGATGACTCGTTTGATTAAATGATAGGTGTTGTGGTATTTTCAAAAATATATTTGAGGTTTGGTTACCATCAAGTTCAGATTAAGGAAGAATACATCCACATGACAACCTTCAGAGTCATATATGGACACTATGAGTTTGTGGTGGTTGCATTTGGGCTTACAAATTCTCCAACCATTTTTATGTGTTTGATAAATAATGTCCTCAACCCATATTTGGACAAGTTTATATTTGTCTTCATAGATGACATACTAGTCTACTAAAAAACAAAATAATAACATGAAGGCATTTGAAAGTAGTATTGCAATTGCTAAGAGAGCCATTAGAGAAATTTTGAGGTCTGAAATGGGCCTCAAAACAAAAATGTACAACCAAAATAAACTTTATAATAACCTGTTATCACTTACAAAAAACCCCAGATGTAGACGGAAAAAACTAAGGTAACCTCAAACCACTTTGAGGTTGAAAGTTGGCCCTTAAACCTGGAGAGGGATCTTTCCCTAAACTCAAATACCTAAGGTCACAATGGTAGAAGGTCTATAATATGCTCTATGGTCAGATTAATTGAGAAAAAATAAGGTTGGTTGGATTGTATGAAATTTCACCGTTGGGCATGGAGTCTGACCAAATCAGTTTTATATAAACCACAGGTTTAGTGAGAAAATATCAACAAAAGCAAGATAATAACAATTCCTTTGACAATTTTGGAAATCCAAGAATAGAAAAAAGTAACTAGTGTAATATTTAGGTGAAAAATAAGTAATAAATACTTGAATAAAAAAATTGGATCACACAAGTATGAATTCCAACTCAGTAACCTAGTATTCAAATATTGAAGAAACATATAAAAATTAGAAAACAGAGAGGGAGTTGAAAATACACGAATTTCTACAAGTTTCTCACATAAATTGTTGTATAATTGCTGATCACACACACGCACAATATGCAAGACTCGTTTTCTTTCAAAAGATTCCAACCCTTCTTCATTATAAAGTATTTGTAATTATAGATGAATTACAAACTAAAACCAAGTTTCTAGAAAAAAATTAATTACAAAGTTCAAAAATAAAAGAGTAAATATTTGATAAAAAAAACTAAATATGTTACATGGTTCTATTATGAAATGAAATAAAAAATATTTTGTATCTGAAGATCATACATCGCGTTGAGGTCATTAGGATCAAAACAGATGGATGATATCTTGCCTAGTTTTTCTGAAATCCCTGCCTCATCATCATGCCTAGTATGGTAATATTTCCATGAAACATGGCCTTGACCCATCAAAAGAGGAAACATGTACTCAACTCCATCATTCGGGGCTACTTCTTCTCCAAGTTGTTCTTGATTGCTTCCAAAAATAATTTTCTCTCTACACTGACAGATTCATTGGTACCCTTTCAAGTTTGGAAATAAAATAAGATTACTTACAGGGTAGTGGTTAGAGTTTCATATAAATCGACACAAAATCATGCTGACACTATGGATGTTAGGGCTCATCAAAACTTCCAGAATGAAAATGCCTCGAGAAGGTCGGGTCCTTTGGGCTCTCCTCTGTGTAATTTTCCACTCTTCCCCATAAATTTTGTCGTCAAATAAACTTTCACCAGAGATGGGAGTGGGATTCAATCTCAAATTTTGGGATAAACACTAATTTTATTTTGAGGAATGAAACATACAAAGGATTACCCACAACTAACTGACTTTCATCTTTCAGAACAAATAAGTTTAAAGCATGAGACTCAATAAATTACATAATGAAATAATTATTCACATGACTAATGGTTACAAAAATTTCTTATGTGATATCATGAATTTTAGCATAATATTACCTCTTGGTGGTGAAAAAATGTCATGTGAAATCATAATATGTCATGTCACCCTCTGCTTAGTCAGCGCTCGCTTCAGCAGTTACCGCTCCTTTGCTGACTTGTTCCTTGGCAACAAATTTTGATATTGACCTCCAAAACTTTAAAATTCAAATGGACATTGGTAATCCAGTTGTTGGTGTTTTAATTTACAAATCTAAAAATAACTTTGATACTCTAGTTGTTAGTGCAATTTATTTTACAAATCTACAATAGGTGCTAATATACTATCAATTAGTGTTTTTATTCAAACCCAAAAAAGATTGAATAAATAAAGTTAAATTGCTAAAATTAAACCAATGAAGCAAAATTGAGCTAACATAACCAATAGGATTCAAGATGACGATGTCAACCATGGGGAATGATTCACCATTTTTGCAGTAAAAAAGTAAAGAGATTAAAAAAAACTACTTTTTCAACTCGTATTTTCAACTTATCTCCCTAAAATTTTACTCAAATTTCAAGTGAGAGCACTTGTTGGATGCGAAATTTAATTCCTCATCCAAGGAGTACCCATGTTGCATATTTTCGATGGACCTTGCTACACGAAAAATAAGAAATACATGAAATCACATTTTTCATGTATTTATCATTTTCATGTAGAAGGGTTGACTGAAAGTATGCAACATGGGTACTCCTTAGATGAGGAATTAAATTACGCATCCAAAGAGTGCTCCCACTCAAAATTTGAGTAAAATCGTAGGGATGTAAGTTGAGAAGACGAGTTCGAAAGTAGTTTTTTTCTTTTTTCCCTCTAAAATTTGATGATGCACTACAACAAAACCCTATTATTAGTGTCCCTTTTTGCTTCCTTTTTTTATAATATTGAGCTCATTTTTGGTGTAATTTGTGTCCATTTATCAAATATAGTGCAAAACGTGATGCAAAATTTGCACCCGGTTTTGCACCAAGTTTAGCACCAGGTGTTGTACCAGGTTTTTGCACGAGTAACTCCAAGGCTTGTAACACCTCCTACACCTTCTCCAGAACCCGTCAAACTTCCTCCAACTCTTCTACATCATCAACAATATCCTCATATGGTTTAAACATCTATGCATCAAGTTACGAACATGGACACCTAGTTGGCCAAACACCTCTGCATGGATAGACATCTCTGCATCATAAGAGGATATTTGCATCAAACCAATGATAGATCATCTCAAATATTGAGGAATAAAAAAATTAGGTTGACATCACTAATAATATATATATAGCACTAATACATTGTTGAAATCAATGCCAACACTAGAAGGGTTCATTCTCATTTTCCACACACTCTTCCATAGGATCAACAAAGAAAAGATGAAGATTCTCTTCTTTTTGGCCCTCCATGTCTGGTAGATTGTCTGCTTCCAAGACTTTAGCTTTGAGGAGTATATCTTCAAGATGTTGCTTAGAAGCATCATCATCCTTAACATGTAAAACAACAAGCAATGAAATTTCTTTTTTCTCTAAAACTATGCTTGCTTCTGATATAAGTTCAGGTTCTTTGGATGACAGAATGATATCAGTGATGGGAGAAGTTTCTTCTTGAAAATATTGTATATCCTCAGTAGGATAGTCTTCTATTTGTTTTTCTTGTTCAAAGTTTTTCCAGTATCTTTTATTTTTTGGGACAGTAGGTCTGAATTTTTCTTGGATTGTATATTGCTTGCTCTCCCAAGGTTTTAAACATGTACTAGACACAAGGGCTAAACCACTAGCAAAACTGTTTTGGTTTTTAGGAACAAGGATAAGTTGGAAATCTTTAAAAGATTTCAATAAATCTATGGTATCATCCTTATAGGCTTTAAGTCTTGGATGTTCAACCATGAATTCTTCTTTCACTTGCCTAATTACCAATTCTGCATTTCCATGAACTGTTATCTTCTGGGCTCCTAGTTTTTTCAATAAGTGTAGCCCTAAGAGAAGTGCCTCATACTCTACTGTGTCAGTTGTGCATTGAAAATTCAGTTTGTATGAATAGGCTTCAGAATAATTGTTTCCTATATTGTAAAGCCATATTCCTGCACCTGCATTAGTTTTAGTACATAACCCATCAAAATTCATATTCCAAAGAGGACTAGTTTCAGTATTATCATTGGTTTTCTTACTATCCTCTTTGTCTTCGGTGCCATTTGATTGTTCTATGGAATAGGCACTAAGTTCATGATTGTCTACTTGAGATGATGGTTTGGATGGTAGATGTTTGCTTATTATCTTATCGATTTGTTCTTATGTTAAAGGAGAGGTTTTTCTTTCAGTATAAACAGAAAAAGAGCTACCCTGTTTGTTATGATCAACAAAAGAAATTTTTGCATCTTTACAACCAAGTTCTCGACATGAATGACCAAGAGTATTTTTTTTGAAAAATGTTTCAAAGACTAGCTGTTTATTAATAGTCTGATCTATCTCTTTTTTTGTCAAAGGGGAAAAGGTTTCTATGTTCCTTTGAATAGGAGTACAACAGTTCTCTATCTCTTGTGAAGACTGATTTTGAGGCTAGATGTCTTCTTGAGCCTCAACTATGAGGGATGATGAATCAATATTTGAGTTTTCAGGGATATCTTGAGGGATGCTTTTTATTTTCTAGTTGATTTCTTCCTCAAATGATTCATCTATGTTCTTAAAATTTTTCAATAAGATATTAAACTCATGAATGGCCATTAAAAGATCTTCAGGATGTATTTCTTCCAAATCTTCATCATTGTCTATAATGTGTTGGGTGATGTTTTGCGATGGATCATAGTGTATTTCACCCCATAATAATGATGTAGTGTTTTCTTTATAGTTCTCATAAAACACATATTCAAGGTCCTTTAAAGAAAACAAACTACTAGATCTCAAGCATTCATACCAATCCCTAGCTTTTCATTCTAAT
Source organism: Pinus albicaulis (assembly GCA_034641835.2). Taxonomy (NCBI): domain Eukaryota; kingdom Viridiplantae; phylum Streptophyta; class Pinopsida; order Pinales; family Pinaceae; genus Pinus; species Pinus albicaulis. The sequence continues at coordinate 1,234,779,377 of CM076570.1, read as the reverse complement.
GTTAACATGAACATTTTCATAAGGCAATCTTCATGCCATTCAAATTTCAACCTCCATACATGTATATGAAATTTGATGAGATGTAATAAAGGGTCATCAAACTTTTCCCTTTGAAAAATAGGTAGGTTTTCATCCCAATTCACCTGGGGCATCTTATGTGGAAACCCAGGGATATGATCTCTACTCATTGGGGCATATCTTCGTTGTATCCTTGGAATCATTTTTGTAAATCGGGAAAGGGGTCACTATGTCTAGTCAATCAGTTCAGGGTCTTCTACCAGTGGAGTCATTTGGTATTTTGGAAGTTTCAGAGTGTGGAGTCGCCAGGTGGAAAAAAGTTTAGCTCGTAAAGAGGTAAAATGTTTTATGGTTCCACCACCATGTGTTTCTTGTAGAGCTGCAAGGTTTTCAGGAACTGAATTAGCTCTCAAGGGTGATCTGAAAATAGTTGAAAATTTTATCTTAGGAGACTTCCTAAGGATACTTTCTAGGTTATCAACTATCTCAGGTGGATCTGGGTCAGGATAGACTCTAGTGTGAATCTTTCTAGGAGCCACTATGCTGTGTTTTTTAGACCCAAATAAACCAAAAAAGTTCGACCAGGTATGACAGTATTTAAATGGTCAACTAATCTGTTTACATAAATTTTAATCCTAGAGTCCTCTAACTGAGTTTGAATGATATTTTAATGATAAGGGTTCTTCCCAGTGGAGTCTTAAGGTATGTTGAGGATTGTGGAGTCACCAAGCGGAAGTTTTTAGCTCCTTTTCAGAGGTAAAAGGTTTTATGGTCCACTACCATGTTTATTGGATACCAATATGGAATATTTTTGGGTTTTCTGAGTTATATTTCAGACCTATTGGTTCTTAAGAGTGTCCTAAATCTGTTTCAAAACTTAGCTATGGTTATGAGACAATAAACAGTCTACTCTTATGGCTAAGCTAGCTGATTTTTCAAGGTTAGATAAAGTCTTATGAGAATCCTAGGGTTTTTCCTAGTTTGTCACTGATTCAAACAAGTTTTATCATGATTACCATTTCTTGGTAGTGCTTGAAAAGGCTGCTTTTATTGACAAGGTTTTATGAAGTTTTTAAGGGAACCTATGAGGAAAATTCGACTCAGTCCCCAGCGAAGTCGCCAGAAATGTTAGGAATATATAATTAGCAAGATTGGCAAAGTCCTATCATAGAAACAACATTATTTCAGCCACTTTGGGATTCTAGGATCAAGCCCTCCTGAATCTGGAGAGGGATCTCTCCAATAAGTGCAAAGATGGATTTGTCTTTGAAGTTTATAGTAATGATGTTAGGCTAGTTATGAAGGCCGAGGGTTTTGTTTGTTTTTGGATGGTTGAGCATGATTATTATTTGAGGTGGAAAGTTCTAAATGCAAAGAGTTTCAAAGGTGAGAAGTTGCAAGCAAATAGAACAATCTTTGGCCAGAAAGATAGATAATTACAGGTTTAGGTGCATTGGGCTATGGAGTCAAAATAGGGTTTAATTGAAATAGCAAGGGGCAAGTTATCTATGTCTAAGGATCTCTTTAAATTTTTCTTTTATGGGATGAAGTGTTACAAAAAGAAGGGGATTTAAACAAATGAAGAACAAAGAGCAACCTAAGATTAGGCAAGTACTTCTAAACTAGCCTGCTTTTGACATACACTTAAGAAAGACATAAAAGTAATCTAAGATCAGGTAATTACTTCTAAACTAGCCTGCTTTGGATGCACTTTCAATAGAAAAACATCTTAAAACAAAGGGAAACTTGAAGGCAACTGTTGGAGAAGAAACTAGTGGGTCGGGCTCACCACAAATCCTCTCCCATCTCTGCTCTACTTGGTAACTTTCAAGACAAACACAAAGATAACAAAGAATGGCCTAAGATCTGGTAAGCATTTCAGCACTAACCAGCTTTCAACACATTCCAAGGGAAACATTCAAACAGTCTTTGGGGATAAAACTAGGACCAGGGCACACCATATCTTCCTTAGTTCATCTCTACTTAACATATACTGAAAATAAAATTTAAGAATAACAATTAGCTAAGGCAATAGGATGAGGGAACACCAACATTCCTATGCTTAGAACTAAATTAAATCATTCCTAAATAACACGAATCGAGGAAAACATGTAGATAAATATTTTCAGTCAGAGAAGGGTACTCATATATAGTAGGTCCTAACTCTATGCATGTTGTTCTTTATAAGAGAAGATGAACACAGTGAAAATATAAATAAAATAACAATTTACAATAAGAAATAACATCACCGTCGACATAGATCAGGATCCCATAAATCAGCTTGTATTGATGCTCCAAACCAGTTACAGCTTTAAGTCCAGTGCTCTAGCTTAACAATCATCTACACTTCCCAGACTAACTTATCTATCACAAACAGAGATCCAAGAACCAGTGAACACTATTTACAAGTAGGAGTTTCAAGCTCAATTATATTTCAAATTTCAGCAACCAACCCATTTTTCATCTTCTCTAGTAATATTTATAGAAGAATCAGGAGGTGGGATCTGATAAAAGATCTCCCAGGTCAATTAATACAGACTTAATGGATTCTCGGCCTTTGAGGGGCTCGATGAAGAATTTTACAGATGTTCTTTGTCTGTATTAATTGTTTTACATTTAAGATTAAGCTCGATGGGAGCTCTTATTGACTTTTGAGGCTCTGTGTTATGTTAAAGTAACTCTACTGATGTTTTGTCATTAAGTTTTTGCAGAATTAACTCTCTGGCTATGCTAAGGTAACTTCGACCTCTGTTTGAATGCTTTGAGGCACAGGTGGCTTTGTGGTAGCCGGGAGGAATCAATTTGCCTCTGATGTGGCGATGGAGGCTTTCTTGTCTGATAAAACACTTATGATTTTCTTTTAACTGTGTCTTAATTGGGAGGATTAGGCTTTTGATAATCAATCTTAGCCGTAATCCCCATAGATCTGTCTTCAATCTCTTGTTCTGGTATGTCTTGTCTTTGACACTGATACTCTTTGATTGTGATTTTATTCACTGTCTCTTGCTGATGTGCAGTGTTGCACAGGGCTTGTGAGGCATCAATGCCTTTGAAGCTGATCCTAGGACCTGTGGGTTATGGGCCCACATACACAATTGACAGGTTTTAATTAAATTCACACGCCATACCTTAGTTTATCCCCCGAGCTCCTTTGAGTGCGATCACCGTTTGATGAGCCAGTCTCTGATTGGACGGCATACGTCAATATCGCGCTGAGCCCACAGTCGACATTTAACGCGCGTTGAGGGAGCGATGAGGCGGTATTGTCCCGTCAACGTGGTAGCTTTTCACAAGATCGCTTGATATTAAGTGGTTTCCTTTACGTACCAAAAGCGGTGCGATCAAAACTGCTTCCGGCTTTTGAACAGTAAGTGACCGTAGGTTAAACTGGGGTTAACACCCTGCTTCCTATTCACTTCGGTCCATTAAACTCCAGGTTCAAACCTCGGAACTATGGCTCCATTAACTCATTCCCATCCTTCGGCCTTCTCTTTAATATGATGGAAAAACCATTTAATCACCCTTTATCAAATAACATACCCCGGACTTCAAAACTCCCGATAAAACCAAGCTGCATAAACCATTTCGGGTTACAAAAGGAGCCCGCTGACGTCAGGGTCTTTGTGACCTGAAATTTTTATCATATCCACCCTATAAAGCGTATCAGGTCCGTTTTGGGGCCTGCTGATGTCAACCCAAGTGTGACCCGAAATTTTTATCAAATCCGCCCTATAACAATTTCGGGTCCAGATTTCACGACTATGCGAGCAACCAAACAAGACCTCCTCCAATCAGTTGTTGTCACGTGTGTGCTGACGTGTATTCTGACTAGGCATTGGGGACCACTGGTTTTGTGGGACATTCGACCGCTGTCGTGGCCGTGGGGACCACCGAGGCGACTGATTTGTGGGCCGTCGATCTGCAGATCAGATCGACGGTGGGGAGCGAATTAAACTTTTCACCGGCGGAAACCCTTTATGATATATGAAAACCCAAAATTTCAATATAATACATTGTTTTAATGCTTTGGGGGTGGGAGATATATTTATAATATGGCTTGGCACCCGTCTGTGGGGCCATGGTCTATATGAAATGCAATATGATCGGGGGATATAATACACAGGGCTAATCGACATCGGAGTTTTTGTTTAACACAAACAACAACGCTTTTTGATTTTCTCCGATGTGATAAGCGCTTGGGATCCTTAGAACTTGGTTCTAGCGCTGGGGCACATGGAGGGGAAGTGATTTTAAGATTTAGCCCAAGGGGGCTTAAGTCTGTGGTAAACAAAACTTATTTTTTATTCATTTTTTCAAGTTTTCAATGGATTTTGGGGGTTTCGGCAGAGTTCAAAAATGAGTTTTAAACATGGAAAATGATTTTCATGAATGGAAGAAGGGGAATCATGAAAAATAGAGGATTCTTATGGAGGAAAATGGGAGAAAAATGGGGGTTAGTTTTTCAAGTGACGAAAGGGAAAAAAGGTGATTTTGCAGCATTTTCTTCTCACGAAATCAGCAGAATTCCAAAGTGTAAAATGGGCATAGTAGGGAAGATTTTGGACAGAGGCATGAGGCCTTCAAGAGTCTTCAAGAGATAATACTTTTTGCAATAAAAATTTTTCCTTGAAGGCTCCAAAAAATGATTTAGCCACCTTTTGGTATAACAAATTTCATAGGTGGCTAACAGTTGCTCCACTTGGGGATGGTGCCTTCTTGAAGGCATCAAGAACTTCAGACTTGCATTCTCTGGGAGGCTGATCAGTGCCTCATCCATTGGGCTACCTTTCTTTCCTTGAATGATCTTCTTTTGCTCTGAAAACATATTAGCATCCATAAAAAAAATGGATCTTTCATCCACAAGCTTTCTACCTACCCAATCCTACAGATCTAACATTTTTTCTTCTTTAGAGTGCACTTGGATTGGAAAACTCTTTTACAACATTTTATTCTTTTGAAAGCAGGAAATATAATCTATTTCTACTCCTTATTTCTCCATGGGCTCAGATTAAACAGTTAAGCCCATATGATTCTCTACCTAATCTACTATCTATTGGGATTAAACTGTCCAACATATTTTATTCACTAAATTCTACAACTAATATTTTTTAGCATACAAGTCAGGATTGAGCAGTCTAACTTGATGCTAATCTATGGCATAAAAAACAAGCTGCACATAGATATTATTTTGCAGAATTTTAAATCAAAATGGAAGGCTTAGGATCTGAAATTTCAAAGCATTTCCTTCATCTTTTTTACAGATCTGTTTTGAATTTTGTTTGAGCTATATTTCCTTTGTCAACAGGTTCAGATTTTGAGCTGATTAGAACCAGATTTACCTTTGTTATGACTCAGAATTAAAAATAGATTGGAGTCAATTCTCGTTTGGAAACTTAGGTTCAGATTTTGAGCATGTTTGAACCTTTAATTTCTATCCTAAACTATCTACTGATAAGCCAAGATTAAACAGTTTGGCAAATCAAATTCACTATCCTATCAGCAGAAAATTTAAAACTAATTAGTCAAGATTAGGCTTTTTGACTAACTAGAAGTGTGTTCTTTAGGAGTGGCATTTGAGCTTGCACACTTTCAGATTTGTTTCTCTTTTTGGTATGGGGCTGTACCTTTCTTGTTTTTACAATATGCCCTCTTTTCTTTCTTTCTTTGTTTTTGTATTTTTGAATTTTTGATTTTTTCTTCAAAGCAGAAAACAACAACTAACTACATGCTTAGAACTGAGCTTTATTGATATTCCTATCTAACCTATTCTAAGCATGGAGTATTTACATATTCATATGATACAAAAGTTCCAATGAAGCCAGCTGAGTAATGTTAAGAAGAAGAAGAAACTCTGGTTGCTTGTCAGAGGTATCCATAGTATATTTTGAAGATTAATCTTCAAAACCAAGACTATCACAGGAGGTGACAAATTTTCATGTCTCTAGCTCTTGCAAAGGATCACTGCTTGATCATTTGAGCCAGTTGGGATTTCCACACACTCTTCCATAGGATCAACAAATAAAAGATGAAGATTCTCTTCTTTTTGGCCCTCCATGTCTGGTAGATTGTCTGCTTTCAGGGCTTCAGTTTTGAAGACTGCGTTGTCAGTATGATCCTTGGAAGTATCATCATCCTTAACCTGCACAATAGCAAACAGTGAAAGATCTTCTTTCTCTAAATCTATGTTTTCTTCTGATATGCATTCAGGTTTTTTGAATGGCAAATTGACATTAACGAAGGGAGAAGTTTCTTTTTGAAAAGTAAGTATATCCTCAGTAAGATAGTCTTCTATTTGTTTTTCTCCTTCAAAGTTTTGCTAGTATCTTTTATTGTTTGGGATAGCTGTGTTGGGGTTCCCATGTTTTGGCCAGATTGGCAAGACCAAAAGATGAGACAACATCAGAACCACTTTGGGGCCCTAGGATCTAGCCCTCCTGGACCCGGAGAGGGATCTCTCCAATAAACAAAGAATGATTTATCTTTGAAGCTCGAAATGAGATGTTAGGCTAGTTATGGAGCATAGAGGGGGGTTTTAAATGATTTGGTTGAAGGGTTGCCGGGTTGGTTAGGAGATCATGGACTGGGAAAGCAATGGAAGAAAAGGAACAAAGCAGCAGGATGTTTCAGCAAGGAGAAAGGGCCAAGACAGTGCCATCCATTGGGCTATGGAGTCATGAAAGGGAATTACTTGCAACAACTAGCCAAGGCTTCCAAAGGGCAAGTCATCTAATACTAGAGGATCTTTAGATTAGATGGTGGGATGGAACATTAAGGAGAGAAAGTGGAAGAAGGAAAGACAACCAATTTTCTGTCTATAGATCAGGTCAGAGGTCATTTAACTCCAGACCTGCTTGGACATACTCAAAGGTAGCTCTCAGAGAGACAAAGGGGCTGCTTATAGATCAGACCAGAGGTCATTTAACTCCAGGTCTGCTTTAGCAACTCCAAGAGAAAAACAGAGATAAGATTACAAAGAAACATCTAAGAAGCAAACCCCCAAGTTCATACATCAGCCAGCAGGCAATAACATCTGCTGCACTGGTTAAACCCGTGAACCCACTCTTAGACAGCACATAGGGTGGAAAACATAAAGGTAGGGAGAGCAGACAGCATAGGGCACCTAACAAGGGTGAATCCTATAACATTATTCTAATGCCTACCAGAAGAACATGAAACAATATGGAAATGTAATAAACAGAGTAAGAAAACATCACCTATAGTAATAGACCAGGATTTTGTGAAATTTGCTTTGATTAATTGATGCAAAACCAGTCATGTACAATATGGCTCAATGGCTAATACAGTCCCAACTTCTCCTCCCAGCCTATTACATACAAACTACTCTGCAACTTCCTCCCAAGACCGTTCTAACAGTCAAATGAATCCCTCTAACAGAAAACTACGCAGCAACTGAACAACAACCACAACATTATGTTCTCAGGGATTTTTATAGGAGAAGAGGAAGAGACAGAGGTAGATAAACAAATTAATGAGACTCATTAAGACAGTAAGGTGGAAGTGTTCACGCCCATACTGCTTAATGGCTTTCTGCAGCTCTGTATGTACTCTGTAATCTGTCTGGGGAGTCTCTGTCAGGTCGACTTTGACCCCGGATATGTTCCTTGGAGTCCTTTCTGGTGTCTGGAGCTCTGCGCTAGCCTTCTGAATAAATGAACTAGTGAAAGATCTGCAACTTCTCCATACCTCCATAACTGCTGACCAACAGTCTTTAATGAAGCTCTGTCAGGGCAATTAATCGTTCCAGGGCTCGAGGGGGCATGGAGATTTCTTTGTAGGCGGGTGACCTTCTGGAGAAGAGTACTTCTGCTGATATTTAAACACAGATAACACTCTTTGCATGCTTAAGTCTTCAAACTGCGCTTGAATCCTTTGAATGCGGGATTAGACGTTAATTATATCAATAATGTGCATTAATCCCTTTGAATCTCTTATGTCGACTTGCTGGCGATGCCGAAAATACCTCTCTGTGCTAATCTACACAGTGGAAAGAGACTGTAAAACCGGGCGGTGGTGGTGGAGTAATTGCTGCGGAGGCGGCGGAATGGTGGCGGATAGTGGAGAACCAATGGAAAGAACACAAATCAGCTTAACAGTGTAAAAACCCAACGACTAACTTTGGGCGAATAACAAAGAAAACCACCAACAAACAAGGGAGCGGAGCCTTGGAAGTGGGACCCGGCAGAGGCGGAGGGCGATTAAACTTGAGTCGTGGATTTGCACGGGAAACGGACGGTGGGGATTTAATCGCACCATCACAATCGGAGGTCGGAACGATCGTCAATCGCAACACATATTCAAAAAGTTCTAATTGCGATTAGAGGGGTGGTGCGATTAAGCGATAACCGTCAGATCATGAAACAGATGGACGGACAGGATTGAATCGGGAGACAGAGGAAAGGCCTGTGATCAGCGATCGGAAGGAAAGAAACGATTGAGCGCTGGCCGTCGATCTGGGGGAGGAATGGACGGCGGAGATTAAATTGGGGGATCGCAATCGGAGCTGTTCTAATGTGACTTGCGATTGCGATCGGAAGGGGGGTTGCGATTAAGCGATAGCCGTAGGATCGCGGGACAGATCAACGGTTAGGATTGAATCGGGAGGGACACGGAAGGACTTAGAATTTGGTGATCGGGCGGTGCGATTAATGCGGGCTGAAGTCGGATCGCAGAGACGAATCAACGGTGGAGAGAGCAAACGGGGGACTGGAGGAAGGACTTGCGATTGATCGGAGGGCACACACAACATGTTGCGATTGCGATTGAGCTGGGGTTGCGATTAGCGCTGAGCCGTCGATCTTTACAATCGATCAACGGACCAAAATATGTCGCGAGACATTGTTAATAAAACAATCGCATCGGGATTTTTTTGATATAACAAAGAAAATGCGCCCGCCCGGTCTTCCGATTGCGATTAGCGCCTGGGACTTAGGCGCTTGGTCCCAGCGCCAGGGTACATGTGGGGAAGTGGTTGAAGGGGCTTGTGGTAAAGGTTAAGGAACTTGCGGTAGGGGCTAAGCCTATTAGGGGCTAAGCCTATAACATGGTCGGAAAGTGGGTTTTTACCCCTTTTAATGATTTTAAGGGGTGGGGAAGGGGAACGATAGAGGAAGAAAAGGGGAAAAAGGGAAAACCAAGGGTAGGGGAAGAAGTTAAATGGGATCTTGGGGGGATTTGAGGGGTAAAAGGGGAATAGAAGGGGGAATATAGGGAGAGAAAAAAAGGCTTTGGGGGATAAGAAATAAGAGAGGGAAAAGGGCCTTTGGGCATTTCTTCCTGTGAGAGGGGCCTTAAAGAACCGACGGGGAGAAGTTTGGTCAAAGGAATAAAATGCACATGGAGGCTTCAAGGAGACTGTGTTTTCAGAGGAAATGCATTCCTTGAAGACTCAAAAACAATTTAGCCCCCTATTTTCTTGTCAAAAATTTCATAGGGGGGCTAACAGTGGCTCCACATGGGGATGGCTTCTTCTTGAAGGAGCCAATAAACCAGAAAATGATCTCTTGGTGTAGGCTAGATTCCTGCTGCTTGAACCATCCTTTTCTTTCTTTGATCAGCTGCCACAAACTATGAAGACAACATATCAGCAATACAATTCTTCCAAACAACTAATCTATTCTAATTCTACCCTTATTACTCCATGAGACCAGATTAGACTGTTGGTCTCATATGCTTCTCTACCTACACTACTACCTGCTAGGATTAGACTGTCTAGCAGGTTTCTTGTCTACATTCTAAAACAGAAAATGAAATAACTAACTACATGCTCATAGACTGAGCTTTATTGAGCTTTTCCTACCTACCCTACTCTACTGACATATTTACAAGTCTAGCTTACAAACATTGTCTTCCAATGTAACAAGTCCATCAAGTGATCCCATGGCTGGTCCTTCTTGCTCAACTCCTTGAGCATGCTGGATAGGCAGGGCCGCTCCCACTCTTTTTGTTCAATAACAGCAGCTTTGAAAAATTTGCTTCCTGTCTGCAACATGCTGCTCAAAAAGACCTTTGATCCTTCTTCATATGTATGCAGGAAATGTGCATAAGGATCATGAAAAGATACCTGGTTGTGAATGTCTGGCAGGCTGGCTTCGACCAGGATCTCTTCTTCTTCCATTGGATCAAGAATGAGACTCTCTTTGAGTAGAGTGTCTCCTTCATCTTCTGAACTGGAGGACTCATCATATATTGGGGTTGAGTCCTCTCGGAGCTCCGATATGCTCTACTCTGAGGTGCAGGGCTCCGTGAAAAGGTCCATGTGTTCTTGAGCAGGGGCTTGCTCCATTACTTCCTCCTTTTCAAGAGGAAACTCCTTGCTATCGTCATGCTCAAGAATCTCTTCTTTGCTTTCCTCCTCATCTTCTGTAAGGAAAGACTGCTGGCGCCCAATCTCATGACGCTCGTCACTGATGCTTTCATAACTTTCCCCATCAGTGTCATAAATAGGCAGACTTGACCAAGTCCACCATTCTGGGCGCACGGCAGGCCTTTCTTCGTCCTGATCCACAGAGGAGTCTTCTGATTCTGAATCATCAAACTCAAATAATGACTGAGCAGGAGCATGCGTTCTATAGAAGATTTCTGGGGTGGACTGCCGGTTTAATATCTGATCGATCTCTTCTTCTGTCAAAACAGGGGTTTCCCTTTCATCAGGGACAGAAGAACAGCAGTCCTCCTTATCTTGTGTTAGCTGGTTTGGAGGCGTGATGTTTACTTGAGCCTCTTCTTCTTCATCAGGTTCTGCCTCTTCCATGTAGTCATCTGCTTCCTCAAGGCAGCTTTCCCTATCAGCCTTTGATAATAGGTCCTGATATTCTCTGGTCGGCGTAACACAAGGCATAGGTAAGCAATCAGGCAATTTTTGATCACTTTCCTCTTCATCTTCTACAGATTCTTGAGCATCATATAGGTCCTGCTCATCTTCTATATCTTGAGTTTGTTCTTGTTCTGAAGACGACATGGCCTGCTCTAAATAATCATCATCTGTATTCATATTGGCCATGTGCGTCTCCAGCATTTTGCCAAGCACTTCTGTTATTCTGCATACTTTGTTATACAAAGCATTATACTCTGCATCCCTGTCCATGCTTGGATTCGTGCTTGTGCAAAGAAGGCTACTATCTCTTCTCAACCAGTTCGGTGTTCTTCACCAGTGGAGTCATTTGGTCTTTGGATCATAGGGAGTGTGGAGTCGCCAGGTGGATGAATATGACTGTTTGGAGCAGGATGTTGTCCACCATCAGCAATGAAAATCCAATCTAGAGGCAAAGCAGTTCTTGACTCTCAGATTTTCCCCAGCGGAGTCGCCATTATGTTGGGGTTTCCATGTTTTGGCCAGATTGGCAAGACCAAAAGATGAGACAACATCAGAACCACTTTGGGGCCCTAGGATCTAGCCCTCCTGGACCCGGAGAGGGATCTCTCCAATAAACAAAGAATGATTTATCTTTGAAGCTCAAAATGAGATGTTAGGCTAGTTATGAAGCACAAAGGGGGGTTTAAAGTAATTTGGTTGAAGGGTTGCTGGGTTGGTTAGGAGATCATAGGCCGAGAAAGCAATGGGAGGAAAGGAACATGGCAGCAGGATGCTTCAGCAAGGAGAATGGGCCAAGACCGTGCCATCCATTGGGCTATGGAGTCATGAAAGGAAAATACATGCATCCACTAGCCAAGGCTTCCAAAGGGAAAGTCATCTAATACTAGAGGATCTTTAGATTAGATGGTGGGGTGGAACATTAAGGGAGAAAGGTGAAAGAAGGAGAACAGGCCAATTTCTGTCTATAGATCAGGTCAGAGGTCATTTAACTCCAGACCTGCTTGGACATACTCAAAGGCAGCTCTCAAAGAGACAAAGGGGCTGCTTATAGATCAGACCAGAGGTCATTTAACTCTAGGTCTGCTTTAGCAACTCCAAGGGAAAAACAGAGATAAGATTACAAAGAAACATCTAAGAAGCAAACCCCCAAGTTCATACATCAGCCAGCAGGCAATAACATCCGCTGCACTGGTTAAAGCCGTGAACCCACTCTTAGACAGCACATAGGGCGGAAAACATAAAGGTAGGGAGAGCAGACAGCATAGGGCACCTAACAAGGGTGAATCCTATACCATTATTTTGATGCCTACCAGAAGAACATGAAACAATATGGAAATGTAATAAACAGAGTAAGAAAACATCACCTATAGTAATAGACCAGGATCCTGTGAAATGTGCTTTGATTAATTGATGCAAAACCAGTCATGTACAATAAGCTCAATGGCTGTTACAGTGCAGACTTCTCCTCCCAGCCTATTACATACAAACTACTCTGATATTCCCTCCCATGACTGTTCTAACAGTCAAACTGAATCCCTCTAACAGCAGATGCCCAGCAAGGCAACAACAACCGAGCAACCGACAACAACCATTACAATGTGTTCTCGGGGATTTCTTATAGAAGAAGAGGAAGAGATAGAGGTAGATAAACAAATAAATGAGACTCATTAAGACAGTAAGGCGGAAGTGTTCACGCCCATACTGATTAATGGCTTTCTGCAGCTCTGTATGTACTCTGTAATCTGGTTCGGAGATCTCTGTCAGGCCGGAAATTGACCTCTGATATTTCTTTGGGGTCCTTCGACTGTCTGGAGCTCTGTGCTAGCCTTCTAAATAAATGAACTGGTGAAAGATTTGCAATTTTTCCATAACTCCATAACTGCTGACCAAACAGTCTTTAATGAAGCTCTGTCAGGGCAATTAATCGTTCCAGGGCTCGAGGGGGCATGGAGATTTCTTTGTAGGCGGGTGACCTTCTGGAGAAGAGTACTTCTGCTGATATTTAAACACAGATAAGACTCTTTGCGTGCTTAAGTCTTCAAACTGCGCTTGAATCCTTTGAATGCGGGATTAGACGTTAATTATATCAATAAGGTGCATTAATCCCTTTGAATCTCTTCTGCCGACTTGCTGGCGATGCCGAAAATACCTCTCTGTGCTAATCCGCACAGTGGAAAGAGACTGTAAAACCGGGCGGTGGTGGTGGAGGAGATGCTGCGGAGGCGGCAGAATGGTGGCGGATAGTGGAGAACCAATGGAAAGAACACAAAGCGGCTTAACAGTGTAAAAACCCAACGACTAACTTTGGGCGAATAACAAAGAAAACCACCAACAAACAAGGGAGCGGAGCCTTGGAAATGGGACCCGACAGAGGCGGAGGGCGATTAAACCTGAGCCGTGGATTTTCACGGGAAACGAACGGTGGGGATTTAATCGCACCATCGCAATCGGAGGTCGGAACGATCGTCAATCACAACACATATTCAAAAAGTTCCGATTGCGATTAGAGGGGTGGTGCGATTAAGCGATAACCGTCAGATCATGAAACAGATGGACAGACAGGATTGAATCAGGAGACGGAGGAAAGGCCTGCGATCAGCGATCGGAAGGAAAGAAGCGATTGAGCGCTAGCCGTCGATCTGGGGGAGGAATGGACGGCGGAGATTAAATTGGGGGATCGCAATCGGAGCTGTTCCAATGTGACTTGTGATTGCGATCGGAAGGGGGGTTGCGATTGAGCGATAGTCGTAGGATCACGGGACAGATCAACGGTTAGAATTGAATCGGGAGGGAGACGGAAGGACTTGCGATTGTGATCGGGCGGAGGGTGCGATTAATGCTGGACCGTCGGATCGCGGGGCAGATCAACGGTGGGGAGAGCAATCGGGGGACTGGAGGAAGGACTTGCGATTGATCGGAGGGCACACGCGACATGTTGCGATTGCGATTGAGCCGGGGCTGCGATTAGCGCTCAGCCGTCGATCTTTACAACCGATCAACGGACCAAAATACGTCGCGAGACATTGTTAATAAAACAATCGCATCGGGATTTATTTTTGATATAACAAAGAAAATGCGCCCGCCCGGTCTTTCGATTGCGATTAGCACCTGGGACTTAAGTGCTTGGTCTCAGCGCTGGGGCATGTGTGGGGAAGTGGTTGAAGGGGCTTGCGGTAAAGGGGCTAAGCCCTATAACATGGTCAGAAAGTGGGTTTTTACCCCTTTTAATGGATTTTAAGAGGTGGGGAAGGGGGACGATAGAGGAAGAAAAGTGGAAAAAGGGAAAACCAAGGGTAGGGGAAGAAGTTAAATGGGATATTGGGGGGACTTGAGGGTAAATGGGGAAAGAAGAGGGAATATAGGGGAGAGAAAACAAAGGCTTTGGGGGATGAAATAAGAGGGAAAAGGGGGGCCTTTGGGCATTTCTTCACATAACAGAGAGGCTTTAAAAGGGGAACCAGCAGAGGGGATTTGATCAAAGGATAAAAGACACATAGAGGCTTCAAGGAGACTTCGTTTTCAGGGGAAATGCATTCCTTGAAGACTCAACAACAATTTAGCCCCCTATTTGCTTGTCAAAAATTTCTGGGGGGCTAACAAGCTGGTCTGATTTTTTCTTGAATTATATATTGTTTTCTCTCCCAAGGTCTTAGACATGTACTAGCCACAAAGGCTAATGCATTAGTAAAACTGTTTTGGTCTTTAGGAACAAGTATAAGTTGGAAATCTTTGAAAGATTTTAATAAATCCAAGGCATCATCCCTATATGCTTTGAGTCTGGGATGTTCAACCATGCATTCATTTTTCACTTGCCTAATTACCAGTTCTGCGTTTCCATGAACTGTTATCTTCTGGGCTCCTGATTTCTTCAATAAATGCAGCCCTAAGAGGAGTGCGTCATACTCTTCTATGTCTGTTTTCCATTGAAAATTCAATTTATATGAATGGGATTCAGAGTAATTGTTTCATGTATTTTAAAGCCATATTCCTGCACCTGCATTAGTTTTAGTACATAACCCATCGAAATTCATATTCCAAAGAGGACTAGTTTCAGTATTTTCATTGGTTTTCTTACTATCCTCTTTGTCTTGGGTGCCATTTGATTGTTCTATGGAATAGGCACTAATTTCATGATTGTCTGCTTGAGATGATGGTTTGGAGGGTAGCTATTTGCTTATTATTTGATCGATTTTTTCTTCTGTTAAAGGAGAGGTTTTTCTTTCAGTATAAACAGAAAAAGAGCTACCCTATTACTTATGATCAACAAAAGAAATTTCTGCATCTTTACAACCAAGTTCTCTACGTGAATGAGCAAGAGTATTTGTTTTGCAAAAACTTTCAGAGACTAGCTGTTTATTAATAATCTGATCTATCTGTTTTTCTGTCAAAGGGGAAAAGGCTTCTATGTTCCTTTGAACAGGAGTACAACAGTTCTCTGTCTCTTGTGAAGACTGATTTTGAGGCTGGATGTCTTCTTGAGCCTCAGCTATGAGGGATGATGAATCAATATTTGAGTTTTCAGGGATATCTTGAGGGATGCTTTTTATTTTCTGGTTGATTTCTTTCTCAAATGATTCATCTATGTTCTTAAAATTTTTCAATAAGATATTAAACTCAGGAATGGCCATTAAAAGATCTTCAGGATGTATTTCTTCCAAATCTTCATCATTGTCTATAATGTGTTGGGTGATGTTTTGCGATGGATCATAGTGTATTTCACCCCACAATAATGATGTAGTGTTTTCTTCATAGTTCTCATAAAACATATATTCAAGGTCCTTTAAAGAAAACAAACTACTAGATCTCAAGCATGCATACCAATCCCTAGCTTTTCCTTCTAATGTTAACGTGAACATTTCATAAGGCAATCTTCATGCCATTCAACTTTCAACCTCCATACATGTATATGAAATTTTACGAGATGTAATAAAGGTTCATCAAACTTTTCCCCTTGAAAAATAGGCAGGTTGTCATCCCAATTCACCTGGGGCATCTTATGTGGAAACCTAGGGATATGATCTCTACTCATTGGGGCATATCTTCGTTGTATCCTTGGAATCAATTTTGTAAATCAGGAAAGAGGTCATTGTGTCTGGTCAATCAGTTCAGGGTCTTCTACCAGTGGAGTCATTTGGCCTTTTGGAAGTTTCAGAGTGTGGAGTCGCCAGGTGGAAAATTTTTAGCTCATAAGGAGGTAAAATGTTTTATGGTTCCACCACCATGTGTTTCTTGTAGAGCTGCAAGGTTTTCAGGAACTGAATTAGCTCTCAAGGGTGATCTGAAAATAGTTGAAAATTTTATCTTACGAGACTTCCTAAGGATACTTTCTGGGTTATTAACTATCTCAGGTGGATCAGGGTCAGGATAGGCTCTAGTGTGAGTCTTTCTAGGAGCCACTATGTTGTGTTTTTTCAGACCCAAATAAACAAGAAAAGTTCAACCAAGTATGACAGTATTTAAAAGGTCAACTAATCTGTTTACACAAATTTTAATCCTACAGTCCTCTAACTGAGTTTGAATGATATTACAATGATAAGGGTTCTTCCCAGTGGAGTCTTAAGGTCTGTTGGGGATTGTGGAGTCGCCAAGTGGAATTTTTTAGCTCCTAAGGAGGTAAAAGGTTTTATGGTCCACCACCATGTTTATTGGATACCAATCTGAAATATTTTTGGGTTTTCTGAGTTATTTTTCAGTTGTGTGGTTTCTAAGAATGTCCTAACTCTATTTCAAAACTTAGCTACCGTTATGAGACAAAGACAATCTACTATTATGGCTAATTTGGCTGATTTTTCAAGGTTTAGACAACTCTTATGAGAATCCTAGGTTTTTCCTAGTTTGTCACTGATTCAAACAAGCTTCATCATGATTACCATTTCTTGGTAGTGCTTGAAAAGGCTGCTTATTACTCACTAAACAATGTTTGTATGAAATTTTAAGGGGAACCAGAGATTCTGGGTTCAATCCCCAGTGGAGTCACCAGAAATGTTGGCACCCTATAATTAGCAAGATTGGAAAAAGTCCAACTGCAGGGAGAACATTATTTCAACCACTTTTGGATTCTAGGATCTAGACCTCCTGAATACGGAGAGGGATCTCTCCAATAAGTGCAATGATGGATTTATCTTTGAAGTTTTGAGTAATGATATTAGGCTAGTTATGAAGGCCGAGGGTTTGTTTTGTTTTTTGGGTGGTTGAGCATGATTATTATTTGAGTGGAAAGTTCCAAATGCAAAGAGTTTCAAAGGTGTGAAGTTGCAAGCAATTAGAACAAGCTTTGGCCAGAAAGATAGATAATTGTAGGTTTAGTCCATTGGGCTATGGAGTCATAATAGGGTTTAATTTAAATAGCAAGGGGAAAGAGTCTTCCACGGGACAAGTCATCTATGTCTAAGGATCTCTTTAAAGTTTGATTTTATGGGATGAAATGTTACAAAAAGAGGGGATTTAAAAAACTGAATAACAAAGAGCAGCCTAAGATCAGGCAAGCACTTCTAAACTAGCCTGCTTTTGACATACACTTAAGAAAGACATAAAATTAATCTAAGATCAGGTAAGTACTTCTAAACTAGCCTGCTTTTGATGCACTTTCAATAGAAAAACATTTTAAAACAAAGGGAAACTTGAAGGCAACTGTTGGAGAAGAAACTAGCGGGCCAGGCTCACCACAAATCCTCTCCTAGCTCTGCTCTACTTGGTAACTTTCAAGACAAACACAAAGATAACAAAGAATGGCCTAAGATCTGGTAAGTGTTTCAACACTAGCTAGCTTTCAACACATTCCAAGGGAAACATTCAGACAGTCTTTGGGGATAAAACTAGGACCAGGGCACACCATATCTTCCTTAGTTCATCTCTACTTAACATATACTGAAAATAACATTTAAGAATAACAATTAGCTAAGGAAATAGGACGAGGGAATGCTAGCATTCCTATGCTTAGAACTGAATTAAATCATTCCTAAATAACACGAATGGAGGAAAACATGTAGATAAAGATTTTCAGTCAGAGAAGGGTACTAATATACAGTAGGTCCTAACTATATGCATGCTATTCTTTATAAGAGAAGATGAACACAGTGAAAACAAAAATAAAATAACAATTTACAATAAGAAATAACATCACCGTCAACATAGATCAGGATCCCATAAATCGGCTTGTATTGATGCTCCAAACCAGTTACAGCTTTAAGTCCAATGCTCTAGCTTAACAATCATCTACACTTCCCAGACTAACTTATCTATCACAAATAGAGCTCCAAGAGCTATCACAAACAGAGCTCCAAGAGCCAGTGAACACTATTTACAAGTAGGAGTTTCAAGCTCAATTATATTTCAAAGTTCAACAACCAACCCATTTTTCATCTTCTCTAGTAATATTTATAGAAGAATGAGGAGGTGGGATTTGATAAAAGATCTCTCGGGTCAATTAATATAGACTTAATGGCTTCTCGGCCTTTGAGGGGCTCGATGAAGAAGTTTACAGATGTTCTCTGTCTGTATTAATTGTTTTACATTTAAGATTAAGCTCGATGGGAGCTCTTATTGACTTTTGAGGCTCTGTGTTATGTTAAAGTAACTCTGCTGATGTTTTGTCATTAAGTTTATTTGTAGAATTAACTCTCTGGTTGTGCTGAGGCAAATATCTGATCTTGATCAATAACTTCGGCCTCTGTTTGAATGCTTTGAGGCACGGGTGGCTTTGTGGTAGCCGAGAGGAATCAATTTGCCTCTGATGTGGCGATGGAGGATTTCCTGTCTGATAAAACACTTATGATTTTCTTTTAACTGTGTCTTAATTGGGAGGATTAGGCTTTTGATAATCAATCTTAGCCGTAATCCCCACAGATCTGTCTTCAGTCTCCTGTTCTGGTATGTCTTGTCTTCGGCACTGATACTCTTTGATTGTGATTTTATTCACTGTCTCTTGCTGATGTGCAGTGCTGCGCAGAGCTCGTGAGGCATCAATGCCTTTGAAGCTGATCCTGGGACCTATGGGTTATGGGCCCACATACACAATCGACGGGTTTTAATTAAATTCACATGCCATACCTTAGTTTATCCCCTGATCTCCTTTGAGTGTGATCACCATTCGATGAGCCAGTCTCTGATCGGATGATGTACGTCAATATCGCGCTGAGCCCACAGTCGACATTTAACGCGCGATGAGGGAGCGATGAGGCGATATTGTCCCATCGACGTGGCGGCTTTTCACAGGATTGCTTACTATTGAGTGGTTTCCTTTCCATACCAAAAGTGGTGCGATCAAAATTGCTTCCGGCTTTTGGACAGTAAGTGACTGTAGGTTAAACCGGGGTTAACACCCTGCTTCCTATTCACTTCGGTCCATTAAACTCCAGGTTCAAACCTCAGAACTATGGCTCCATTAACTCATTCCCAGCCTTTGGCCTTCTCTTTAATATTATGGAAAAACCATTTAATCACCCTTTATCAAATAACATACCCCGGACTTCAAAACTCCCGATAAAACCAAGCTGCATAAACCATTTCGGGTTACAAAAGGAGCCCGCTGACGTCAAGGTCTTTGTGACCCGAAATTTTTATCAGATCTTCCCTATAAAGCATATCAGGTCTTTTTTGGGGCCTGCTGATGTCAACCCAAGTGTGACACGAAATTTTTATCAAATCTTCCCTATAACAATTTCAGGTCCGGATTTCACGACTATGCGAGCAACCAAACAAGACCCGCTCCAATCAATTGCTGTCGCGTGTGTGCTGACTAGGCGTTGGGGACCACCGGTTTTGTGGGACTGCTGACCGCTGTCGTGGCTGTGGGGACCACTGGGGCGATTGATTTGTGGGTCGTCGATCTGCAGATCAGATCGATGGTGGGGAGCGAATTAAACTTTGCACCGGCGGAAACCCTTTATGATATATGAAAACCCAAAATTTCAATATAATACAAAGTTTTAATGCTTCAGGGGCGGGATATATATTTATAATATGGCATGGTGCCCATCTGCGGGGCCATGGTCTATATGAAATGCAATATGATCGGGGGATATAATACACAGGGCTAATCGGCATCGGAGTTTTTGTTTAAAGCAAACAACAGCGCTATGTGATTTGCTCTGATGCGATAAGCGCTTGGGATCCTTAGCACTTGGTTCTAGCACTGGGGCACATGGAGGGGAAGTGATTTTAAGACTTAGCCCAAAGGGTCTTAAGTCTGTGGTAAACAAAACTTATTTTTTATGAATTTTTTCAAGTTTTCAATGGATTTTGGGGGTTTCGGCAGAGTTCAAAAATGAGTTTTAAACATGGAAAATGATTTTCATGAATGGAAGAAGGGGAATCATGAAAAATAGAGGATTCTTATGGAGGAAAAGGGGAGCAAAATGGGGGTTAGTTTTTCAAGTGAGGAAAGGGGAAAATGGTGATTTTCCAGCAGTTTCTTCTCATGAAATCAGCAGAATTCCAGAGTGTAAAATGGGCATAGTAGGGAAGATTTTGGACAGACGCATGAGGCCTTCAAGAGTCTTCAAGAGATAACACTTTTTGCAATAAAATTTGTTCCTTGAAGGCTCCAAAAAATGATTTAGCCACCTTTTGGTATAAAAAATTTCATAGGTGGCTAACACCTTATATAAGGAGTACCATTTTGCATATTTTTTATTACCATGTTACACGAAAAATGAGAAGTACATGAAAAAAGTGATTGCAATCATGTTTTTTCATGTATTTCTCTTTTTTTGTTTAGCAAGGTCCATTGAAAGTATGCAACATGGGTACTTTTTGGATGATGAATCAAATTCTTCCCACTTCTAATGAGTGCTCACACTAGAAATTTGAGTAAAGCTGTAGGGATATAAGTTGAAAATATGAGTTGAAAAAATAGTTTTTTTTCCTTTTTCCCTCCAAAATTTGATGATGTAATCTAATTGTATTTTATTATGTCCACTATTATTTCATAATATTCCTTAAGAGGCCCATTTTAGACCTCAAAATTTCTCTAATGTTAGCATCTAAAACAAAAATCACAAACATATAGTTAATATACATATCAGGTTCAAATAAATATCATTGCTTCTTTTTAAAGTCATACACCATAAAAAAAGGAAATTGTAGTATACAATATAGAGATAGTGATTAACAAGAAAAATAAAATTACAAGGATGATAATCAAGACATGAGGCGGTATAAATTGTGAAATATTCTTCATTAATGTCTCTAGGACAACGCTGAAATTTTCAGCCGGCTTGAGGGAGCAGGCAGTCTCACCTGAGGTAGTTCACGTTGGTTTCTTGGTTGACAGAAATGGCCACAAACCGAAAGTTGTGAGTTCGATTAGTGGCATGAGGTAGGTGAAGAGTAGAAAAAGTTTAAGAAAGTGGCAGTACTCTACAATACCCCAATATTTGGAAAAAAAAAAAAAACAAACAAACAAAGGCTTCTGCTTGAGAGAGCAGGGAGTCTCACCCGAGGCGTGCCATGACCTTACTGATATTAGAGGCTAGATCATTGGCGTCGAGGAAAGATTACTAACACAGATCATATTTATGAGCATACAAAAGACATATATATATATATATATATATATCAACTCTAAGAAGTAAGCTAGCATTCATCACTACATGTTCAAAGTACCGAATTAAAATTTTTAAATGGGTGTACATTCACCATAATCAATCAAGCATCAATCAATCCATAATATACATCACAATAACAAGCCGATTCTATTAACTTAGCTCAAAAAAACATAAACATACTCTATAGAGTCTATTATAGTTTAGTTCAATAGAAAAGGCTCCACAGAGCTCTCCCTAGGCTCTACTATCCTATCAGCCTCTCTCTCTC
The DNA here is from genome assembly GCA_034641835.2 of Pinus albicaulis. Taxonomy (NCBI): domain Eukaryota; kingdom Viridiplantae; phylum Streptophyta; class Pinopsida; order Pinales; family Pinaceae; genus Pinus; species Pinus albicaulis. The sequence goes on along the minus strand of CM076570.1, from coordinate 1,234,757,710 downwards.
TCTCTCTCTCTCTAACTAACTAACTCCAGAGTTGCTTCTTTCCTACCTCTTTGTTCCTGCCAACTGACATTGTCAGTCTTTTCCCCTTTTGCGCTGGTCTGTCCCCTCGCACTTTGCTGCCTTCTGTTTCTTCTTCATCACTGGGAGTTCTAATGTTTGTTTCTTGTCTCCCATATCTGCCATTTATGCCGTTATATATCTATGCCATGCCACATGTCTTCTAGATTTCTGCAACTGTGACAACTCCCTACCTAACTTGATTGCGTTTTGCCACCTATCTTCTGGCTCTCTGCAACTCCAAAACTATTATGTCCAAAACAAAGGCCCTAACAGGCCCTGACCACATGTTATTTACTCATCTCGAGTCAATATTTTCCTGTTGTTGTGGCTTTTGGTGGTTTTTCAGCTTCCAGTGCTAGCCTAGTTTCTCCCGTTGCTTCCATTTATGTCTTTTCTTGTTCCGGTTTTCCCTGTTCCAATAAAGGCCCCAACTCGGGAACCTTTTTATTGTTTCTTTTTAGAGCTCTGTGAACTAAGTTATGACTTGATGCCATGCCTTAATCATAGGCTCTGTTTCATTGACCATTATGTTGGCCTAATTCACATCCATTACCTACATCAGTTTGTTGAACACTTCCTGGATTTTGTGTTCGACTTCAGCAGCCAGTTGCTGAATTTCCTCCGCCTTTTGCTTCATAGGTTGTTGTAGGTCCCTGAGAATTTGCTTTGTTGTTATTGACGGTTCCTCGATGGCCTGAATTTTTTATTCAAGTATGTCTGCTTGGTCATACAGTTGATTTCTGTTGACCAGATATGTGGTCTCCTTGATTTCAAGGACAATCTTCTGCAGTTGCTCAAAAACTGGTTGTGCCTTCATTGTTAAAGAATTTGAGCATTCGTGTAGTTGCTCCAACAAGCTGTATTTTTCCTTGGCTATTGTTCTGAGTGTGTCCTTTATGTTCTACATTTCTCTTTGCCTCTCTGCTACTTTCTCGGCATATACTGTAGAGGGATCTAGTAATGCTGGTCTTGCCGCAGTGCCTCTTTCAGCTCCTAGTTTTCTCGGTCCCGACTCGTACATGCCATTTTGACTCAAATGGATCTTTCGACAATTGAGCATGATGAAATTTATGTGGGTGTTGTGTTATCCAGGGTAGTGACGGTTGGACATAGGTCTTTAAAGACCTCTATTACTTGGTCCAATTGTTTCTGTAGGCTATCCTTCTCGCCTTGGAGTTGATTGTGCTCACCGAGTAAGTGCAATAACTTCTTGTTGTTGCTGCTCAAATCTCTATAGGAGGTCATTGTGTAGACCTTCTACTTGTCATGTTGTTGTCTGGATGAAACTGAATAGTTTTCTAGGTCCCCAACTTTACATGTTCCCACTGCTTGACATCTCTTGGCTCGGAGGTCTCTCCGTGAGCAGTTTCCCACTAGCGATTGATCTTTCAAAATGTCCCTATGGGGATGTTGGTTGACTCTACTGCAGTGGTTGGGGTTCAGGAACATGTAGACTAGTAGGTGGCATGAATTGTTGCAACAATAAATTAGATTGCTGGAATGGGTTTGGCTTTGGTGTTGTGGGGGTTGTATCAGAAATGAGGGACCCTTCTTGGATTAATAACTCTAAAAAGGTGCCCTGTCCCACTGCGGTTTGGTCAACCTCAGGTACTCCAGCTGTACCTGAGTTAACCTCTACCTCGATATCAACATTCATGAGAGTCCTGGTGGTATCTGATCTGAAATGGTTTCAGAGGTGGACGAAGTGTGGGTGGGGTGGTCCTTGGACGTGAACAAGGTGTGCGGTGAGAATTGTGCGTATGGAATGGCGATGAGATTTGTATGTTGAGAACTAATGATGGATCGAATACTGGTAACAGAGAGGTGGTCTGGGTGGTGACCTATGGCTCTTCTTGAATTAACATTCCCATCACTATTGGCTAGGGTTGGTCTTCTCTGGTGAGATCGACCACTTGCTCAGGTCTCATGGTTCGAGCTCTTTTCCCTTTAGGTGCTGGTACTGGGGGTTTAGTTGGCTTGGTTTTCTTTAGGTGCTGGTACTGGGGGTTTAGTATTTTATATTTTGATTAAATTATGTTATCTCGGTGATGAGTATTCACGCCAGTCACCTGGGTGACCGGGGTTCGATCTCTCAGGCACGATGTGGACCCCACGCTCAACGATGGCACAAGGCGAAGAAAACGTTTGATTATTTTATCTTTTGATTAAATTATGTTATCTCGGTGATGAGTATTCACGCCAGTCACCTGGGTGACCGGGGTTCGATCCCCGGCAACGGCGAATTATTGTTTTGTGTGAAATTTGATCCCATTGAAATATAGTTTGTGAAGTTTAGAAGGTACAGTTTCTGGTATGTCATCGTGTTGGGATGAAGTCATATAATTCGCCGTTGCCAGGGATCGAATTACATCTGGGATGAAGAAATATAATTCGTGGTTGTAGGGGATCGAACCAGGGTCACCCGCGTGACAAGCGCAAATAATCACCACTATACTACAACGACATGAATGATAATTTCGAGATAACATAATTTAATCTAGAGAGAAAATACTCAAATATTTCCGTTGTCGTTGTGCCATCATCGAGCGCAGGGTCCACATCGCGCTAGAGGAAAAGGGGTCGTCGGTGCTGGGCAATCGGGAGCTATCAGCTCCCGATTCGTAGATCAAAAGACTCCTCCGGAAAGAAGACGCTTTCAACGTAATTAGTGATTAGGTGTGTGTAAAATTATTGTGGCCAAACCGTACATTATATGAAAGCATTAATGCAAGATATATATAGTTAGAAATTTGATCATTCCAAATACAATCATAAATATTTAAAGGATGGTGACTATCATCATATTAATAAAAAAATATAACCTGGAAGCCATCATGGGATTAATAATAATTGACATGGAGATATAAAATATAATATAGCCTATGTTTAATTGACATGGAGATTTAAGAAAGGCATAAATGAAATTATATCGTTACAAATTTAATCATTCCAAATGTAAAAGATAAAGCCAAGATCAAACGTAGGGTTGAGTCAAATATTTATGGTCCCCCGAGTAGTTTTAATTAAAACTACAATAGATAACTTTAAATTAATGCAAATAGGATCCGGATTATCAAACTAAATGATTAGTTAATAAAATAATAAATTAGGAATTAAAAATACACTGGATTATCAAACTAAATGATTAGTTAATAAAATAAGAAATTACGAATTGAAAATACATTAACTTTTATTGAGTAGCATTTGAGTCAAAATAAATGAATGAGGTTGAAATAAATAAATTAAAACCATTTAAGTTCTCAAGGAATTTGTCAAGGTTTTAAATTTTTTAGGTGTAAATATTTTAAGTTGTGTATTTTTAATCGAAAAAGATTTGATTTTGATATTTGCTAGATTTTTCTTAGTTAAGATGGATCTATATTAATTCAAATTTAAATTCAAATTTCAACTTATATAAAAAAAATTTAGTTGCAAATGAGGTATATCATAAATTGAAATAAATAAATTAAAACAATCTAAATTTTCAAAGAAAAATTCAAGGCTTTAAATTTAACAAGTGTAGATCTCTTAAGTTGTGTAGTCTAACTCAGATCCCTCTTAGCTTGCTAGATCCCTCCTTGTTAAGATGAATCTATACTACTTGATATTACAACTTAGCCTAAAATAAATGTGGTAAAAAGATTTCACTCTCGCTTTGAACCCTAGATAAAATATTTTACATAAATTTTAGAGAAATAAAATATATATTTATATAAATTTGAGAATAATGTATAGTTTTTATACTTTTAAAAATATTTCAAATACAAAATTCAAACCTATTTAGATATTTAGTTTTTTTCAAAAAAAACTATTTTATATTTTAATATCAATATAGAGAAAAAGTAAGAAAACAAATATTTTAACATTGATCAAAATAAAATATTATAATGTTAAAAGAGAAAAAATAATTGAAAGTATAAAAAAAAATCCATTCAAAGATTAAGTTAATATTGGGGAATTCCAATTACTAAGTGAAGATTAAATGATGAAATTTTCTAATTTAAAATAGATGTTTGTAATGTTATACGATTTATTGTTATAGTTAATTGTTTTTTAGTGGAAAATTGTGTTTTGGAAAAAATAATTTATGATTTAATAAAATTGTATATATAAAATATTAATATTAAAAAAACAAGTCATAATTGGAAGATTATATGTATTGAATCTACTGAAACATTAAAAATATTGATTTTAATTATTTGGAATTATAATTGTAACAAAAATTTTATGGGCAAATTTAGATGATAAGTAGAAAGAAAAATGAAAATTGTCAAATATATAGCTTTCGTCATTTTTATCTAATTTATTTATATCTTACCTCCAAAGTCATTTTAATTTATAAATATTTATAAATAAATTTAATGATTATATTATGAGGCTTTTTAAAAAGCAGTAAATTAACTTTATATATGTATATATATGAATGATAATTTAAAACTCAACCTTTCATGTCACATTAGTAACACAAAATACATAATATTCACATAGTTTGAGATGGCTTACCACCTAGGAAACAAATATTTTCCAAGAGTTCAAAAAATAATAGTAGTAATAAAACTTGGAAATGTTTATGTTTTAACAAAAGACTATAGCTATTATGGTAGCCACCTAAAGCTAGGCCAAACTTATTACATATGAAAATTAAATAAGATAGAGAAAGGGTTGTAGCCTAAGGGGGTTCTAGGGTTACCTCCTCCTTACATTGGTCAGGCTTCCAAGAGCTTAGAATATTAGCTAAACTAGATGAGGGTGGAAGCAGATCCTCTAGAACCAGGATTGGGTTTTCCTATGATCCCTTTAACCCCCTCAAGCCTTCAAGATCCTTTGAATGTTCAACACGTTATGGTGTGCATTTAATCAAGATGTGAATATTGAATACCCTCTTGAAAAGAGCCTCAATTTTTCCTTCGAAAAGTGGGCGTTATTGTTGAAGCTCTATAATCTTAAACCTCTCAGGTGCAATGGCTTGTGTTACCGTGGATTTCATTGTCTAACACATCTCCTCCAATCTTAAGTACCATGTCTCTAAAGTCATAGAAATGCTCGGGTCTTCAACCCAACCTACTATATTCGATAATAAGCAAGTCGAGTTCATGCCTTCCTACAATCATTGAACCTCGAAGTATACCTCGTTTATGGTAGTCTTACCTTCTGTTGGACATTGATACAAGAACTAAATATGAGATAAAAACATATTCTATTCCATGAAAGTCACATATCATTGCTTAGGACCCCAATTTCAGAATAAGCCCCAAGAGCAAGAGATAGGATTTTCCCCCTAGTTATTTTTTCTATTGGGAGGCATTATTAACCCTATATTCCTTGTAAGAAAACAATTCAATTACTATACCACCACTATCACCAAGTTCACAGCACCTTGGTCTCACCCTCTTGAACCTCTAAAACCAAGCTAGGGAGGCTAGAAATAGAAAGACCATAAAGATAGAAAAATCATCAAAGCATTCCTCAAATAGAAATACAAAGCCACACCTTGAAAGAGGCTAACTACCTACCAAGAATTAAACCGAGAGACTAAATCCATCTTAAAAAATGATGACCTATTCATGGTAATTGTTTTCTCATGGAACTAAATCCATGATGAAATCCCATTAGAGGTCTCCTCCCATGTGACCATCCATGATGCTAACTAGGTTGGTTTTAGGGAAAATTTTAAGGGTTAAATTTGTATTCTTTTTCCCCAAAAAATATTTACCAATTTCCACTTTTTATTAAAGGATTTACCCAAATTTATAAAATAAAATAATTTTACCCTAAAATCACCAAAATTCTACAAAGACTATATATAATTGTTATAAATTTGAATATTTTTACAAAAATATTGGAAAATATTTTATAGTTTGTATATTAAGGACTAGTAAGATTCACTAAGGTTTCTACACTTAAGATAAATTTCCATCTTTAAATTTTCCCTACAGGTTGGTTTTATCCCTCGTTCAAGTCCTTAATGGTCATCATCCACATATTCATTTGTAGCACTGAGAGAAAACTACAACTATAATGAAGGTGATGGACAAGGGAATTCATAACATTCGAGCCCTTCATCCATTTGAAGAACCACAACCTTTTGATCTACTTTAGTGACATGTTTGGGATCAATCACTACCTCACCTTGCTACACATGTGTCGTTCCTTTTCTAACACTTAACACCCCATCCAAGGAGTTAAGTAATTTGATATTATAAAAAATAGAAGTCAATCTATAAAATTAACTTTTCTTGGTAAAGTTTTGACTAACCAAGATTAGTCCTAATGGATGAGAACCACATGATGTGTGTGTGTATGTGTCAATTGGGTCTAGTTCGGATGGTTGAGGGGAAAAATTGTTATCATCTGTAAACTTAAGCACTTATTCAGGGAAACCCTCTAGGCATTTCCTCTAATGAAATGTATAGTGGTGAGGGTAAATACTGGCAATGAACCCATGTAGTCATAACCCTAAGGACCTAGATCAATGTGACCTCATGATTTCCTTGGTGAATATGGCTTCATCATTGTAATTCAAATCTCTTGATTCAATCATCATGGCTTACTTGACCTGCATACATACATAAAAAAATAAGTATTTCCGTTGTTAAAAGACCATGGCATAATACATACAATATTAATAATTGCAAGAATGAGAGATATAATAGAGATTTTGATATTTTTTCTATTCCCCAATTCAAGATAATTATGTTGTGGTTGATATTTTTCTAAATTCCCATTTGAACTTTCATTTTCTTCAAAATAAATCAATTAAATTTTTAAAGAAGTGCCACATAATAGAGTATAAAAACAAAATGTTCTTACTTTGAACTTGTTTTGTCAAATATTTTATTACCTTTTTTATTGAGATGCTTTCAATTTTAAAAATTCTTCCAACCATATGGAAAACATCCTTAAAGCTATATTTTCTCTTGCATTCCTTGTTGGGAGTAGCATCATTTTTTTGGGTGGACTTATATATGCCCCCTCGTTGCTCTAACTTTATTTACTTTACTCGTGAATGGAAAGTTCAATAAATTGACTCCTTGACCTTCCCCAAGGGTTAACGATTCCACTTTGATGAAAGCATTCTCAATAGTTTTTGAGACCATTTTAGAGTTCCCAAAGGTCATACTCTCAAGGGGGTTTTCAGAATTTCTTCCTTGATGTGGGTGGAAATCATAACTAGGGCCCTTGGAGGCAGATTGGACTATGATCACCCTTATTTCGTCACCTTGTCTACATTCTTTTGACAAGATGGAAAGGGACTTGGGTCTCTTGTCATATATGGGAATTTTCCTTGGTTACCAGGCATAGTATTCATTACTAGGCATCTATTAAATCGAATGGTCCTTTTTGAACTCGACTTCGAAACATAATGCTGTCATATAGAAGTTCTTGATTCCACTAGAATCCTTCTCATTCTAAAAAAATTATGTTAGGAAGTCCATTACTTAGATCTATATTTATGCATATTTGGATGAAAGAGAACAAGTCCTATTCATCTTTGTTTTTTTGCAATCATACCTAATAACATTCTTAATGTATTGTTGTCTTTGCCATAGAGACATGGCTGTCATGGAAATTCTATATTAACGAAATATATTATGCATGAAAGTACTTAAAACATTAGTGAATGACAACTCTATCATAGTATATATTGTATCTTGACACACATAGACTCACTTCTCATCTCCTCAATTTTACTAAAAACAATTTAAAACATCACTAGAAAACAATCTAAATCATAAATCAGAAAGATTTAAGATAATTATTATAGATTATTGTAATTAACAAAATCATATTAGTAAATATAATATATTTATCATTATCCATATTTAATATTTACAATTTATTTGTCTTTCTAAATTTACTAAAACTTACAAATAAACCTAAAATTGTAAACTTGAATATATAGCTAAAAAAATATAAAAATAATAAAAATATAAAACTAAATTCAAATATATAGTAAATTATCTATGAACTAATAATAAAATATAATTAAAAAATTCCTTAAGAACAATATTGTTTTAATATATAAATTGTTTTCTAATTTATGTACCAAATTAATAAACTATAAATTAATTTACATTGAATAAATCATTAGATAAAATCGAATCAAAATGTTAAATAATATAAAGCTAAAACTAAATAAAAATTTTAAAAATATGATTTCTACCAGTTAGTCATTGTTTGCCATGCCTCCAAGCTCAGAGTGTGGTAGGAGTTGTTTCCTGATTTGCAGATATGGGATTTTTTTCGGGGAATTCAGACTTGGTGAGTCCAATATGTGAGCAATTTTTTATTCGGTTTTAAAGTTTTAAATCTTACGCCAGAGTTGAGATATATTGGAATCATCTGATACTAATTTGTGGTAGAAGATTGGAATCATCTTATATTAAGTTGTGGTAAAATATTTTAATACATAGTTTTAGTTTATTTTAATTTGATGCCAAAATTGATATCTAATTATCTTTTACTGAATTGCCAAAATTATAATCCAAACTATCAAAATTTTTAGATCAAGAATTTTATCCATTATATTTGAAAGTGTCTTTAAAACCTAAATTGTATTTGCCCAAAAATTGATTTTATTTATACTTATCCAATATATGAACAAGGACTGCAAGCGGTGACCAGGAGCATCTGGAGAACCTTGTCGCTAATTACATAATGGGTAATTCCTCAACTGTCTGCCAAGAAATACGTGGATGGGAAAGAGACATTCAGACTAATCTCGAAGACAATGAAGCAGAAGCTGAAATTCTAGACCTCATTACGGACCATGGCAATACCCGTGGTCGACTTACCCTTTTCATTCAAACTATTCACACATACTGGATAGTCAAATGTCTTCTAGCAAAAGCTATGCAAATTTTTCAGCCTATTCATGCCAAAGCAGGCCAGCCACAGGTAGAACCTCGCCTCCAAGACCTACTTCAGGATATCCAGAGCCAGCTACAGCATATTAAGATTACTCAATATCAAGCAACTAACTGCATTCAGAGAATGGATGACCGGGTAGGCCGCATGGAGAAGCTGTTCCAGCAAATGCAGCGAGTTGACATGCCTGGGTCCAATGTGAAGGACCCAGCTCCAATTTCCTCATCAGATGGCTAGTTTTTATAGTATTTAGTTTTTATGCATTTTTGGAAAGTATATGAACTTATTTTATGTCATAAGCTTGAACATATTGCAGTAGTAGGACAGATAGTTAATGCGGCATATAGAAGGATGAGACAATTTCAATTTTGGTATGTTTTCCATGCACTTAGATGGCCAACAGACCTGGTTTCCTACGGGCAGGTTGAGGCCACAGTATGACTTTTATATTTTGTAGCCTGTCCTATAATTATAAATAGAAACTAGTGAGGTCCCACCAAATTTACAAAAAAAAAAAAAAAGACCGCAAGCGGTGGTAGTTCCTGCTAAAAAAAAATAATTATATTTCTAAGTTTTAGATCAAAACGCCTTGAGTCTAATTTTGATCATAGAGATACTTCAAAGCAATAAAATATAAAAAAAATGTCGAAGTCAAGCAACTTCAATTCCGCCGACTCTGATTCATCAAACTGCTATTCCTGGATTCTATATGGCTACTTGGCCTCTTTTATCTATGCTTGCTTGGGTTTTATAGGGCTGCTTGGCCTCGTGGACACAATTAAAACACTTCATATCATTCAAGTCAATAGTTTCCTCAACAATTCATATCATATCATATCATTCAAGACTGAATTTTGATCCGAAATGTAAAAATACGGACCGAAGTCATATCAGTGAACAGTTTCCTCAGCAATTCAAAAATTTGGGTATAATGGAATGATTAAGTGAAATAATTAAGTGGGAAATTTATATTATGATGTATAACTTTGCCATTGACATTATTAGTAATGAATTATTAAAATTATTTACATGGTGCTAATAAAGAAAGGAACTCTAGATTGTACAGAAATATAACAAAATAGCAAGGGTTTCAGGCTACATGGCCGTCTCCACAACGTATATAAAACAAATAGCATAAAACCAAGGTTCTAGGCCAGCTAAATTTTTTTAGACATAGACATAAAATCAACAAAGGAATGTTGCAAAAGGAACTTGGATAGAACCCCAAGTTAGGCCAAAATCACACGATGTAGAGAGTGCTTGAAACGAACCTAGCAACCATAGCAAATTTACTCGTCAATATATGTGAGGCCAAGCGAGAAAGTATAAACTCCAATATAACGAGTAAGTTGAGTTACAGAATCCAAAATTTATGTTGAAATATTGAAAATATTCCAAACACACAAGAGAATAGAAATTCCCTTCTTCTAACATAGAGAAAATATTAAAATTTCACTCACAGGAGACAGAGTTTCAATTCAATAAAACAAACTTTTATTTCAAAAAAAATCTGTTACAAATTCTTCCTCACATAGAGGGATTTACAAGATGTGTGACTGCTTCAAAACCTTCATGTCACTCAAAACAAACTCTCTGTCTCTCTGAGAAAATACACTGCTGTGTATTTTTAAAATTAACGCACTGTTGTGCAAAAACGACTCTGTTTTATAAAAAAAACATTATATCTATAGGCTCTCGGGCCTTTCTTTTATAAGTGGCGCGCACATTTAAACATAAAACATATATGCGTCGGGTCCGCGACTTAAAACATAAAACAAAAAAATAAAAGTTGCGTTTGTGCGATATTGCAATGTGCGATGGGATTGTATCGCAAATATCTGCGATCAAACATATGGCGGAACAAACAAAAAATGCAATGGTGTGATTTGCGATGTTGCAATAGTGCGATGGCGCGATGATCACACATCGCAAACTATCAATGGAACTCTGGTATGGGCGGAGGGTGATTTTGTAATATTGCAATGTTGCGATGGTGCAATGATCGCACATCGCAAACATCCACATCAACAAGACACTTAAACTTCAAAACTGCGATCTGTGACTTGCGCTTAAGTGGTGGGGACCACTTGTCCTCCCTTTTCAGAAACTTTAAGCCTTCTACTGTTTAAACAATATTTTCATCCATTTTGGTTGTTGAGGGCTTTAAAAGCCCGAAAAGACTGTATTTAAATAAATCTGTTCTTCCGTGCTTATGAAGCCACGAAAGTCTTCGACATTCAACTCTGTTGTTAACTAAAAACGACTATCAAATCCCATCTGCTCTGTACTGAACCTATGCGGCTTTCCAATCCTTTTGCAATTTTCATTAATACAGCAGGTAACCGCCTTTACATAGGCTTCAATGTGCCGCTGATCTTTCACTTTTGCAATTACTGTTGATTGACTTCAGCAGTTGGAATTAATTTCCAACACTCCCCCTTAATTTCAACTGCTGGGTTTTTTTGCATACCCAGGCATTTCCTGAAATGTTCAAAGCTTTTCTGCGCAAGTGGCTTTGTGAGGATATCAGCAAATTGATCCTCTGTTCTACAATGTTGTAAAATTAGCTCACCATTGTTAACCAATTCACGTATGAAGTGAAATTTGGTGTCAATGTGCTTTGTCCTCTTATGAAAAAAAGAATTTTTAGACAATGCAATAGCCAAGCTATTGTCACAAAAGATCACTATCCCTTTAACCTGTTCTTGGCATAAACTTCTCAACATTTTTCTCATCCAAACTTCTTGACACGCTGCTGCTGTAGTTGCCACATATTTTGCCTCTGCGGTAGACAATGCCACAATTGGCTATTTCTTAGAAGCCCATGAAATGGCTACTGAACCCATGTGAAAAACATAACCGGAAGTACTCTTCCGATCATCAACACTTCTAGCCCAATCACTGTCAGTGTATCCGACTAAATCTGAACATTCTGAAAAAGTATAAAAAATACCAAACCTTTTAGTACCTTTAACATACCTAAGAATTCTTTTTGCTGCCTACCAATGTGCATCCTTTGGCTTTTCCATGAATCTGGAAATCAAACTAACAACATGCATTATGTCCGGCCTAGTTGCAGTCAAATACATGAGGCTGCCAACTATGCTCTTGTACAAGCTAGGATCAAAATCCTTGCTCCTGTCCTCTCTGCTGAGTTTTAATCCCATCACTGTGGGAGTGATTGCTGCTTTGCATTCCTGCATGTTAAATCTTTCAAGCACCTCATTAACATACTTTGCCTGTGAGATAAAAATCTCATTTTCATCTTGTTCTACTTCTATTCCTAAGAAGTATTTCAACAAACCCATGTCAGTCATTTCAAATTCTTCTTTCATGATTGTTTTAAAATTTTCAATAAGGTAATCATTGTTACCTGTGAAAATAACATCATCAACATACAAGACTACAATCAAGATTTTACCATCTTTTTCTTTGATGTAGAGGGTGGGTTCTCCCTCACACTTTTCAAATCCATTTTCCAGTAGATATGAATCTATCCTACTGTACCATGCTCTTGGCACTTGCTTCAGCCCATAAAGAGCTTTCTTCAACTTGCATACTTTGTGCTCTTGGTCTTTCTTTTCATAACCGAGAGGTTGTTCAATGTAAACCTCTTCCATTAACACTCTATTTAGAAATGCTGACTTCACGTCCATTTGGTAAACTTTCCACTTGTTTTGTGCTGCTATGGACAACACTGCTCTCACGGTTTCCATTCTAGCAACCGGTGCGAAAGTTTCCTCATAATCTATTCCATGCTTTTGCTTATAACCTTTGACAACAAGTCTTGCCTTGTGTCTCTCTATTTTTCCTTCAGCATTACTTTTGGTCTTGTAGACCCATTTAACTCCAATGACATCTTTACCTTTTGGGAGTTCAACCAAATCCCAAGTTTTGTTTCTTTCTATGGCATTAATTTCCTCATTCATAGCTTCTATCCATTTCTCATCCTTGATAGCTTCTTCGAAATGAACATGACAATATAAAGAAAACAAAGAATTGATACCTTCATTAGCTATATCTTGTTCATAAATATCTTTCAAACTTCTGAATTTCTTACCTCTTTCAGTAGGTGTACAAATGCTTGAAGAAGCACTTGAATTTCCTCCTTGTGGTGTGCTTGGAGAAGCACTGTCATTTCTCCTCAAGGGTGTGCTCTGCTACTCTTTTGTTGGTGTTGCTATTTGGGGATGTATTTCAGTCAACTCATCATTATTTTCATCATGAGATAAACAGTGTTTAACATTCACTGTTTTCTCTATGCTTCCATCCCAAGCTTCCTCTTCAATAAACTGAATATCTCTGCTCACAATAAACTTCTTGGTAGATGGGTTATATAACTTGTATGCCTTGGATTCCTCACTGTATCCAATGAAAATACATTTCTCCCCCTTGCTATCCAACTTCTTTCTTAGCTGATCTGGAATGTGTGCATAAGCCACACATCCAAATACCTTCATGTGTGTGACACTTTGCTTTGTGTCACTCCATGCCTTTTCCGGCACTTTGTTCATAACTACTTTTGTAGGGCACCTATTCAAGATGTACGCTGCATAATGTACAGCTTCAGCCCAATAATCATTGGGCAAATGCTTTGCCTTTAACATGCTTCTTGCCATGTCCATTATGGTTCTATTCTTCCTTTCGGCTACTCCATTTTGCTGCGGAGAATATCTAGTTGTAAACTACTTATTGATTCCATTTTCTCTACAAACACCACCTCCTCTATCAGTCCTTAAGACTTTGATATGCAGCCCACTCTGGTTCTCAACAAGTGCTTTAAAATTGCAAAAATTTTCAAACACTTCACTTTTGTTTTTCAAAAAGTAAACCCAAGTTTTTCTTGTAAAATCATCTATGAATTTTAACACATAGTGGCTGCTCACAAGCGATGGAGTTTGCATTGGTCCACACACATCTGAGTGGACAACATCTAAGGGTGCTTTTGCTCTTATGCTTTTCTCGGAAGAAAAACTTTCTCTATGTTGTTTTCCCAAGATACAACCTTCACAAAGGCTGTCCGGTTTCTCTATCAATGGTAAACCTCTTACCATTTCTTTTCTGTTCAACAAATTAAGACCTCCAAAGTTGAGATGTCCAAATCTCAAGTGCCATAACCAATTATCATCTTTTGGTTCACTTTGGAAAGTCTCTTGTGCAACTGCTGCTTTCTCTTCACCATTATTCAAATCTGCTCTCATTTTGAGAGGGTACATCCTGTTCCTTGTCATCTTCACTTCAGCAATACATAGTTTGCTGGGTGGTTTATCCATGATGGTACAAACATCATTATCAAAGAAAACATTATACCCCTTATGGACAAGTTGTCCAATACTTAAGAGGTTACACTTCATTCCTGGAACATAATAAACATCTACTATGGATTTATTTGCACCTTTCCTTGTTAAAACATTTACAATCCCTTTTCCCATAACAGAAACTTTGCTATTAGTTCCTAGTGTGACTTGTGATTGCACACTCTCATCTAACATAGAAAACATTGCTAAGTTTCTTGTCATATGGTTATTGCAACCAGAGTCTAGAAACCATAAATCTTCACTTTTTTCTTCAGCCATATTACAAGCTAAAAACAAATTATTTTGGCTGCTATTTTCCTTAGTAAAATTTGCACTCGTTCTACTTGCCATTTCTTGCTGCCTTTTTCTACATTCATTAGCATAATGACCATATTTTTTACAATGGTAACATTGGACATTGGATTTATCATACCTCTGTCCTTGAGCATTCTGCTGACCACTCTGTTGGCTGCTGCCTTGGCCATGGCTGTGATTTTGACTGTTGCACCTTCCATGTGAATGTGAAGGGTTGTTCCTTCCACCTCTGTTTTGGCTTCTGCCTCTTCCTCTTTCTTTGCCTTGCCCTCTTCCTCTTCCAAAAGACATCTGGGACTTAAAAGCTTGCTCAATAGATGAGTTTTCACTCCTACCCAATCTCTGTTCATGGGTCATCAGTGATGCATGAAGTTCATCCACTGAAAACTTTGTGAGATCCTTAGTCTCTTCTATGGTGGTGACAATCACATCAAATCTTGAGAGTAAACTTCTTAAGAGTTTTTCAACAATCCTCTTGTCTTCAAAAGTCTCTCCATGAGATCTTATTTGTGTGACCATTCCAATCACATGAGTGAAAAATGAGTCAATGTTATCTGACTCCTTCATACAGAGAGTCTCAAAGTCTCTCCTCAGCAACTGAAGTTTTGTTGTCTTCACTTTTTCCATACCTTGATAGGTTGTCTTGAGAGTTTCCCATGCTTCTTTGGATCTCTTAGCTGCTGTTATCCTCGGAAACACACTCTCATGTACTGCTTGATACAAAAAGAAAAGAGCTTTGGAGTCTTTCTTCTTATTGCTCTTCAACAATTCTCTTCCTGCCTGAGTTAACATTTCAAACTCTTCTTCATTTGTTGGCTCTTCAAAGCCATCTTCAACAAATTCCCATAAGTCTTGGGAGACAAATAATTCTCTCATAGTTATTGACCAATAGTCATAATTTTTCCCATTAAACTATGGGAGATGGATATTTCCATACCCATACCAGTGCTGGTTCCAACCATTTTGCACTCTTAACTATGATTCAAAAAACACTTGACTGTGTATTTAAAATAACTCACTGTTCTGCAACAGTAACACAAAAACTATATAGAGAAATACCTTTGGATTCTTTTGGCTGAGTCTTCACACTGCTGGAGAAGTTGCTGCAACAAAGAACTCCTTTCCTTCAGCTTCTTTGATCTTCAAAGAGCCTAGACTAGCTCCGATACCATGTTGAAATATTGAAAATATTCCAAACACACAAGAGAATAGAAATTCCCTTCTTCTAACACAGAGAAAATGTTAAAATTTCATTCACAGGAGACAGAGTTTCAACTCAATAAAACAAAATTTTATTTCAAAAAAAATCTGTTACAAATTCTTCCTCACATAGAGGGATTTACAAGATGTGTGACTGCTTCAAAACACAGTTCAAAAAACCTTCCTATCATTCAAAATAAACTCTCTGTCTCTCTAAGAAAATACGCTGCTGTGTATTTTTAAAATTAACGCACTGCTGTGCAAAAACGGCTCTGTTTTATTAAAAAAAAATTATATTTATAGGCTCTCGGGCCTTTCTTTTATAAGTGGCGCGCACATTTAAACATAAAACATATATGCGTCGGGTCCGCGACTTAAAACATAAAACAAACAAATAAAAGTTGCATTTGTGCGATATTGCGATGTGCGATGGGATCGTATCGCAAATATCTGCGATCAAACATATGGCAGAACAAAAAAAAAATGCTATGGTGTGATTTGCGATGTTGCGATAATGCGATGGCGCGACGATCGCACATCGCAAACTATCAACGGAACTCTGGTATGGGCGGAGGGTGATTTTGTAATATTGCGATGTTGCGATGGTGCGATGATCGCACATCACAAACATCCACATCAACAAGACACTTAAATTTCAAAACTGCGATCTGCGACTTGCACTTAAGTGGTGGGGACCACTTGTCCTCCCTTTTCAGAAACTTTAAGCCTTTCGCTGTTTAAACAATATTTTCATCCATTTTGGTTGTTGAGGGCTTTAAAAGCCCAAAAAGACTGTATTTAAATAAATCTGTTCTTCCGTGCTTATGAAGCCACGAAAGTCTTCGACATTCAACTCTGCTGTTAACTAAAAACGGCTACCGCTTTTGATAAAATATCAAAGGGATCAAATCTCATCTGCTCTGTACTGCACCTGTGCGGCTTTCCAATCCTTTTGCAATTTTCATTAATACAGGAGGCAACCGCCTTTACATAGGCTTCAATGTGCCGCTGATTTTTCACTTTTGCAATTACTGCTGATTGACTTCAGCAATTGGAATTAATTTCCAACAATTTAACTGTGTAGTTGAAACTCCATGCATTCTTCAACTTGCAACAGGGAAACAATAACAAAGTTAATACTGCAATTTTGCATAAGGGAAACACGAAAGAATTATACTTAGTTTGTCAACACCATTGCATTAATCAAGAGCACTCAACAGAATAAGGAACAAGAAACAGCCGAGATGGATATGGAGTGGATGATTGTCGTCTGTGAGGTCGATGAGATGCCATATTTTGCTGGTTCCTTGCCTCATACTTGGCAAGCTGCAGTAATAACACTTGGCGCAGAACTGTTTAATATATTAGTGGATGCATTTTTTAGAATTTTGAATTAGCTTTCAAATATTGGATAAAAATTACTTTGAATAAAAACGTTGATTGGTTTTTTGAAACTTTGGTTAAACATTTTGTAGATGCTCATGATTTGCAGCCCGGAAATAAGACCTCCAAACGAAAACTTTGGATAAAAATCGATAAAAACGATTTTTGAAAGAATGTTTTTTAAAATTTTTGAGTATATGAACATGTGAACGCAATTTAACAGAGATCAACGCAATTTAAAAGGGAGTCAACGCTCAAGCGAACGCTAATAGTGCCAGGCAGCGACTAATAAGAATGGCCAAATAACTAATAAACTTGGCTTCATCATGTTTAAAATGATTGCTAAGCGGTTTTTTTTGGCATATCTTTCATAAATGATAGAAAACTAGGCAGTTTTTAACTTTAACTTACGATGAATTTTTTTTTTAAATTATATTAAGATGTTTGAAATTTTAATATTCTAATTGTAATTGTAATTAAATTTATTATGAAATTCATATAATGCAAAGTATTATTTAAAATAATTTATTTAAAGAATTTCTTATACATAATATTTGAAGTATTTTTGTTTTGTTAAGTATTGTTCAAATAAATGGTTTAATTTTCAAGATTTTGGTTTTATGGGGTTTATGATAAGGACAATACATACAGTGTTTTTTGAAAAAGTAAGAAGTTATTTACAATTATAAAGATCTAAGATTATATGTAGAATGCTATGTAAGTTAACAAAACATGTATTTTTGTTCTATTTTTCAAAATCAAAACTAAAACTGGGTTGTTTCATTAATTGCAATATTTTTTTTGTGTAGATATATGAATAAATTTCATATTATATTATTTTATATAAGGTGATTTTTCCACTTTATGAGGTTTTGTGCATTTGTTTTATTAGATTATAATGTTATGGTTTAATATTAGGTTTTATAAAATTAGGTTTAAAATATTAAGATTTATAATAAGCTTACATTTGAAGAAGTTTGATCCCTCTTAACTCATGATAGATCTGTATTTAAGATGGATCTAGATCTTTCTCAGTTCATATTAGATTCGTACTTAAGATAAATATATACTTATCAATAATACTAAGGAGGCAAAGGCTTGAAAATTAGACAATCTCTCCCCTAGTCACTATTTTCTTCGTCTCCAAATCAATTGAGAGCCTACTCTAGTACTCTGCCTAGGAATCGATGCTTTGATGGCATGACTAACTCGCTATTATTGCCAAATTTCTTCTAAGTAATGAGGGTTATATTTTATCAAATTTAAAAATGAATGAAATCTCTTTGATAATTTATGAAATTATTTGTATGTGGAACTTGATTTATCTAAATTTTTTATAAATCCATAGTTGAAATAAATTATGATATGAAATGTAGAACTAGAATAAAGATTTAAATATTGGAATGTTAAAATAAACTTATTTAACAAATTGAAAAGTAATGTTATCATTATGAACATTCATGTCGTGTATCGAGATTTCTCTTGTAACCACTGTCCAACTAGTAATGGGCAGCCATTAGTTTGTAACTCGCGGTGTATAATGCCAGCCATTGTAACTCACGATGTATTGAAACGAGTCATCACCCATCACCCATCGTACAGAGATCCAGGAAACCGGCCATCCTCCATAAAACACATATCGATTAATTAAACAAAAGTTATTAGTATCATTATCATAAAAAAAGTGCAAAGATATTGTTCATAAAAGTGTAGACGAATGTAGAGTGATGTAGGGTAGTATTGTAGGAAATAAGGATGTGAATTTGGAAAGCATGAGGAATAAGACGATTAAAGTATTGGTAAAGTAGAGCTTTCCAAGTGAGTAAAAATGCATTATAGAATATGCAATATATTTGATTTCTATCACTAAATTCATAACAAAACTAAAAGCAATCTTCTAGGAGACATCATTGTGATACTCCACCATCTTCTGTAATATTCCCAAATTTTCACATGATATTTGGAATAGTAGAGTTCTTAATAAACTTAATTAATTAATTAAATAAAAGGGTGGAGGGACCCATAATCCTCAAAGATGAATAAAATCCACTTTTGATGTGTGTAAGTGGATATTTGAGATATAGATCTACATAGTGGGGTAGTAGAGCAACCACTTAATGTGAAATGAGTGGAGATCATGTCTCATAATGAGATAGATCATGGAGGCTGGCATAGTCAACTAAGATCATGAAAAGAATCAAATGTAAGATCATTAAGCATTCATGATGAGAAGATGGATGAATAGTGCATTTAATGCACACATGATGGAGAGGGTGATCATTACATTTACACATGATGGAGATCATGAAGAGACAACGCAGTCAACATGGAGACTTATGTCCACATGTACATCGCAGTTACGAGGAGGACCAAGGCATGAGAAGGCTCATAATCTATATAAAGAAGATGAAGGAAACATAGAAGGCATGTTGAAGATTATTATTGATGTATGATCTGTTTAGATCTGGAATTGTCATTTGACATTCCATGCTTTCTTTGGCTGTTTAGATAAGATTGCAAGTGTTGTTTAGCACTGGGTGTTCCTGGTCGAGAATCCCACCTCTTTCATTGAGTAGCTCTTGAAAGAGTATTTTACTTCATTCGTCATCAGGCATTGGTGCCATATTGTTCCTACTTTCTGCAGAACATCCATATTCATAAATTGCACATTTTTGAAGATCAGTTTGAGAGGAGGAGGTTGTCTTTCAATATTTCAGTTAAGGAACCGGTGAAGGATTCATCCTCTCACCTTGATCTTCAAGATCAGCCTTCCAGTGCTTTAGATCTATATCAGGCATCAGGCCATCTATTATTCATCTCCCAACAGCAGCATTTCCATCAAAAATCACGCAGTCCAGTCTTGTAGATCCAAGGGAGAAGGGAAGTTGCTATAAATTCAGCTAGTAATCCAGTGGAGGACCATTCCTTAATATTGTATACATTATTTCCATCATTTCTGAGCTATATTGCATATCTTAGCAAAAGGATAGACAACCTTCTTCCTTTACATCATAGTTTTTATGAGCAGTTGTGTAGCAGTAGCTACAACCTTCATTGGAGGATTGAGGAGCTAGATCTTGAGCTTCTAGCTTGAGGATATAGTGAAGGGATCATCCCTTCAAGCTTAGATACGATCTTGTGACATATTTCAGCCATATATTTGTCAGATATAGCTTCAGATCTGCATAACCTAGCAGTCAAAGGATCAAACTCTAGGAGGATGATTTTCCAAAGTTGTAGATCTGGAAAATCCTTTCTGGGTTATCTTGGGTATCCATCATCGAGCCCAAATCTAGAATCTTGGCATCATCAGAGCTCTAGATTTTCATAGATCTGCATTTTCCTTTTCAACCTATAGTCATACATTCATTATCTGCTAAAGAGACAATGCAGTATTTTCTTCCAACATCTCTCCAGTTACACAGTGCTAGTTGTATCATATTTGCAGGGTGATTATAGGCCATCTCTTTGGCTAGATCTACTCATCTTTTGTACATTGTGTAACTGAATCTTCTCCTATATAATAAAATGGTTCATCTATTCTGTCTATATCTGTGTTGATCATAAACTTACATGTACATTTTCTATGTTACAAATATTATGTTTGTGTATCAGTGCATTATTCCTTTTTGGGATATTACAGTGGTATCAGAGCATGATCTTTGGCTCAGCTTGTAGACATTTTGACAACATAAGAAAAGCAGATGGTAGAGATCTACTATGGAGGGATTAAGTTTTTCCTCATATTCCTTTAGATCTATGAAAGATCTCTCTAAGGAGATCAATGGAACAAGAGGAGAAAGGCAAAGAGAAACCTCAAGAAGGTTTCAAGATGAAGAAGGTCCCAACACTTCTTTTCAGCAACAAAGAAGACTGGAGAAGCAAAAAGCTTCACATTATTCCACTAGATCCACTTTCTTTGAGAAAGAGGACTGGTCTGAATATCATGAAGGCTTGGGGCATGAGACCCTAAGTGAATATCTGTCTGAATACAAGTCACAGCCTGGAGCATTGAAGGAGAATCTCTCTCTCCAATATTTTTAGCAGCTCAAAGAAGAGAGGAGATCCAGAAGTAGAAATAGAAGAAAGAGGCATAGATTCTTCTTACCTACATTTGATGGATCTTCCATAAGCACATTGAGGGTTTGGAGGGAAGAATTATTTACATTCTTTCTGAAATGTCCTATATCAGAAAGAGAGGCTGTGGAGTTTGTAGCGTTGCACCTAGATGGTGAAGCAAGAAAATAATGGTTCAGTCACTTGTCACACATGAAAGTGTCTGCTTATGCAGATTTTATTCAAAGAATGAAGGAAAGATATGGTAGAAAGAAACCATAGACATCTCACATAATGACATCTCCTGATCAAGTGATCATGTCCTAAGTTGAAAAAATGCTCAAAAATGGAATTATTCAGAATTGGTTGAAACCTGAACGAACAAATAGGCCTCGTAGCTGCGGTTTTGGCACCGTGAACGACACTCAAATCTGACATCGTATGTGAATGTTATGCAGGTTTGAAGTTTTTAGTATCGTTCAAAAAAAATCAGTTGACCAAAGTTGACTTTTCAACTTTGGAAAAAATTAAAAAAGAATATTTCAGGAATATTCCTCGAAATATTCCCTGCGGATGAATCAGAAGCAGATAAGTGGCATTTTCATATTTGGCAGTGGTTTGACTTTGGTAATTTTCAACCAATGGAATGTTGCCACGTGGCAGGCCCGGAGGCCACCACATGGCCATATATTATGGAAAGTTTTGGTTATGTAAAATTTGTGACTTATCAAGTTTGAACCAAAGACCTCCTGGGCCCAAGCCCCACGTCTTACCAATCGGGCTGTCGGGTGTTTCTTAACACCAATGGAGTTTGAGTTTGTTTTATGTTTGAAAATATTCATTGGCGGAAAACTTAAGGGGCTAGCCCCTCAGGACTAGCCCTGTACCATGTGACCTCTACCCGTGACCATCCACCAAACCCTATGATGGTTATGTGTCAACAGTTAATGTTATGGCGGGAGTATTAAAGCCATGTGGCCAGCACGGAGTCAAACTTATTATGACGGTTTTAAAAAAACGTTAAATTTGCGGTTAAGTCGGACTTATGGGCGGCAGTGACCATGTGAACGCCCCCTCTTAACATTTAACTTAACAATAAATGTCAGTTCAAACCGTGTGCCCAATTTGGTACGTAGTCCATCTTTTTTGCAAAGTCTATCGTTTTTGGAGCAGTTAAATCCAGTTTCTCCACATTTAGTGGAGGTTTTCAAGGGGACATTGGGCAAAAGTTTGTTTTCATCATAACTTTCTCAATATTGATCCAATTTGGACGAAATTTTGGTCAATTTTGGCTTTTTTCAGCATTTCGGAGAGTTTGGGATAGGTTGTAGAGTGAACAAAAGTGTTCTTTAGCCATTTTTTCTTCAAGTAAGCTTGGAGAGCCACCAAGGCCATGAGGGAAATGGAGATGCATTGGGATATACTTCATTGTTTGAGGTGAAATAAAAGCCATACTTAGCTTATTTCTGTCTTTTGAATTAAATTTCACAGCTATTTTTTCCTGTTTAGGCATTTTTTTCATTGTAATAACAATTTGAGAAAATTAATAGAGCAAGGACATGCCCATTGGGAGCCTTGGACCCGGCATATGTAGCCCAGGAGGGCTGAACTGCCTCATCATGTTGTTGTGTTGTTATGGTGAAGTTTTGTTGTTGTGTATTTCTGATTTAAGTTGTTAAACAGTAATTTTAATTAACATTCCCTCACACATAAACTCAGAAACAGTTACCAAAAACACTTTGTTCAAATTGCAAGACATGATTAACACTTTGCACAATTATTTTAATGGAAATGGATACTTTGCACAGCATTAAAAATACTTTCATTTTTAGATCAGATGGTATCAGAGCTTAAGGATTTGAGCCTTAGGAGCTAGAGTTTTTCTCAACATTTTTTTTTGCAAATATATAGTTAATTGTTTGCAAGTTTTGATGCTTACTGGGCTTAAACTCAAGAGAGGTGAAGGACAATTGGTTAGAGCACAAGCTAATCCTCAACCAAGGAGGGCCAGAGAGCCATTGCCTCCACCATCTATTACACCTCCAAGAGTTACTGAAGAAGCCTCAAGCATGTCTTTAAGAGAAGGAGAAGCTCTTGAAGATATTGATCCCAAAGAAGTAGAACGGGTATTCCGAAAATATTTCCTAGACATGATAGAGATGGTAAGGATAATCTACCAAGAAAGGAATGTTAGGCTTGTAGAAGAAGGGTCTAGACACGAGAAAGAAGGAGAGGGTTCTTGAGGAGGAAAGAAAAGTGATGACAAGTCAAAGAAAGGACACAGAGAAAATGGTGATCCACCGTCCCCATCTTCATCCTCTTCCTCTACATCGTCATCCTCAACTTCGGTGAATCAATCTCACAAGTCTAAAACCACTAGTAAAAGTCCATTTTTAAAGTGTGATGTTAAATTTGAGTTGCCTATGTTTAACGGTGAAGTCAATTCAGAGAAAATTGACAATTGGATAAGACAGTTGGGAATTTACTTGAGGATACAAAACCTTCATGAAGATGACACCAAGATTTAGTTAGCCTCTTTAAGAATGGAAGGAGCAGCATTGGTATGGTGGGAAGCCAAGACCAAAGATGAAATTAAAAAACATGGTAAGATCACTTTATCATGGGTTGAATTAGATGTGGTTTTGCTTGACATTACAAGTGTGGTGTTGGGTAGTCTGTATTTATATGACAGAAAAGTGATCTTCCATCACCATGAGAATAAGCATCATCTGTTCAAGGATGGAAAATAGTTTATTATGAGAGCACATCGAAAGAAGCTAGAATCATCTTTAGTGAATGCAGGGCAATTGAAAAGGCTTGTCAATGCAAGTCAAAATCTGACTTTGTTGATGGTTAAGCAAAAAGATTTTGTACATAATCCTTTTCATGTTATTTCTGATATAAATGATGATATGTTTCAGCCTGAAAGCAATTAGTCTTGGGAAAATGACAAGATGTTGCAGAAAGTGCCTTTGGTGTTGATCGGTGCAGAGAACAAAGTGCCGGTGCAAGGTGGTGCAAGAATCCAAGAGAGGGCAAAGCATGCAAGAAAATAGGGCACAAAGTTCAGCATGGGTCATTGCTAGTTTCAGAATGGTAGATTGGTATGGCGAGAAAACTTGGTCGGGAATCGACACAAGTACATGGCTCATTTGGCAAAAATTCACCATGAGGACAGTTGGCAAGGTGAATCTCAATTTCAGTTTCCTTTGAAGTTAGACCATTGTAGAAACATTATTATTTCTACAAATTATAGTTGTTGTTCAGCAAATTTCAAAAATTTGCATCATCACTCAGTCAATGTTAGCAACAGTCGGTAAGCGGATTCAAGGAAGAATTTATCTTTTTATGAGAAGCTCAATTTGATGAAGTCAAGAAGATTTCAGTGGTTCAAGGTTGGAAGAGGGGAGAATCAGTCTCCTCACCTTTAATTTCTGTAAATCAGAGAGCTTTTGGGGTCCAAAAGCTTCCCATTTGGGAGGTGTGACCAGGTGATCATGTCCTAAGTTGAAAAAATGCTCAAAAATGGAATTGCTCAGAATTGGTTGAAACCTAAACGACCAGATAGGCCTCATCGCTACGATTATGGCACCATGAACGACACTCAAATCTGACGTCGTATGTGAAATTTATGCAGGTTTGAAGTTTTTAGTATCCTTAAAAAAAAATCAGTTGACCAAAGTTGACTTTTCAACTTTGGAAAAAATAAAAAAAGAATATTTCGAGAATATTCCTCAGAATATTCAGAAAATATTCCTCAAAATATTCCCTGTAGATGAATCATAAGTGAACATGTGGAATTTTTTTATTTGGCAGTGTTTTGACTTTGGTAATTTTTGACCAATGGAATGTTGCCATGTGGCAGGCCCAAAGGCCGCCACGTGGCCACAGATTATGGAAAGTTTTTGTTATGTAAAATTTTGTGACTTATCAAGTTTGAACCAAAGACCTCCTGCGCCCAAGCCCCATGTCTTACCAACCGGGCTGTCGGGTGTTTCTTAACACCAATGGAGTTCGAGTTTGTTTTACATTTGAAAATATTCATTGGCGGAAAACTTAAGGGGCTAGCCCCTCAGGACTAGCCCCGTACCATGTGACCTCTACCTGCGACCATCCGCCAAACCCTTCGACGATTATGTGTTGGCAGTTAATTCTATGGTGGGAGTATTAAAGCCATGTGGCCAGCACGGAGTCAAAATTATTATTACTGTTTTAAAAAGACATTAAAGTTGCGGTTAAGTCGGACTTATGGGCGACAGTGACCATGTGAACGCCCCCTCTTAACATTTATCTTAAAAATAAATGTCAGTTCAAACCGTCCACCCAATTTGGGGTGGAGTCCGCCTTTTTGTCAAATTCTGTCGTTTTTGGAGCAATTAACTCCAGTTGCTCCACATTTAGTGGAGGTTTTCAAGGGGACATTGGGTAGAAGTTTGTTTTCATCATAACTTTCTCAATATTGATCCAATTTGGATGAAATTTTAGTCAATTTTGGCTTTCTTTAGCATTCTGGAGAGTTTGGGATAAGTTGTAGAGTAAAAAGAGGTGTTCTTAAGCCATTTTTGCTTCAGGGAAACTTGGAGAGCCACTAGGGCCATGAGGGAAATGGAGCTGCATTGGGTTATACTTCACTGTTTAAGGTGAAATAAAAGCCATTCTTAGCTTATTTCTGTCTTCTGAATTCAATTTCACAGTTGGTTTTGCTTGTTCAGGCATTTTTCTCACTATAATACCAATTTGATCAACTTAATAGAGCAAGGACATGCCCATTGGGAGCCTTGGACCCGAAAGATGTAGCCCAGGAGGGGTGAACTGCCTCATCATGTTGTTGTGTTGTTATGGTGAAGTTTTGCTGTTGTGTATTTATTATTTAAGTTGTTAAACAATAATTTTAATTAACATTCCCTCACACATAAACTCGAAAACAGTTACCAAAAACACTCTGTTTAAATTGCAAGACATGATAAACACTTTGCACATTTAATTTAACGGAAATGGATACTTTGAACAACATTAAAAATACTTTCATTTTTATATCATCTCCCATCATCAAGGAGATAGTGCATGAAGATTCAAGAGAAGATGTTCTCATTATCAATCAATAGGAGGAGCATCTACCACCACCAGCGACATATGTGCTTACATCAAGAGGAGGATCACTTGCATCTTTGCATGATGGTCTTAAGTTATTGAAATTTGGAGCCCCATGCATGATTGATGAGATGCATGAGGAGGAGACAGATACCAGCATTGGTACACTTGTAGAAGTGCAACCATCACTCTTACCAGCAGTTGGAGAGACCTTTGCACCAAAAGATGAAACTCTTTTGTTCTTGCAAGATGTTTTTGAATCATAGTTGATCCAAGGTATGCATCTACTTTCATCACATATTGTTTCAGTACCTCTTATTGAAACTTATGGAGACATGCCATTAGGGCTATTGCATGACCAAGGGTTAGAGCATCATGTTGATTTGGAGCAGAATTATATGACTTCACAAAGGACCCTTTATCTAATCGAGGAAGAGATGAAGAACCATCCTAGTTTATCACTGATGGACTACATTCAACCCTTTGAGTTGAAGTGTAGAATTTATGAAGATGGGATGAGTATGATCCTATGTACAATGGATGGCTATGAGTTTAGCATTGTACCTTGCTTTGAGACAGCGCACGTATCACCTTGCAGATCTACATCGCTGTTAATGAGCAACAGTGAGAAGAAGAGGACCCATTCCTCATCGAAGCAATCATATGGCAGCTTCATTCATGAAACAATGGAGGAAAAGATGATAGACGGTAGACATCTTGAGATGAGAAATATTTTCTCCTTTCTAGATGACAATTTCTCAATGAGCATCTCACAGCTCAAAGAGAGACTTCTACCTGCAGAAAATCTAGAAACTTATTGGTTTTGGAGGGCCATTGATGAGAAGAAGGTCTCATTGAGAGATCTCATTGGAGGTGCACTTCAACATATCATGGAGTGCAAAGTTCTTCAACAGTTTGAAGAGGTTGGTGTCCTACAATGGGAGGATACCAAGTTTTTGCAGAATGAGATCCATTATCCACATTGGGATGAATGGTTAATAGTATGGAGCAAGGGGTTATCAAACCACTTGCAGATCTATGATACATGCCAACAAGAAGCATGGTTGTGCTGGTTGCTCTTTGGTGAGTATGACTACCACTCAATGAGTCATAATTTTCTGATTCATGCCTTACACATCACTGGAAGAATGCATAAGAAAAAATCATGTTTGTTGTGGTTGTTGATGAGAGAGTTTGGACATCACATGTTATATCTTATGTCCTTGTATTTAATCTTCTTTGGGATATGTCTCATGTATTTACATGTATTTATGTTTGGGATATATCCCATGTTCATGTATGTACTTGGGTTTGGGATAAAGTATAACTCTCACATGATGTGGCATAAAGGAGCTTGTTTGTATTATGTTGATGAGACATCTCACATGTCCATTACTATATTGTTTCTCCATGACTTGCATCATGATAATGCAAGGAGGCAACAAGAATCCTTGTTGCTATGGTTATTATTGGGAGAGTATGGGCTGAATTCTTCCCATACATTGCATGACATTGTTGGAGGATGGCAACAGGAGGCCTTACAACGTTGGCTTCTATCGGGTGATTATGGTCATTGTACATGGTATAATGATGATGTAATGGGGTAGCAAGATGCCTTATTAAGGTGGCTTCTCTTGAGAAAATATGGCCACTACATTTGGTACAATGATGATGTGGTATGGTAGCAAGAGGCATTGTTGAGGTGGCTTCTATTGAGAGAGTATGGATCTCATATTCTCATTGATGATTTGGCATGGCAACAAGAAGCATTGTTGCGGTGGCTTCTTTTGAGAGAGTATGGCGCTCTTACTTGTTTTCATAATGATCTAGCATGGCAACAAAAGGCTTTGTTGCATTGGTTGTTATTGGGAGAATATGGTTTGACATTATTTATGTTTTCCCATATGTCTCTAGTTCTTGTTTTTCACTATGATGATGTGATGTTTGATTCCAACATGGCCAACATGGCTAATGAAGAGGGCATTGATAGATGTAATCTACTCTATGTATCATGGGTTGAAGAGATAATTCATGAGTTGGGACTTTCCACTTTGGGAATGAACCACTTCATCTTATGTATCTCATGTATAAAGGAGAACTTTGGTCATCATATGGTTGCCACTTGGAGATTCATTGATGAGGAAGTGTATCTAAATTTTCAGTTGGAGGCCATTCTAGACATTCTAGAGAGGCATATTTGGAGTTGGACATGCATAACGCATTGTGGCAGATGGGAAGGCCTTCCACATGAGGATGCCATTTGAAGGGAGGATGTTTGTTGTAGCATTCACTTTTGCAGTTGCTTGAGGACAAGCAACATTTTGCCGGGGAGGACTGCAATATTACCAAATTTTCACATGATATTTGGAATATTAGAGTTCTTAATAAAATTAATTAATTAAGTAAATAAAAGGGTGTAGGGACCCATAATACTCAAAGATGATTAAAATCCATTTTTTATGTGTGTATGTGGATATTTTACATCTAGATCTACAAAGTGGAGTAGTAGAGAAACCACTTAATGTGAAAGGAGTGGAGATCATGTCTCATTAATGAGATAGATCATGGAGGTTGACACAATCAACTAAGATCATGAAAAGAATCAAATGTAAGATCATTAAGCATTCATGATTAGATGATGGAGGAGTAGTGCATTTAATGCACACATGATGGAGATCATGAAGAGACAACGCAATCAACATGAAGACCTATGTCCACTTGTACATTGCAATTATCAGGAGAGCCAAGGCATGAGAAGGCTCATAATATAAATAAAGAAGATGAAGGCAACATAAAAGGCATGTTGAAGATTATTATTGATATATGATCTGTTTAGATCTGGAATTGTGATGTGACATTCCATGCTTTCTTTGGTTGTTTAGCTAAGATTGCAAGTGATGTTTAGCACTGGGTGTTCCTGGTCGGGAATCCTATCTCTTTCATTGAGTAGCTCTTGAAAGATTATTGTACTTCATTCATCATCAGGCATTGGTGCCATGTTGTTCCTACTTTCTGCAGAACATCCATATTCATAAATTGCACATTTTTGAAGATCAGTTTGAGAGGAGGAGGTTGTCCTTCAATATTTCAGTTGAGGAACTGGTGAAGGATTCATCTTATCACCTTGAGCTTCAAGATCAGCCTTCCAGTGCTTCAGATCTATATCAAGCATCATGCCATCTATTATTCATCTTCCAGCAGCAGCATTTCCATCAGGAATCACGCAGTCCAGTCTTGTAGATCCAAGGGAGAAGGGAAGTTGCTAGAATTTCAGCTAGTAATCCAGTGGAGGACCATTCCTTCACATTGTATACATTATTTCCATCATTTTTTAGTTATATTGCATATCTTAGCAGCAGGCTAGAGAGCCTCCTTCCTTTACAACGCAGTTTTTATGAGCAGTTATGTAGCAGCAGTTGCAACCTTCTTGTTGAAATTTGGTACCGGAGGACAGGTGGTTCCCTAAGGCTTTGATCTTTGGCCTAGGGAAAAGTGTCCAAAAGAATTTCATTTTTCTCCTAAAGTGACTTTATAATTTTTATAAAGTCAAATCTAATTTAAAAGTGACTTTAAGTGATAAAGTTACTAAAGTCTAATTTTAAAGTGACTTTTAATAAAGTTAATGTAAAATTAGAAAGGAAAAAGTGACTTTGGAAATAAATGACTAAGTGGGTCTTTATTAAAGTGGGGTGAATTAAAAAATAGAAAGTGAGATTTAAATGAGCATTTAATCTCAGCCCTAGATCTCAATCTATTTCACCCATTGGATTTAGGGATTCCCCAAAAGTCACTTAGGGTTAGGTTAAAGGAGGAAAAGGAGGAAAAGGTCATTCATTCTTTCATGAGCAGATTGAGAGAAGGAGAGTAAGAGAGCAAGGGAGATTTCTGGGCAGTGAGGAGAAGGAGGCAGCACCTTGGCACACTTTCCAAGGCAGCGTTTTAGCAAGACCGTACAGCTGAGTTAGCACAGTAAAAGGCAGATTTTTTAGGCATGATTTTCTAGAAAGGGAGGTCGTACAGCAAGGCCATACAGCAGGCCGTACAGCAAGATTGGGCACAGAAATCGAGGCAGCAGAAGGCTGTTTCGTACAACAAATTTTTGCTATGGTTTTGGCACAAAAATCAAGATTTTGGACAGCAGCATTTATTGCTGTTTGCACAGATTTTGAGGAGGTCGTACAGCTGCATTTATTGCAGATTTCTGGGCACGAAAATCGAGGAGGACGTACAACATTTATTTCTGTTCTATTTTTACTCTTTTCACATTTTCCGAGGTAGTGGTTAAGCACAGAAAACGAGATAAGTTGTAATGTTTGTTTGCTGATTTTTTTGCTGAATATTTCTCTCACTGTAAAAAGCATTTTCCAGAAATAAGAAGGAGCTTTTGAACTGGTTTTCCCCAAGAGTTGTAGGGGGTTTTTCCAGGGTCACATTGACCAAAAATCACTGTGTTTAAATGTGTTGAATGGCTATTTGCATCTGCTGATTTTTATTTCTGTATTTTCAGCATTCTGTAATTTTTTCCAAAATTTGTGTTTTCAGCAAAATTTATTTTCCAGCTTGTTAAATGTATGGATATGGGAAAGGGCATTTAACTATTTTGGAATAATAAGGTGAAACTGAAAACTAGGGTGGGAAATGAGAAATTTCTACATGGTATCAGAGCTTGAGTGCTGAAGTGCAGTTTGGGACAGCAAGGAGAAAAATACAGCCTGCTGATTTTTCACTCAGAAAATTCCAGCAAGCTGAATTTTTTTACAAACATAATTTTTACCTTTACTACAACAGTGCTATTTTTCAGTTTTAGGATAGCAAGATGTCTTTGGGACTGAGGGTGGAGGATAGGTTGGATGGGCATACCAATTACAGTGTTTGGAAGGAGAGAATGCAAAGTATCTTTGAGGAGGCGGAAGTCTGGGACATAATGGTGCATACCGCACAGAACCTTGTAAATGTGCTTACTGATGCTACTCAGTTGGCAGCATATAATAAAAAGAACAACAAGGGTAAGAGACTGATTCTAGATGGAATCAAAGACCATTGCATTCCTCATGTGAGAGGAAAGATAAATTCTCATGAGATGTGGATAGCATTGACCAACCTCTACCAGAGTACCAATGAAAACCGGAAAATGGTCCTGAAGGAGAAGCTGAAGAACATTAAGATGGGTAAGACTGATAGTGCAGCTGGATATCTCACAAAGATTACTAATGTGAGAGATGAGTTGGCAACGATTGGAGAGGTCATTCCACCCACTGAGTTGGTGCGGATTGCAGTGAATGGCCTCCCCAGTTCATGGATGAACTTTGCTGATGGGGTTTGTGCACGTGAGACCCTTCCCACTTGGGAGAGGTTTTGGGATGATTGTATTCAGACAGAGATCAGGAAAGGTCAGCTTGGGGCAGCCAAGCCAGTTGAGCAGGATGAGGATGTAGCACTGTTGGCAGGACGCAAGAAAGGCAAAGGGAAGAAGCAGGCTTCCACAAGCAATGGTGGGGGCAAAGGCAAAGGTAAGGGTAAACAGGATAACTCACAGAAGGACTATTCCAAAGTGAAGTGTTGGAATTGTCAGAAGATGGGACACTATGCAGTTGTGTGTCCGGAGAAGAAGAAGAAGAAGGGGAAGAACCAGAGCATGGCAGCTTCAGCAAAGGTTGAGGACTTTGCAGATCGTTTTGACCGGGAGTTTGGGTTCACTACGTGTGAGTCCTCTAGTGCGGGATCATCTGCCATAGAGGTTCAGAGGGAGCATGCATTTCCCTCGATTAGCGGGCATCTTCGGGTATCTGGTATGTGGACAGTGGGGCTTCACGTCACATGACAAGAGTCCGTGAGTACTTCTCAGAGCTTTCAGAGAGTGGCACTGATATAGAGGTAGTACTCGGTGATGACAGGGATTGTTATGAAGGGTCAGTTGTGGGGACAACGACATTTGAGAGGAGTCAAACCTCTCTTGAAGGTGTCAAATGTTCTTTATGTGCCAAGGATGAAGAACCTCATGTCGTTTCCCGGCTTTGGAGGATAGGATGAGTGCTTGTTGTTCGAGGAGAGAGAGAGGACAGTCTTGATGTATCCCAGGGGGCGCTCTAGCTGATTCAGCTAGCGTGATTGGTGTGCACCATGCCAAGGTAAACAAGTTTTCATTCCAGCCCCTGATGGCATTGAGCAGCAGTATCGGCAGCAGATCTAGCAGTTTAGATTTTGCACCGCAGGATGGGGCACATGTATCATGGGGCCTTGAGGACCTTGCGGGAGATCACTACGGGTATGCCAGATTTCAGTACTGATCACTTTGATACATGCAGAGGATGTGCTATGCGCAAGTTTGCCAAATCCCCTTTTCCCAGTAGTGACAACAGATCGACTGGGATACTTGATTTGATTCATTACGATGTGAGCAGTCAGATGTCTCATGTTTCCTTGAGTGGATATGAGTATTATGTTTTATTCATTAATGATCACTCCAGGAGGACCTGGATTTATTTCTTGTAGACCCAGAGTGAGGTCTTCAAGCGGTTTCGAGAGTTTAAAAGCTCTTGTGGAGACACGGGCAATTCGGAAGATCAAGTCTAGCTGTAACAAATGGAGGAAGTACACCCTTGGAGAGTTTGTTGACTATTGTGCGGAGGTAACTTCATTAGGAGAGAGGGAGTTCATTGTTCTTACAGCCCAGTAGCAGAGGGGTTGTAGAGAGGAAAAAACAGTCCATTAGGAGGAAATTTGCCAAAGCCATAAGCCATGATCGGGGAGTTACCATTGGTATGTGGTAGAGGCATGCCTTTGTTGTTTATTTGCAGAACAGGAGTTCGCATCGTGCCTTGGGGCACATGACTCCGGAGGAGGCTTTTTCTGGGAAGAAGCCTGATATTGGTCATCTTCGTATCTTTGGGTGCATCACATACTCCTACATGCCCAAGGAGAAGAGGACCAAACTAGAGCCCACCGCAGAGAAGGGTATCTTTGTGGGCTACAGTGAGACCTCCAAGGCCTTTCGGATTTACATTCCTGCGCAGAGGAAAGTTGTTGTCAGGCGGGATGTGAAGTTCGAGGAGGAGAGGGCCTTTAGGAGGTCACGGGAGTTAGAGTATCTGGATCAGCCAGACCCTCAGCAGCAGTTGAGTCAGTCACAGGGATCCAGTGGGCAGGGATCAGGAGGATTCGGAGGTACATCTATGACGATGTCAGGTCCGTCAGTGGGGAGTGGCTCACCGAGTCAGAGAGGTGGTGCTACGGGCAGCATGCAGAGCAGTCCACAGAGCAGTTCACTGGGGAGTCCACTGATGGACAATTCACACAGTACCTCAGCATCTACAGGTTCAAGTGCAGGCAGGAGGACAGCAGACAGACAGTCAGGAGTTCGGACTCGTGTTGGTGAGGGAGGAGTTTTATTCTCCGGCGGGAGAAGTGCACTCAGGGAAGAGGAAGCCCAAGTGGCTTCAGGACACGTTGAGAGATGCCACATCTGTTGCTGAGCCTAAGAGGCCGGTCAGAGAGAGCAGACCACCTGAGAGGTTTTGTAGCTATATGGCAATGGCTACCAGCATCCTTGACTCTGAGCCTTCTAGCTATGAGGAAGCAGCTAGCCAGCAGGTCTGGAGAGAGGCCATGCAGGAGGAGTATTCTTCTATCATGAAGAATGATGTTTGGGAGGTGGTGCCGAGGCCTGAGGGAAAATCCGTGGTTACTTCCAGATGGATTTACAAGGTAAAGCATGTTGCAGATGGCAGCATTGAGAAATTCAAAGCGAGGTTTGTGGCTAGAGGGTTCTCCCAAGTAGAGGGAGTTGATTATGAGGAGACCTTCACTCCCGTGGCTCAATATACTTCGATCCGCTCCATTATATCGATAGCAGCAGAGATGGGTTGGAAGATCCACCAGATGGATGTGAAGACCGCATTTCTCAATGGCTTCATACAGGAGGAGGTGTACATGGATCAGCCACAAGGCTTTGAGGTGCATGGGAAGGAGTCCCATGTGTGCAGACTGAAGAAGGCCCTTTATGGCCTGAAGCAAGCTCCTAGAGCTTGGTACTCCAGGATAGATACATACTTGCAGAAGATGGGTTTCACAAAGAGTGAGGAAGATCCAAACCTTTACTATATTGTGATAGGTGAGGAGCCTCTCATTCTGGTGCTGTATGTGGATGACTTGGTCATTACAGGTGCAGAGAGACTCATAGAGCACGGTAAGAGAGATCTTGCAGCGGAGTTGGAGATGAAGGACATCAGCTTGATGCATTACTTTTTGGGTTTGGAGGTGTGGCAGGAGGAGGGGCATTTCTTCCTGGGGCAGGGGAAGTATATTGTGGACATCCCTGGCAGATTCCACATGGAGGATTGTAAACCCATGTCGACACCGATGATTACCAACTGGAAGAAGCTCCATGCTTCAGATTCCGAGTTGGTGGATCCCACATTGTACAGACAGCTGATTGGTTCCTTGATGTATTTGGTCAACACTAGACTAGATATTTGTTTTGCAGTCAACACGATGAGTCAGTTTATGTGTGAGCCTAGGAAGGTTCACTGGGTGGCTGCAAAACACATTTTGCGGTACTTGCAGGGGACAGTGGATTATGGTCTAGACTACAGGCAGGGGGATGGAGTGAGATTGGCAGGTTACACTGATTTTGATTGGGCAAGCTGTGCTTCTGATAGGAAGAGCACTTCGGGGTGTTGTTTTGGGTTGGGTTCGGCAGTTGTGTCATGGTTCAGCCGAAAGCAGCAGTCAGTAGCATTGAGTTCAGCGGAAGCAGAGTATATGGCAGCCAGTCTAGCTAGTTGTGAGGCCATCTGGCTTCGCAAGATGTTGTTTGGCTTATTTGGTCAGCCATTGAGACCTTCAGTGATTTACTGTGATAATCAGAGTTGCATTAAACTCACGGAGAATCTAGTATTTCATGACAGGTCAAAGCATATCGGGATCAAATATCATTTCATCAAAGACTATGTTCAGAAGGGAGCTATGAAGCTTGAGTATATTCCCACTGATGAGCAAGCTGTATATATTCTTACCAAAGCCTTACCACAAGGCAAGCATGTCTACTTCGGAGACAAGATGGGTGTGGTGAGGAACACCTTCCTCGGTAAGAGGGAGTGTTGAAATTTGGTTACCGGAGGACAGGTGGTTCCCTAAGGCTTTTATCTTTGGCCTAGGGAAAAGTGTCCAAAAGAATTTAATTTTTCTCCTAAAGTGACTTTATAATTTTTATAAAGTCAAATCTAATTTAAAAGTGACTTTAAGTGATAAAGTTACTAAAGTCTAATTTTAAAATGACTTTTAATAAAGTGAATGTAAAATTAGAAAGGAAAAAGTGACTTTGGAAATAAATGACTAAGTGGGTCTTTATTAAAGTGGGGTGAATTAAAAAATAGAAAGTGAGATTTAAATGAGTATTTAATCTCAGCCCTAGATCTCAATCTATTTCAGCCATTGGATTTAGGGATTCCCCAAAAGTCACTTAGGGTTAGGTTAAAGGAGGAAAAGGAGGAAAATGTCATTCATTCTTTCATGAGAAGATTAAGAGAAGGAGAGCAAGAGAGCAAGGGAGATTTCTGGGCAGTGAGGAGAAGGAGGCAGTAGCTTGGCACACTTTCCAAGGCAGCATTTCAGCAAGACTGTACAGCTGAGTTAGCACAGTAAAAGGCAGATTTTTTGGGCACGATTTTATAGAAAGGGAGGCCGTACAGCAAGGCCATACAGCAGGTCGTACAACAAGATTGGGCACAGAAATCGAGGCAGCAGAAGGATGTTCTGTATAGCAAAGTTCTGTTGTGGTTTTGGCACAAAAATCGAGATTTTGGACAGCAGCATTTATTGTTGTTTGCACAGATTTTGAGGAGGTCGTACAGCTGCATTTATTGCAGATTTCTAGGCACGAAAATCGAGGAGGACGTACAGCATTTATTTCTGTTTTGTTTTTGCTATTTGCACATTTTCCGAGGCGGTGGTTAAGCACGGAAAACGAGATAAGTTGTAATGTCTGTTTGCTGATTTTTTTGCTGAATATTTCTCTCACTGTAAAAAGCATTTTCCAGAAATAAGAAGGAGCTTTCGAACTGGTTTTTCCCAAGAGTTGTAGGGGGTTTTTCCAGGGTCACATTGACCAAAAATCACTGTGTTTAAATGTGTTGAATGGCTGTTTGCATTTGCTGATTTTTATTTCTGTATTTTCAGCATTCTGTAATTTTTTCCAGAATTTGTGTTTTTAGAAAAATTTATTTTCCAGCTTGTTAAATGTATGGATATGGGAAAGGGCATTTAACTATTTTGGAGTAATAAGGTGAAACTGAAAACCAGGGTGGGAAATGAGAAATTTCTACACTTCTTTGGAGGATTGAGGAGCTAGATCTTGAGCTTCTAGCTTGAGGATCTAGTGAAGGGATCAACCCTTCAAGCTTAGATCTGATCTTGTGACATATTTCAGCCATCTATTTGTCAGATCTGCATAATCCAGCAGTCAAAGGATCAAACTCTAGGAGGGTGATTTTCCAAAGTTGTAGATCTGGAAAATCCTTTTTGAGTTATCTTGGGTATCCATCATAGAGCCCAGATCTAGAATCTTGGCATCATCAGAGCTCCAGATTTCCGTAGATCTACATTTTTCTTTTCAGCCTGCAATCATACATTCATTATTTGCTGAAGGGATAGCGCAGTATTTGCTTCCAACAGCTCTCCAGTTACGCAGTGCTAGTTGTAGCATGTTTGCAGGGTGATTCTAGGCCATCTTTTTGGCTAGATCTACTCATCTTTTGATCTTCTCCTATATAATAAAATGGCTCAACTATTTTGTCTATATCTGTGTTGATCATAAACTTACATGTACATTTTCTGTGTTACAAATATTATGTTTGTGTATCAATGCATTATTCCTTTTTGGGATATTACATCTTCTCTAAATAACATCTTGGAGATTATAATGAGAAGTTTTTTGGATGGGGGAGGAAAAAGAAACAATTAAAAAATAAGCATTTCATGAGGTGCTAAAAAGCCTAAACACTTCAATTTAAGGAATCCCAGAGTAATTTTATCATGTTGTGATTTAGGATGGGAAATAAGTGGATTTTGTGTCCCCATTCTTGTTTCAAAGTTTAGAAAATGAAACTTGGAACTAGACTAGACTAATTGAAAAGAACAACAATTTGTTTTCAAACAAAACATGGAATTTTTGAAAACTTAATACCCACTAAAATTTGGGAGCATATACCAAATTAATAAATTAAAAGAAATAGCTTTTTGGTTGAAAAACAGTGAAAATCTAGAATTTGCATTACAACACCCAAATTTAAGAAAGAATATTGTAGAGCACACGTTTGGTAGAGCACTTTTCTCTTATTCATATTGTTTTTGTTAATTTCATATTATTTAGATTGAATGTTAAATTTTAGAAATTTTTTTAAATTATTAAAAACTTTATTGCAACTTAATAGCTATATATTTGATTGAATATTAAATTTTAATGTATCTTAAATCAAGAACAAATTATACAAATATAATAATTTGGGATCGAAAGAAAGTTCATAACATAATTTAACCATACTCCATTCTATTATATCTCTAATATTGTAATATAATTATTATTATGAGAATATAATAATAAGTGGTATTATCTTACGATGACTGAAATGAAAAATCTTTAGCATCCCTTTGGAGCATCAGTAACCTATATTTGCTTCTCTAAAGCAAGTATTTTTTGTTGGCATTCACTAAGCTTCTTGGTAGCAGCTGAAATATCTCTTTCCTTTCTTGAGCGTATCTGATCCTCTTAAGCATGGTGTAGAATTGGAATATTTCCATCTCTCGAGGTGTCAATTTTGTGTCTACTCTCTAACTGTAGTTGTAGGTCAAGACTCGTGGTCTCTCATTACTGGAAACAATTGTCTTTCTCTTCAAATTCTGCTTGTAGTGATGTATATTTTTCTTTAAACCGATTTATTTCAGCTCGAGCAGCATCGAGTTGGAATTCAAGCTCTTCATTCAATGACACTTGATTTTCAAATTGATCCTCCGTCAATTGTTTCAATTCCTTAGTTGCAGTAAATTATATGATAATTTATTTTTAAACCGATACAAATAATTCATAGTTTTTTTGTCCTATTATATTTATATTTATTTTATTTTATTTTGAAATTTATTTAGATTATTTTGATCGTATTTATTTTATTTCCACTCTGAAAAGTCAGTATTTATCTCTCTTAGATGTTTGTACGCATATTATATCAGAAGATGAGATTGATACATTATCAACTAGAATTCAAATTTAAATGATAGCTAGAATTAAGTCCATTTACTGGGTTTCTTATAATGTGGACATTATCGTTTTTCTTTCAACATTCAATATACATTTTTTGAAATTGAACCAAAGGTAAGCCAAGCCACATAGATCCCTGTGGATTTTTGAAATTTATGCATAGCCTTTCCATACTGCCTTCCCTCCCCATTTCATTTCAATTTTTAAAATATCTCACGTCGCTAGTCGAGTTACTGCCATCCCTCCCATATTTTATTTCAAAATTTAAAATTTCTGCGGGCCTAGCTATGTTTGAAATATAATAGCATGACGCTGGCATTCAATGCATGTTCCACCAACCGCCAATTATTATTATAATATTTGTTTTGAATATGTTTTGTTTTTTCTGCTACAAGAATATTTAAACTTTGATATAAACTAGTTGAGTGAAATCTTATATTTTCTAAGATCAAATCTTCTCCATTCATTTTTTTTTAAGCTAAAAGTTTGCACACCTACATCCATAAGCTGAAATAGATAACCTATTGATGTAATTATTATAATATTTGTTTTGAAAATGTTTTGTTTTTTATTCTACAAGAATATTTAAACTTTGATATAAACTAGTTGAGTGAAATCTTATATTTTCCAAGATCAAATCTTCTCCATTCATTTTTTTTTTTTTTAATTAAAAATTTGTACACCTACATCCATAAGTTGAAATAGATAACCTATTGATGTAATTATTATAATATTTATTTTGAATATGTTTTGCTTTTTCTTCTACAAGAATATTTAAACTTTGATATAAACTAGTTGGTGAAATCTTATATTTTCTAAGATCAAATCTTCTCCATTCTCAAAAATTTGCACACCTTCATCAAGATAAAACTTCAATCAGCAAACTCTATTAATTAATCAAAGAGATTATACATATTTATACATGAGATAGTCTCAAGATAGGAAATCTATCTTGGACGCTCAATAATGTGGTTGAGAGATTCTCTCAACTACACACTAAACTAAGAATAAATATAGTTCTAGCTACCTCCTATAATGTAGGAACAGACTCCTTATATGGAGAGTTACAACCACAGACAAGTAGGAATGACATATTCCAACTCCCTCCCTTAATGACTACTTGTCGTGATATCAATTCACAAAGTCTAGTTGTGGTCAATCATAAGAAAAAAAAAGGATATGTCGACGTCCATATGAAGGAGCAACCATCCACCAGAATGCATGGGTACCAACCGCTACAACTGCTGGTCTCATAGGATGTGCTTCACATACATGGTTCTGTCAACCATTATCACTACATACATGTACCTGTATCAAAAAATATGGCTGCGACTCAGATCGACCACCAACGGGTAAATCTCATGTCCAGAACCGCCAAAAAATGTGTCTGTGACTCAAATCCACCACAAACGGGCAAATCCCATGTGCAGAATCGGCAATAATGTCTGCGACTCAGATCCACCACAAACGAGTGAATCCCATGCGCAGAACTGCCAAAAGAGAGAGAGATCAACGCCTTTTTAAGTCAAATATTCACGTCCAAATAAAAATCCCTAATAGTCACGCTGATTGCACCTTTCGACGCGACTGTCAGATAGAAAAACGTGCTGACCCTCCTGTGCTCAGAAACAATAATATATGAGACCTGTGAGTGAGGTGTTTACTGCATTCCACCAACTCCTGTGAGCATTCAAGCTTCTGTGTGCACCCGAGGCACCCATAGCCAAGAAGGCTCCTGTATGTGGTTTCTGGTTCACCACAAACCATCACTTTAAAGTGACAAAAGATGGTTTTCGGCTGACCATAAACCTATAATTACAAGGTGGTTTTGAGATTACCACAAACTTTACAATGCCTTTACAAGCCTTAGATTCCATACTTCAACTCTTGGAGTCTCCAAGTACATACAATGACCACTTACAAAATCTTCCTAGACTTGCTTATCACATGCTAGGGAGTCTATCCCACAAACCCACACTAACTCAAACAAACATTTACTTTGTTATCCATCAAAATAGTTGTTGCTGCTCCTTTACCTCATTTTTTCATTGTTCACATCTTAGGCATCATTGTCTTTGTCAAATAAATTCTTGGAACTCCATGCTTAACCCATCATTTGTTAGAGTTATGAATTCTAACAAAATAACTTTACCTACATTGAGTTAGCTAGGCTCAATAAGGCTCAATAACTTTAAACATGATTCCAAGAAACTAAATAAAAACATAAACTCTTCAGATTAATTCCTCTATCTCTGCCTAAAGATGATTATTTCCCAAACATAACAGCAACCATTTTTCTCCAACGATACCTCTGAGGGGTCCACTGATAAGGAAACAAATCGACGACTTTTCCCACTGGTATCAATGTAGTGCATTCCAGCAACAGATGATCCAGACATAGGCACTCACAGCCATATGAAGAGAAACAATTTTCCCTTCTCAAAACACTAATCCAGGACTCCATGGTCCCATCCTCCGTCGTCCACAAATTCATTGTCAACATGCATAAAATTCAACAATTTTACACACAAAATTTCACGTTTCAGTAACCAATTCCCCAGGCATCGCAGTGTGACACCACTTCCGTGTTCACAATATCAAGGCTGGGTAACTGCTTCCAAGCATGCCTCCTTATGCTCGCTGACATATTGCAACAACTAAGACCCATTGTCAAGCTAATTTCCTTGCAATTGAACATGCAGATCTGTTTCCATCACACTGGGCACACAAAAACTCGATCATCCTCCAATCTATGATGTACCTCCAAGCACTATCCTTTGATGCCATTTTCATTGTCATGTTTTCATCATATTTGGTAGTAAATCATTTCCTGTATAAAAACATAATCACGTCGAGGCAGCTCACCACACTGCCCTCGGCTCACTTCACTGTTGTGCCACGAGACCATGCTAGAGGTGTGTTCAACCTTCAACTAGGTTGATCCTAAACAACGGAAGCTAGAAGCCTCCCAACAACTCCGCGTGCTACAGCACCTCTTCTGACACCTAAAAGCTTCCGTGTTCAACTCAAGCATATGAGTGAAGCCACCACCGATGAGTTCCAATGAGAAATTAAACGAATTGAAACAAAAAAAAAAACAACATTTAAGGACTCGACCCTTCTCAGTGGCCTCGTCCACCTTCTCACTATACACAAGCATCTGTTGCCATAGAGAGCTTGTCTCTGGAAATTACAACCTGTACCAACATATATAGGTCCTTGGATTCCATCCATACCTTTCATGTTTATATCAAAGAACATTTTCGATTGGCATATCGATCATTGTCATCAATACCATCAAACCTTTGAGGGAATTTCTCATAGCAGCCAACACCGAACGCTGTAATCAAACGCAGTTTTTTGGACCTCCTCATGCAGGAAATCAAACTCTCACCTCAGTGATACTGCGTTTGCACCAAGTTTCAGCTCCGAGTTTCAACTCCAAGCTTAGAAGCTTGAATTCTTTTCAGTATCCTACAAAAGTCCCGTAGAAAATAGATCGCCACCTCTTCTTCATAGTGGGGCTTGCTATGGAGTCTTGTCAGACCCCACACGTAGCAAAGTGCCCTCTCCTCACAACAGCGTTCCATCGCAAGATCAAGAAATTAAATCCTGTAATTTATCGCAACTGCCAACTGCTTTCACTTATTAATTTGTTTTTGAACCAATCCAGCTTCTGCAAAATGTTGGTAAATAGATAAGCTTACAGCAGCATCATAGCATTAACCACAACAACGTTCCAGCAGCACTCCATCCAAGCTCAGTGTACTATGCCCGCCAGCATTCAGTGTCTTGATACGTTGGAGGATTCCGAGCAGATCACTGCTCCCCACACCCGACAACTCGCTTCTGCAGATCCACGCAACCACACAGATTAAGCTCACTCCACTGCAGGAAGATGCTCAGAAACAACAGCCACGCCTCCTTTGAAACACAGCGGCCAGACCATACCTCCTCTGAAACGCAACGCCCACAGTTGAATCGATCTTGCAAGATCCTCACTTTTATCAGCGTTCCTTAAATCATTGTAAGTCGCATAGCCATAAATTCTATCCACTACTTACGTTCATTGGATGAAATCGCAGAAATCATCATTGAATAGAGTGGTAAGAGCATCACTAATAGTAGATTGCTCTTTCTCAACAACCTCAACATGGGAATCATACCAATCTGATACAGGTGAAACATCTGGCCTTGCAAGATTCAATAACGTAGAAAATTCTTCATCTCCACAGTTAGTACTAGACATTAATTCATTGCACTCTTCAATCTTTATGTTCACCCCAATTGCTGACTAAGCAGATGATGACTCGTCCCATGAACTGGTGCTCACTGCGGCCCCGTCAAGCCTGCCTTTCCTTTTAATCGCTATTGCTATTGCATCTATTGTAGTGAAAATTCCAGCGTATCCATAATTAAATACATAAGGAATTTTGATAGCTTTTCTATCGGGTTGCAGAGGTGAACAAAGCCACCAATCCAAATCACTTTCTCCGCCCAGTTTCGAACTCACACCAGAAAGAGCACCGCTGCTCTAATACATCTCTGCTCAGGCTCAAGCAAGAATTTGTCCACCACTCATGTCAAATGACCTCTAGCTATCTGCTTCAATCCTACAGCAGCTCCACATGGACATTCAATGCGGCCTCGGTCCACGCAGGTCTCTTCGGCCTCTGCACAGACAACAGCCTCTTCAGGCTCGACCCCTACTCGGCCTCCATGACATAAAACAAATCAAGCCTCTGACCACTCCAAGTTGCTCATATCTGTGTCTGGCGTAACACTTCACTCTCCTGATTTTCGTCAGATTACAAGATAAAAATTCAATCTGCAAACTCTATTAATTAATCAAAGAGATTACACACATTTATACATGAGATAGTCTCAAGATAAGAAATATATCTTGGACGCTCAATAATGTGGTTGAGAGATTCTCTCAACCACACACTAAACTAGGAATAAATATACTTCTAGCTACCTCCTATAATGTAGGAATAGACTCCTTATATGGAGAGTTACAACCACAGACAAGTAGGAATTACATATTCCAACTCATCCATAATTTGAAATAGATAATTTATTGATGTAATTATTATAATATTTGTTTTGAATATGTTTTTCTTTTTCCTCTACAAGAATATTTAAACTTTGATATAAACTAGTTGAGTGAAATCTTATATTTTCTAAGATCAAAATCTTCTCCATTCATTTTTTTTTTTTAATTAAAAATTTGCACACCTATATCTATAAGTTGGAATAGATAACCTATTGATGTAATTATTATAATATTTGTTTTGAATATGTTTTTCTTTTTCTTTTACAAGAATATTTAAACTTTGATGCCGTGGTAACAAAATTCAATTTTTATAGACTTAATTAACTGGAAAAATATTTTATTTTTATAATATTAACGTGTTAAATTTAAAAAGTTTAAAACATTAGGAATTTGTATTTGGCTTCTGTGATCCATAAATCATATATAAAATCTTTCGGTGAAGATCACATTCAAGCATATTTTTTCAACGCGTTTCGAAATAGCCATTGTGGTTTGGTTCGAAGAGCGTCAACAAAATCTGCTTGAATGTGATTTTCACTGAAAGATTTTATAAAAGGTTTAAAAATATATATTTTAATTTTAATATGGAAGATAATAACTTTTCA
This sequence comes from Pinus albicaulis, assembly GCA_034641835.2. NCBI lineage: Eukaryota > Viridiplantae > Streptophyta > Pinopsida > Pinales > Pinaceae > Pinus > Pinus albicaulis. The sequence goes on along the minus strand of CM076570.1, from coordinate 1,234,713,529 downwards.
ATTTCATGAATTAATAAAAATGTTTAGAAATGTAAGAGCTTTCTACTACTCACAACTATTAAAGTACATAGAAGACCTCCATTGTATAACAATGGAGGAGTGCAATGTTTGTTAAAGATAACTATGATAATTTGGAAAATAAAAATCCTTGTGTGAGCTTCCAACTCACCATAGATAGCTCATCTTGGAAAAATATAACTCTAACACCCAATTCTTAAGTGAAACATAGGGAGTCAAACATGAAGAAAAAATTGGGTCCCAACAATGAGGGTTGATAAGGTACCCAAGTACAAACTCTCATAAGCTGAGAGAAGGAGGAAAACCCATAGGAAAAAACTCCTCTCCAAAAGAGAGAAAGATGTTAGTGCTCAGATAAGCATGAGGTTGAATCTATAAATCCCAAAATAATCCACTGAATGGCAAGAACAGAGGCCCACTCCAATCAAGAAGTATTAAAAGTTGAAGTAAGAACATTGTGAAGATGAAAGCCATGAAACCTTAGCGAGCATGGTTGATCTCTAAAGTAGAAGATGTTGCAGGGCACAAGAAATACACACATTGACAACTTCCTCATAAATAATTAAGAGAAACTATACATTGGTAAAAAACTGAGACAAAGGATTCAAACACAAGCAACACCATAAAAAAAACAAATAATGAGGCCTGCATGTATGGAAAATTGAGCTCAAACCCTGTACACCAACACTCATGAAGATGTATGAACATTATCACCATCACACTGATCAACATAAGAAAGTAAAATATTCAACAATAGCAAATAAATGACAACAATATATGTCATCATCTAACCTTCCCCCCTAAAACATAAATGCAGGAGGAGCAGGAATCAACAATCTCTATCATCAACAAATTCCACACCACCTCCCCACAAAAAAAAATATTTAGCAAGGCCGGAAACACCCGTTATGATACCATGTAAGAGTTTTATATTAATCACAACTAATAAATTACATATAAGGCCCCCATTATATAAAAACAGAGGAGGTTGAGTGTTCAGATGTTGGTTTGATCAAGAGGGTGGCTATGCGCATGTGAGGAGGATGATATCAATGCCAAGCATGGTTGAGTTAATGCAGAGAGGGGAGGTCATAACCCACAATGCATTAGAGTTAAGTTGCAATGAAGGATCATTTGAGGTTGGAAAAAGGAACTTAAGGGGAAGAAGGAAGAATAGAATTAGGGATTTTGGTAGAGTGTAATTTCACTACTTACCTATGACTCTTGTACGAAGGAGGAATGTGATTTATTGTAGGTGGGGGGTGGGGGGGGCTACAATATGATAATTTACGCTCTTATTGAGTGTGCAGATAAGGTAAGCCATCTTGGGACTCATTTGGAACATGAACCAGCTAGAATTAAATTAAGGAGACGAGAGCCTAAAGAGAAATGGTATGGGCGACTCAAGAAATTGAGGAAAAATTACCTCTTGTATTATCCAGGTAACTTCCATTCTGCTGTTTGGAATCTTTCTACTCTATCTACTTGCTATTCAAAATTTCTCTAGTGCTTTTTAGGGATAGCCTCCTTCTTTGATATTTTTTTGGGGGGGATGGAAACTTTTATCATGTTATTTATCGGTTTTAGAATGGGGTAGGGTGTGGTTCCTAGAAAAAAATTGATCTGAAAATTATTTAGTAGGAAGTATTTTCTTGTGAATTGGTTGTTTCTATTCTCGGTTTCATGATTCTTGGGTGGTTATTTATTATTGCTACTGGTGCGGTCCATTTGGTGTGTTTAGACTATTTAGTTTCTCGGGGAACTATATTTGGCTTGTAAGTTGGCTAGGTGGAAGGTGGAATTGATCATGGTGGGAGGTCTCTGATTTTGACCGATAGTGACCTTCACCTGTTGGTGTGTGATGAAAGGCGACTTTAGATGTGTTACCTTGTAGCTACGTGGGGTGGGTGGTGGATCTGTTATATCTCTCTAGGTTAGGGTCTGAAGTCAGTTTGGTGCAGCTAGTGGATAAGCATAACTATGGCTAATTGGTGTAACACTCCCTCTCATCCCCTTAGATAAAACATGCCATATGGAAGTTGTTGCTTTAATTTAACCTGACCTCCATAGTTTTTTCATGTAAATGTGGTCATAAAATTTCTCAACTTCCAACTTCTTTAAATCTAAAATCCAGTATTACCATCACATATCGCTTTATGAGAGCTTTCTGGATATAAAATTTACCTCACTTCGACTTATCGATCAAAAGTTATGACCAATTGAAAACTAACCAATAACCCCTTGCCATGTCAGTAGGTGCTTCCATGTGGTAGTGACGTGGTCTAGCATGATGCCATGAGGAAACCCCAACTAATGGCTCGCATAAGCACAATGCCTTCTAACAATTCTAGATTTAAGTGAAAAAGGTAGAAATCCTCAAGACATCAACCAAAGGAAAGGAATGTGAAGTTCACTACTCCTACCATGGGTGAGTTTCAACAAAAATACACTACTGCCAATAGATATCAGTCCTCTAAGCCAACAAAAGAATAAGTTTGGGGGTTTCCTCATGTTGGACATGTTAAGAGAACCACCTGTAGAAAGACTATTCTTAGCAATGATAGAGTGACACAAAATTATGCAACATGCAAGAGGCAACAATAGATAATGATGTGGCTCAAAGTGTGCCATGAATTTAATTTGTGTTAAATGATAGATAGGCAAACCATCAAGCTTTAGTAATTGAGATGGAAGGTCCAGTTGTTAACCAACATGTTTTGATTTTGGTTGACCCGAGACCTAATTTCAACCATATCAGCCCAAATATTGCATAGAAATGCATTATATAGAAGAGAACCCACGAGAAATCATCGTTGGTTAAATTAGCAATAGGGAATGAAAGGTGAGTGACAAACGTGGTGGAATCAATACCAGTGATGGTAAGCAACATATCCATGTCAAATGATCTCAACATGTTGTCGTTGGGATAATATATTGTACTAGTCAACATGGATTGGCTAACAATCCATAAAATGAAAATTTAATGATATAGAAAGTCAATGGAATGTCTCAGCAATTAGGGAGATAAAGTGACGATGCAGGGAATAAGGAATCCTATCACTTCTATGCAAATATCAGCACTGCAAGTGAAAATATGGATCAGGAAAGGGTGTGCCATGTATGTGCTCCATGTATAGTGAATTATAAAATAACAGGGACATAATGGAAGAGAATATAGTGTTAAGGTACTTCAATGACGTGTTTCCAGATTAAATACCATGATTACCACCCACGAGAGAGATCGATTTTTCCATCTAATTGATTCCATGATCAGTACTAGTCTCGAAAGCCCCATATCCGATGCGTACACTAGAGCTAGTAGAGCTAAAGCTAAAACTAAAAGAAATGACATAAATGGAGTACATTGGACCCATCTCGTTAACTTGGGAATCCCCAATGTTATTTGTGAAGAAGAATAATGGCATGCTATAATTTTGCATTGAATACCAACAACTAAATAAAGCCACAATGAAGAACAAGTACCCACAACCTAGAATTGATGACTCGTTTGATTAAATGATAGGTGTTGTGGTATTTTCAAAAATATATTTGAGGTTTGGTTACCATCAAGTTCAGATTAAGGAAGAATACATCCACATGACAACCTTCAGAGTCATATATGGACACTATGAGTTTGTGGTGGTTGCATTTGGGCTTACAAATTCTCCAACCATTTTTATGTGTTTGATAAATAATGTCCTCAACCCATATTTGGACAAGTTTATATTTGTCTTCATAGATGACATACTAGTCTACTAAAAAACAAAATAATAACATGAAGGCATTTGAAAGTAGTATTGCAATTGCTAAGAGAGCCATTAGAGAAATTTTGAGGTCTGAAATGGGCCTCAAAACAAAAATGTACAACCAAAATAAACTTTATAATAACCTGTTATCACTTACAAAAAACCCCAGATGTAGACGGAAAAAACTAAGGTAACCTCAAACCACTTTGAGGTTGAAAGTTGGCCCTTAAACCTGGAGAGGGATCTTTCCCTAAACTCAAATACCTAAGGTCACAATGGTAGAAGGTCTATAATATGCTCTATGGTCAGATTAATTGAGAAAAACTAAGGTTGGTTGGATTGTAGGAAATTTCACCATTTGGGCATGGAGTCTGACCAAATCAGTTTTATATAAACTATAGGTTTAGTGAGAAAATATCAACAAAAGCAAGATAATAACAATTGCTTTGAAAATTTTGGAAATCCAAGAATAGAAAAAAGTAACTAGTGTAATATTTAGGTGAAAAACAAGTAATAAATACTTGAATAAAAAAAAATTGGATCACACAAGTATGAATTCCAACTCAGTAACCTAGTATTCAAATATTGAAGAAACATATAAAAATTAGAAAACAGAGAGGGAGTTGAAAATACATGAATTTCTGCAAGTTTCTCACATAAATTGTTGTATAATCGCTGATCACACACACGCACAATACACAAGACTCGTTTTCTTTCAAAAGATTCCAACCCTTCTTCATTACAAAGTATTTGTATTTATAGATGAATTACAAACTATAACCAAGTTTCTAGAAAAAAATTAATTACAAATTTTAAAAATAAAAGAGTAAATATTTGATAAAAAAAACTAAATACGTTACATGGTTCTATTATGAAATGAAATAAAAAAATATTTTGTATCTGAAGATCATACATCGCGTTGAGGTCATTAGGATCAAAATAGATGGATGATATCTTGCCTAGTTTTTCTGAAATCCCTGCCTCATCATCATGCCTAATATGGTAATATTTCCATGAAACATGGCCTTGACCCATCAAAAGAGGAAACATGTACTCAACTCCATCATTCGGGGCTACTTCTTCTCCAAGTTGTTCTTGATTGCTTCCAAAAATAATTTTCTCTCTACACTGACAGATTCATTGGTACCCTTTCAAGTTTGGAAATAAAATAAGATTACTTACAGGGTAGTGGTTAGAGTTTCATATAAATCGACACAAAATCATGCTGACACTATGGATGTTAGGGCTCATCAAAACTTCCAGAATGAAAATGCCTCGAGAAGGTCGGGTCCTTTGGGCTCTCCTCTGTGTAATTTTCCACTCTTCCCCATAAATTTTGTCGTCAAATAAACTTTCACCAGAGATGGGAGTGGGATTCAATCTCAAATTTTGGGATAAACACTAATTTTATTTTGAGGAATGAAACATACAAAGGATTACCCACAACTAACTGACTTTCATCTTTCAGAACAAATAAGTTTAAAGCATGAGACTCAATAAATTACATAATGAAATAATTATTCACATGACTAATGGTTACAAAAATTTCTTATGTGATATCATGAATTTTAGCATAATATTACCTCTTGGTGGTGAAAAAATGTCATGTGAAATCATAATATGTCATGTCACCCTCTGCTTAGTCAGCGCTCGCTTCAGCAGTTACCGCTCCTTTGCTGACTTGTTCCTTGGCAACAAATTTTGATATTGACCTCCAAAACTTTAAAATTCAAATGGACATTGGTAATCCAGTTGTTGGTGTTTTAATTTACAAATCTAAAAATAACTTTGATACTCTAGTTGTTAGTGCAATTTATTTTACAAATCTACAATAGGTGCTAATATACTATCAATTAGTGTTTTTATTCAAACCCAAAAAAGATTGAATAAATAAAGTTAAATTGCTAAAATTAAACCAATGAAGCAAAACTGAGATAACATAACCAATAGGATTCAAGATGATGATGTCAACCATGGGGGATGATTCACCATTTTTGGAGTAAAAAAGTAAAGAGATTAAAAAAAACTAATTTTTCAACTCGTATTTTCAACTTATCTCCCTAAAATTTTACTCAAATTTCGAGTAAGATCACTTGTTGGATGCGAAATTTAATTCCTCATCCAAGGAGTACGCATGTTGCATATTTTCGATGGACCTTGCTACACGAAAAATAAGAAATACATGAAATCACATTTTTCATGTATTTATCATTTTTCATGTAGCAAGGTCCACTGAAAGTATGCAACATGGGTACTCCTTGGATGAGGAATTAAATTACGCATCCAAAAAGTGCTCCACTCAAAATTTGAGTAAAATCGTAGGAATGTAAGTTGAGAATACGAGTTAGAAAGTAGTTTTTTTCTTTTTTCCCTCTAAAATTTGATGATGCACTACAACAAAACCCTATTATTAGTGTCCCTTTTTGCTTCCTTTTTTATAATCTAGAGCTCATTTTTGGTGTAATTTGTGTCCATTTATCAAATATGGTGCAAAACGTGATGCAAAATTTGCACCCGGTTTTGCACCAAGTTTAGCACCAGGTGTTGTACCAGGTTTTTGCACGAGTAACTCCAAGGCTTGTAACACCTCCTACACCTTCTCCAGAACCCGTTAAACTTCCTCCAAATCTTCTACATCATCAAAAATATCCTCATAAGGTTTAAACACCTATGCATCGAGTTAAGAACATGGATACCAAGTTGGCCAAACACCTCTGCGTGGATAGACATCTCTGCATCATAAGAGGATATTTGCATCAAGCCAATGATAGATCATCTCAAATATTGAGGAATAAAAAAATTAGGTTGACATCACTGATAATATATATATATTATATACATATATATATATATATATATATATATATATATATATATATTTATATATATATGTCTCTCTATATATATATATATATATTAATATTCGTTAAATCATTCTCACCAACACTAGAAGGGTTCATTCTCATTTTCCATTTTGGTGATGGATATCGAAGGAGTAGGCGTTTTTTTCTTATTTTTGAAGAATTTTTTTCATATTTTCAATCTCCTCAGGAGTTCAAACCAGATCAAGAATTGTAGCATTAGATTTCATTTTGAATAGGTCTTATATGATATTGTATTTTCTGGTGGCCTTGGTTAAATTATCAACCTGATTAGAAGGGTTGTCATCTTTAATATTTGAAGCAAATTGATTTGAAGCATGGTTACGATTAGAAGAATTATTTTGAAATTTTTTGTTGTAATTTTAAGCATAATTATTTACAATATTTACATCATCATTGATCCAATCAAAGAGTATTTACAATGGGATTAAAATGTGGAGTTTTGGACTTCTTTCTGAAAATCCTCTCCCTACTTTCCTTCATAATTTCATAGGCATTTTTCATCATGATATTCCTCACAAAAATTACACCAAGGACGATTTAGAAGGAGAGTTTCCGGTGTAGAAGAAATAGAGCAAGCTGAGACATGGGTGAAAGAATAGACTAAGAGGATGCAGGTATGACCTTGCATTCAAAAGAGATCATGTGATTTTTCATGTCTTGAATTAATTACAAGATTGTGTTTATCTCAAGACTCTTGTTATATTCATTCAAAGGAATACCGGTCCTCAATTTCTGATCATCAATTCAAGGCAAATTTGTAAGGTTGTTTCTAGATCATTAACATATTTCTCTTCAATTTGACTCCTGTAAAGAGGAGGTATGATATTGTAGTAATTATTCATGGATGATATGTGGTCTTATGGTACCTATAATATTATTATAGATCTTTTTGAACCTTAGGTTAAAATCTCAAATAGTTTCTTCGGGTCTAAAGAACATGTTTTTTATATTTCCTAAGCCAGTCTACAAGATTGTGTTGTTCAAAAGTGGACTTGAACCAATAAGGTAGTTCAACCCAAGAGGAAATTTTTTTAGGAGGATCATAAAGTCTGAAGCAACTCTTCCTTCTAGAGTATTAACAAAAAGGCACATATAAACATGTTCAACATTAGCCTCAATATTTTTTCATAAAAGGCACTTAAATGTTCTTCAAAAGTTCAGGTTCCATCCCAAATAATTTAGGAAAAAAGTATCTAAATTTAGGCAAGCGAGAATTTGCACGAGGTACATCTAGAGGAGATGGCACATGCCAAGGGCCCTTGCATTTAAGTCTTCCTTGAATTCAAAAATTCCATATTTTTTAATAATCTTATTAGGATCATGGAGGTGCAAAGTAGGTTGATATCAGCTAGAAATACTTCCTAGAGGAGGTTCAACCATTTTAATGGGTGGAATATCAAATATCATATCTGATTTAGAAATGCAATGTTAGATTCATATATTGATCTCTTAATATATTACTTAATATTTTCTAAATTATTTCTTTTGCCTCTAACAACTGATAAAGAATCAAATTTAGGAGATCTTTCTCTTAACCTACTTGGTTGACGAGGGGTGTCAAATTATTTATGCATTGAGTTTGATTGTTGTGGGGTTTTTGTATTATGATGTAAATACTGATACTAGAGAAAGGGATGTGAATCTATTAATCAAGCAGTTGAATTCTAATGATGTTTTGTAGCAACTGTTGATCAACAATTTTAATATCACGCAAGATGGCGGTCCAAGACCTCTCAATTTATTCACGATTTTTCAGGTGTCAAGTTCAAGGTTAATTAGATTGACATAGATGTTGTTCTTGTTATTAAAGTTTGGAAAGATAATACATTGAAACAAGGTGGGCTTAGTCATCAGTTAAGATTAAACTCAATCAACTTATTCGAGAAAAGACAATCTTTCATATAGATATCTCAATAACATAATGGTAAAGGAAAGTAACTAACCTTGATTATATTATTTTTTGTTGTTTCTTTAGTTTTATACAATAATGACAGAGTTATATCATTCTGATCATTGCTTGGTCTAAAATATTGAACTCTAGTCATCAATCTTCTTAAAAAATCAGACATAAACAATCAAAATAGAAATAAAGCATAAGACAAACACAAAAGAAGGACAAAAAGTGAAAGAAAATGAAATAGATAAAAATAACCAATTAATTAGGAAGCATATACCATTCTCTCCCCAGTATAGTCACTAGGAAGGATGTTGATGAATTTAATCAGAAATCCACTCACACAACCCTCAAATCCAAGACTAGCTAAGCCAAGGACATGGGTTAAAAGCCCAATTTAAAGCCTGATCATAATAATACAACTTCGTAGTATTTAAAATAAAGAACAAAAGAAAAAATACAAAATAAATCTACAAAATTTATAATATATCAAATGAAAAAAATGAAACAGGAGTTTTTCATTAAATGGGGCAATAATAGAACAATCATTAGAGAAATTTTGAGGTAAAAAATGGGCCTCAAAACAAAAATGTACAAACAAAATTAAATTTACAAGAACCAATAGGATTCAATATTATGATTTCAACCATGGGTATGATTCACCATTTTTGGAGTAAAAGTAAAATTATTAAAAAAATTTAAAAAAAAACTACTTGTTCAACTCATTTTGTCAACTTATCTCCCTACGAGTTTACTAAAATGTCGAGTGAGAGCACTCATTGGATGCAGAATTTAATTCCTTATATAAGGAGTACCATTTTGCATATTTTTTATTACCATGTTACACGAAAAATGAGAAGTACATGAAAAAAGTGATTGCAATCATGTTTTTTCATGTATCTCTTTTTTTGTTTAGCAGGGTCCATTGAAAATATGCAACATGGGTACTTTTTGGATGATGAATTAAAGTCTTCCCACTTCTAATGAGTGCTCTCACTAGAAATTCGAGTAAAACTGTAGGGATATAAGTCGAAAATACGAGTTGAAAAAATAGTTTTTTTTTTTTTTTTTTTTTCCCTCCAAAATTTGATGATGTAATCTAATTATATTTTATTATGTCCACTATTATTTCATAATATTCCTTAGGAGGCCCATTTTAGACCTCAAAATTTCTCTAATGTTAGTATCTAAAACAAAAATCACAAACATATAGTTAATATACATATCAAGTTCAAATAAATATAACTGCTTCTTTTTAACGTCATACACCATAAAAAAAGAAAATTATAGTATACAATATAGAGATAGTGATTAACAAGAAAAATAAAAGCACAAGGATGATAATCAAGACATGAGGCGGTATAAATTGTGAAAGATTCTTCATTAATGTCTCTAGGACAACACTGAAATTTTCACCCGGCTTGAGGGAGCAGGGAGTCTCACCTGAGGCGGTTCACGTTGGTTTCTTGGTTGACGGAAATGGCCACAAACCAGAAGTCATGAATTTGATTAGTGGCATGAGGTAGTTGAAGAGTAGAAAAAGTTTAAGAAAGTAGTAGTACTCTACAATACCCCAATACTTGAAAAAAAAAAAACAAACAAAGGCTTCCGCTTGAGAGAGCAGGGAGTCTCACCCGAGGCGTGCCGTGACCTTACTGATATTAGAGGCTAGATCATTGGCGTCGAGGAAAGATTATTAACACAAATCATATTTATGAGCATACAAAAGATATATATATATATATATATATATATATATATATATATATATATATATATATATATATATATCAACTCTAAGAAGTAAGCTAGCATTCATCACTATATGTTCAGAGTACCGAATTAAAAATTTAAAATGGGCGTACATTCACCATAATCAATCAAGCATCAATCAATCCATAATATACATCACAATAACAAGCCGATTCTATTAGTTTAGCTCAAAAAAACATAAACATACTCTACAGAGTCTATTACAGTTTAGTTCAATACAAAAGGCTCCATGAAGTTCTCCCTAGGCTCTATTATCCTATCAGCCTCTCTCTCTCTCTCTAACTAACTAACTAACTCCAGAGTCACTTCTTTCCTACCTCTTTGTTCCTGCCAACTGACACTGTCAGTCTTTTCCCCTTTTGCGCTCGTCTATCCCCTCACGCTCTGCTGCCTTCCATTTCTTCTTCATCACTGGGAGTTCTAATGTTTGTTTCTTGTCTCCCATATCTGCCATTTATGCCATTATATATCTATGCCATGCCACATGTCTTCTAGATTTCTGCAACCGTGACAACTCCCTACCTAACTTGATTGCGTTTTGCCACCTATCTTCTGGCTCTTTGCAACTCCAAAACTATTATGTCCAAAACAAAGGCCCCAACATGCCCCGACCACATGCTATTGACTCATCCTGAGTTAATATTTTCCTATTGTTGTGCCTTTTGGTGGTTTATCGGCTTCCAGAGCTAGCCTAGTTTCTCCTGTTGCTTCCATTTATGTCTTTTCTTGTTTCGGTTTTCCCTGTTCCAATAAAGGCCCCAACTTGGGAACCTTTTTTATTGTTTATGTTCTGAGCTCTGTGAACTCAGTTATGACTTGATGCCATGCCTTAATCATAGGCTCTGTTTCATTGACCATTATGTTGGCCTGATTCACATCCATTACCTACGTCAGTTTGTTGAACACTTCCTGGATTTTGTGTTGGACTTCAGCGGCCAGTTGCTGAATTTCCTCTGCCTTTTGCTTCCTAGGTTGTTGTAAGTCCCTGAGAAGTTTCTTTGTTGTTGTTGAGGGTTCCTCGATGGCCTGAATTTTTTATTCAAGTATGTCTGCTTGGTCATACAGTTGAGTTCTGCTGACCAGATATGTGGTCTCCCTGATTTCAAGGACAATCTTCTGGAATTGCTCAGAAACTGGTTGTGCCTTCATTGTTAAAGAATTTGAGCATTCATGTAGTTGCTCCAACAGGCTGTATTTTTCCTTGGCTGTCGTTCTGAGTGTGTCCTTTATGTTCTACATTTCTCTTTGACTCTCTGCTACTTTCTCGGCATATACTGTAGAGGGATCTGGTAATGGTGGTCTTGCCGCCAGTGCCTCTTTCAACTCCTGGTTTTCTCGGTCCCGATTCATACATGCCATTTTGACTCGAATGGATATTTTGACCATTGAGCACGATGAAATTTATGTGGGTGTTGTGTTATCCAGGGCAGTGACGGTTGGCCATAGGTCTTTAAAGACCTATGTTACTTGGTCCAATTGTTTCTGTAGGCTATCCTTCTCGCCTTGGAGTTGATTGCGCTCACCGAGTAAGTGTAATAACTTGTTGTTGTTGCTGCTCAAATATCTATAGGAGGTCATTGTGTAGATCTTCTACTTGTCGTGTTGTTGTCTGGATGAAACTGAACAGTTTTCTAGGTCCCCAACTTTACATGTTCCCACTGCTCGACATCTCTTGGCTCGGAGATTGCTCCGTGAGTGGTTTCCCACTGGCGATTGATCTTTCAGAATGTCCCTGTGGGGATGTTGGTTGACTCTAATGTAGTGGTTGGGGTTCAGGAACATGTAGACTAGTAGGTGCCATGAATTGTTGCAACAATAAATTGGATTGCTGGAATGGGTTTGGCTCTGGTGTTGTGGGGGTTGTATCGGAAATAAGGGACCCTTCTTGGATTAATAACTCTAAAAAGGTGCCCTGTCCCACTGCGGTTTTTTCAACCTTAGGTACTCCAGTTGTACCTGAGTTAACCTCTGCCTCGATATCAACATTCATGAGAGTCCTGGTGGTATCATATCTGAAATGGTTACAGAGGTGGATGGAGTGTGGGTGGGGTGGTCCTTGGACGTGAACAAGGTGTGCGGTGATGAATTGTGTGTATGGAGTGGTGATGAGATTTGTATGTTGAGAACTGATGATGGATCGAATACTGGTAACAGAAAGGTGGTCTGGGTGGCGACCTATGGCTCTTCTTGAATTAACATTCCCATCACTATTGGCTAGGGTTGGTCTTCTCTGGTGAGATCGACCACTTGCTCAGGTCCCATGGTTAGGCCTCTTTTCGCTTTAGGTGCTGGTACTGGGGGTTTAATTGGCTTGGTTTTGTGGATTGGACTGACAATGGGAAATAAAGGGGAGTGGAATGCGATAGATGTTAGTGCAGTTAGGATGGGGGTGGTGGTGGATGGGGATGCAGAATTCAATGTCTGAAATTAAGAAAAAATTGGAAATATAGTAGATGTGATGCTGAGAGTTTATATTACCTTATTGAAGCCTTTCACCCATGTGTCCAGCTGGTCTAGCAGTGGCTGCAGTTGTAATTGGGAGATCCTCTACATTGTTTCTCCCAGTGTCTCCCCCGAAAGTTCTTTAGGGATCATCGCATCAAACAAGTAAATTGGGATCCTGCTTCTGATCTCCATTGTCGCTCCTGGCCATGAAGAAACTTCTGTGTGGAAGGCCTCTTCTGTTATTTGAAACATCAATGGCTTCTTATGGAAGGTATTTTCATCCACGCAACTTGTTCGGACATAGGTTCAATTATGAGTCACCCCAAATCATATATTTGGGAAGTATCTATCCAATAGGCTCCTTAGAATTCTTCGTTGGCTTCTAATCCCGTCGACCATCTGTCTGTACCAGGCTGCAAAAGCTTCCTCATTGAACCCTTTGGTACTCGAGTCCCTTGATATTCTCCATGGCGTGAACCTTAGTGCCATCGGTTAGTCTTGGGTAATCTCCGCAAGCTATTTGATTACTGGTGGGATCCACTTCCACATTGTGAGAGCCATGATCAGATAACCATATATAAATCTTGTGGCTTGCTTGTAGTTGTCCTTGCAAGCCTCAAACAACTCATGTAACAAGAATATGCACCAATTCAGTTGTGTTCCTTGAATGCAATGCTCCGCGACTGAAATTGTGTCTAGGCATTAGGGGAATTATGAGGTTTAAAATGGGCCTCTAAAGGAAAATGTACAATCAAAATTCACTTTATGAGAACCAATCACATTTTAGGGGATGGCATCATCCCCAATGGTTGAGGTGGCATTGCTTCAGTTAAAGGTACTTACTTGTCACATTCCCAAGGTGGATAAAAAATCATAGTTAACCATGGTAGTGCTCTAAGTACTTTAAAATCATAAAGTAAAGTACTCATAATAAAGGTCATTTCACACTTTTTGAATAAAATATTATTATTGTCATTTCATATTTTTTTGAAAGAAACAATGCATATCCCTACACAATCTTCATGTCTTTACACACTTTTCAATAAATATTATATTTATATATTTTCATATATTTATTTTTAAATTATATATTCATCTCATTTTATTTAATATTACAATTTCAAATTAATTATAAGTTCATATCGATATATATATTATACATATGAAATGAAAATAAATAAAAAATTAATCTTGTAATTTTAAGATAAATCAAATCTATGAATAATAATATTATAATATTAATAGCAATACAAACATATTAAAATTAAAGAAAAAATGTATATTAGTTTTGTAGAATGAAAAAGGTATATTAAGTTCAAAATAGTTTAGGGAAAAAAAATCTAAAATTTTAATATATATAAATTTTATATTGTACATATAAATATAAATTAAATCTATTTCAATATATTTTTCTTCTTTAATTTTAAATCCATTTAATTCATTTCATTATGATTATATTAATATTATATATTATTATGAAAAATAATATTAATGTTATAGAATATATATTATATTTTTTTTTTATTATATATTATTATGTTATAAATAAAACCATTTCAATGTGTAATATAAAATTAATATATTACATTTATTATATTATGTTATTTGATTTTTATACTGTATATTAATTACATGTTATTATATAATTTAAAAAATATCAATTTTAATTAATATTATATTATACAATTACGAATTTATGAATTTATATTTACAACTTATTTAAATTTATTTAAGTACAAAGGACAAATGCATTAGTTGTTCAATGATAATGACTTTTTCTTGAAAAACTCATTCTCATTTATAGTCACATCAATACAATTTTTTTATTAATTTTATTTTGGCACAAATTTTCAGTTGAAATTGACCATGGTCATATGGATTGTGGTGCAAAAAGTGAATTGCAAATTCATAAATATTATTTTATTGGTTTAGCTATTATTTTATTATTTCCTTAGGAGGTCCATTTTAGACCTCAAAATTCTCCTAATGGTGCATTCCCCCTTGGTGTAATGTCTCATCATTTTCCCAGTGATCAAATAACAGGGAAATTTTACCGCTGGGTTGTTTATGAGGTCAATTTTTCTCCCTTTCCTCCTCTCCTTATTTCATAATTTCTAAAGTAATCACAATCTCCTATCTTCTTAGCTCTCTTGGACGTATTTTGAAAGGCCGATGAGACATCGTTTCCTGCAGCTAATAACCACGTGAGTCTGTGTATGTCTTCTACATGAATTGGGATGTACCTCCCAAGCCATAATGATCCATTTTGAATTATGCTAATTAAGAACTTGATGCACTGCATTTCTACTTCCGACATCTCGAATACCGAAAGGCTTCTAAGGTGCAGGATTTTTTACCTCTAGATTCCTCTGAAGTCTGGGTGCACCTTCGCTGCTTCTCCTCCTCCCTCCTTCGCATAATTTTCAATGTACACCTTCCTTTTCATTGTTGGGAACTGGTATGAGTCTATGAAGTCGGTATCTATCAGCGAGGCATTGTCATATTTTCCTATGAGCGACTCCACCCTTTGAATTCTTCCATCGAGCTCGGGCTCAACGACTGAGGTAGCCATATTTGTCATTTTCTTCCTTCTGCTGTATACTAGAACTATTGCTACAAGTCTACTACTCTGAACTTCTATTGTTGGAATCGAGCTTATCATTATAGGCATTTCTTTATCTGATAACTCGAAATTTTTCAGCATTCCGCTATTTACCTCCTTCGTGCGGGTTAAGTAGTATTACTGGCACTAATTATGTTGATGAGATGCCATAATGAATTAATGCTTGTTGTATTTCCTTACGGCTATAATCATGTGATTAGTTACCAGAGTGAGGTGTACTCTGACAGTGATGATGTTGGCTTTGGAAATCGAGTAGACATGATGGGTAATAATTATGGCTTAATATGAAAATTTTATTACAATATGGGGGTTACTAATTACGACAGTTATTTTTCAAATTCGGTTGATCCTACGGACTTACAATGGTATGATCGGTCATTATGAGTGAATGATGGTTGACACGCTTAGGCTATGTAACAATGTAGACTCTCCCCCCGACCACAATTGGTTGCGATGTGGTCTCCACATTGCAATAGGTGATTGTTGTCTTTGGGCGACCTTGCAGGTTTCTTATTGAGGATTCCTACTCTAATGGACTGAAAAGATTAAAACTTAAACTAATATATGGCTCATCTTGGTTGTGAGAGAGTTATTGACTCTAATCTACTAACTGATCTCGGGTGCGAGAGTTATTAAAATTAAAAGGATTGTGGTGCTTAATCATGATATGGTTTCAAGCGTGCAACACTCACCCATCCTTGAAGTATTTCTCCATCTAGTTGCGCTAACCTGACCGCACCTGAGTCTCTTATCTCTATGATGTAATATGGTCCCATCTAGTGCATTCTAAGCTTCCCCAGGAACTTCTGGAATTTGTTGTCATAGAGCAGTACTTTCCCACCAATAGTGAATGTTTTATGTTTGATGTGGCGGTCATGCCAGGATTTTTGTCGTTTTTTTTTAACTGATTGATGGAAATACGCCATAAATCTATCTTCTTCTAGCTCCTGCAATTCATGAAGGCGTGCAAAGATGGAGTCTTCCTCTGTCATGTGTGTTTTTGAAGCAATTAAGAGGCTTGGTAGGATAAACTAGGCTAGTATTACTGCCTCTTTCCAATATACCAACTAGAATGGAGTTTGATTATGCATCCTCTTTATGGTTGTCCTGTATGCCCACAACGTGGCTAATATTATTTCATCCCATTCATCGCGGTTAGCGTTGCATATCTTTGCTAGTCCTTTATCGAAGATTTTGTTGAAAGCTTCGACAGTCCCATTTTCCTGAGGGTGGTACGGGTTTCTCCTGTGGTGTTGTATCATAAAATTGTCCAGCAGTGATTTAATTGTAGCATTAATGAAATGTGTGCCTTGATCACTTGTTAGGCTCCTTGGAAAACTAAACCTGCTAATGATGTTCTTAAAAATAAATCTGGCTATGTGCTTGCTTTACAGTCCCTTACTGGTGTCGCCTATGCCCATCTTGTGAGGTAGTCATTTGTGGTGATTATATATATTTCCTACATGTGTCGCGTCATTGGTGGAATTGGTTTTATGAAGTCGATGACCCATTTCTCCTATTCTTGCATATCCCTCACGGGTTTTAGGGGTAGCTCATCATGATGTGACGGTCGCCCTGTTCTTTGGCAGACATCACATTTCTTCACATATTCCTTGCTATCTTTGTGCACGGTGGGCCACCATAATCCTACATGTAGTATTTTTCTTGCGGTGGGTTTTGCACTGGCATGGCCTCCCGCAACTCCGCTGTGACATTCCCACAAGATGTCTTCTCTTTCCTGATCTAAAACACATCTTTGTAGGATGTGATCTAGGCCCATTTTATATAGCTTCCCTACTATGAGTTGATATTCGGTCTCTTTAACTACTAGATTTCTTTTCTGGGTTGTTGTGTATTATGATGGGCATTGTCCTATGGCCAAGTATGTCGCTATCTGTTCTAGATAATCTGGGATGGCTTCTACTTGAAAGATATCGACATCCAGTAGCTGGTCATCAAGGGATCCCCCATTTTCCACTTTCTCCAATCTTGACAAATGGTCAGGACCAACATTTAGCCTTCTCGGTTTTTCTATTACTTCGAAAGTGAATTCCTGGAATAGTAGGAGCCATTTGTAGATTCTGCCTTCCAGTATAGGTCTGTTTACCAGATATTTTAGTGTTGAGTGATCTGTGAATAACTTGAATGTGCCTCCCAGTAAGTAGTGGAAAATTTTCTATAGAGAGTATACCATAGCAAGAGCTACTCTTTCCATTGTTGTGTAATTCCTTTCTGTCATTGACAACTTCCTGCTTGCGAAGTATATTAGGTGATCTATGGAGGTTTCTCCTAGCTGAGCTAGCACCAATCCCAAAGAAATACTTGAAGTGTCAATGTGGACATGAAACTGTTTATCCCAATTGGGATGGGCCAATATAGGTGCACTTGCTAGTTTCTCTTTCAACGTGTCAAATGCTTTAATGCATTCATCGTTCCATATGAATTTTTCTGACTTTCACAACATATTTTCTACTGATGTTGTGATTTTTGTGTAGTTGCAGATGAACCTCCTATAGTATCCGGTGTGTCCTAGTAGTGACCTCAACTGCTTTACATTCTCTGGTGTTTCCATGTTCACAATTATTGTCACTTTTGCAGGGACAACACATACACCTTGCTTGCAAATGACATGTCCCAAAAGTGTTCCAAAAGGTACAACAAAGATGCAACTTTTTAGATTTGGAGAAATTTGAAGCTGTCTACACCTGTCAAACATTATCCTGAGCAGAGTTGCATGATTCTTCAGTAGACTGTACACCGTCCAATCATCCATGTATACTTTTATTAACTTATGGATATAGTCTCTGAATGTTGCTATTACTATCTGTGAAAACAAAGCTGGTGCATTCTTTAGCCGGAAAGGCATGACATGATAGACATATGATCCCCATTATGTTGTGAAAGTAGTTTTTCTTTTGTCCTCTTCTGATATTCTCACCTGATGATATCCCAAGAAGCCGTCTGTGAATGAGTATGCTTCATTTCCCGCTACATTGTCAAGAAATTCGTTGCTAAATGGATTTCGAAACGGATCATGAATGCGTGCATTATTTAGACTTCTATAGTCCACACATACTCTAATGTCTGATTTCTCCTTTTTACTTTATATCACAATTTGGCTGACCCATTCAACTTCCTTAACCGGAAATATCAAGTCTTCATTCAACATTTTTTCTATCTATGCTTTAACCTTTTCTTTTACTCTCGGGGTTAGGCAGTAAGGTCTATGTTTTACTGGCCTTGCATCCAGTTTTAGGACTATGCACATCTCCCCGAGATCTCCTTTGATTCCTTTGAGCTTCGCCACTGAATATGGGAATAATTCCTCCTACTCTTGTAGTAGGTCAAAGATTTCTTTTGTTTTCTTTGTATCCCAATAATCTCTTATGGATGCGATCTTGGGCTTCTTTGTGCTTCCAATATTCTGCTTCTTTGTCTTCAAGGGTAACAGGTGCAATCCCTCAGTAGTTGGTTCTTCCTGTATCACCCGTTCCCCTTCATTTTCTTCAAAGTATAGATGTCGAAGATTCTCTAAATCATCATCGTCTATCTCCCGATCTATCCTTTTACATGCTACTGAATCCTTGACTTTCTGCTCTGATACAGATATTTCCTCACTCTCTTGAAGCTCTGGGAAGAACAATATTCTTTTAATTGCTTGAAGGTTATATGTAACTTGTCCTATGTCTCCCTTGAAAGAAAGAAAAAATTGTGTAATTTTTTCTGCAGCTGTTTCCCAGGTACCTGTTCCTCTCTTCTTCTCTTTTGTCATGTCCCAAGCTCGTGGAATGGTGTCCATTGAATGTATAAAATCATGTACCCATAAATATTCTGGATATCTCTCTTTCTTCCACTTATACTCTCAAATTCTTAAATGTGCTATGGAATCAAAATTTCCTTGGTACATTTTTCCATCTTGCAGTCCTAAAGATACATGAAATCTTGTTCTTGATGCTCTGGAAATATCTTCCCATTGCGAAAGAGAGTTGTGATGGGTTTCCCACCACCTTGCTGACGTGGATTGTAGGTGTTACGTCCATGAGAAGGATTCTATGTTCTATTAGTACTTTGTCTTCCACTTTGGTAATAAATGTATTCACAACTTGCATATTTGAAAGAGTTGGATATTCTCTTACCTCTGTACCAATCCAGTTGACTCCACGAATGTTGGAGAATCTTTTAGTATTGATTTCATATCCTTCCTGCTACCAATCATCCCAAGATACTTCTGATCCTAGGTGAGAACTCTGAACACTTCTCCAGCTTACTGTTCCTCCTGTTGTAGGATTCATGTAATCTTCTCTCCTGCCTGCCGTCATCTGGTAGAATTGATCTAGAAGCTCTGCGTCTTCTCTGTTGTCAATAGTCTCTATGTATTGGGGTCCTTGATATGGGTCCAATGGCTGAACTAATCTAATCTCCCCATCTTCGAATATCATTAATTCCTTCTTTAAATCAATGACTGCATAATTTTCAAATGCCCAATATATCCCCAACAAGGTAGGATAGGGATCCTTGTCACCCATGATATCTATTACTTCAAAGTCCGTATAGGTCCTTAATCCTACAACATCAACCTCAACTTCTTCCAGCCTTCCTATTGGTAAAATTCACTATTTATTTTCCATTCTGAGCTATATTGGTGAGTATGAAAGCTTCAGTTGTCCCAGTGCTTCCCATGTCTTTCATGGCAGAATTTTGACATCTGATCTAAGATCTAGCATTGTGTCTCTGATTTTAAATCTTGCAACTTGAGTATTTATGCAGAACTCCTTGCCAGTCCTTCTCTTATTTATTTTTACTCTGATATATTTTTTAGTTGAGTTACCTGAATCTATAGGTCCTTCTCCTCCTTGCACGACCATTTCTATATTTTGCTTTAATTGTTCCAACATCTGTCCATTGTTTACAAATTTTAGGAATAGACGGAACCACTCTTTTATAGGTGTGCTTGTATGGATTATATTTCCTTCCTCACTAGGTTGTTGCAGAAGTTACATCCTCTGATGTCTTCCTATCTGTGAGAAAGTTTCTAGTGCTTCTTTGAAGTATTGCTTCTGTCGGTTTGGGCTGAAAGCTTTCTTTGGGGATGCAGGTTTGATAAGATTTATCGGGTCCATGTCTCATGCATCCTCTCCTGTCTTCTTCCCTCCTCGCGTGATTATAGCTACACTTTGCATAGGTTGAGTCTCTACTATCCTTGGTTCTGCATAAACCAGGATAGCTCCCCTTTGTTTGGCTCTCTCTTCCCACCTCTTAATCAACTATGGGTAGTATTTAGTAGCATGTTCATTGAATCTGCATTGAGAGCACCATGGTCTCCTAGGTAGCAGACATTCTCTCGCTATGTGACCTTCCTGATTACAATTATAACACCTGTCTGGTCCTCTTCCTCTAGTTCTGATACCTCTTATTCCTCATCCTTGCCCCCTTGGAGTCTCATTTACTCTATAAGACGACCTGTATAATCATTATGAAAATGCATCAAGGGCTCTGCATTGCTCTGTATTATGAGTTGTAGAGGAAAAAAATTCACAGTAGATGTTTTTTGGAACATTTGAGTATTTTTGCAGAATTGGACACAGTCGTGGAGGATGACTGATACCTTCGCATGTTTCGCAGAATTTTGCAGCTGTTTGATTCTGTTGATTGGGGAACCCCGGGAAGTGGGGTTGCGGTTGGTATAGCCCTTGAGTATATATCTGTGCAACTCCACTGACTGGTGGGGCCCCTTGTGTTTCGGCCGCCGAAGTTGCAACGTTTTCTCCCCGCAACATCGGACATTCTGTGGCTACGTGTCCTTCCACCAAGCAGTGTGTGCACCACACGTTGGGCCTTGCAGGTCGTATCGGTTGAATATATTTCATTTTCTCCATCAAACTGGCTATTTGATGTTGTAGTTCTAGTATGGATGGATCTTGTACCGCTACCCCTCCTCTGAACTCCTGCGGGTATCCCACCATTGCTTCTATTTTCATTGCTTGTTCGAGAGCATATTGAAGGGTATCAATCTTTTTTTGTGTCTACAGTGTCCTTGTCAATGGTAGGAGTGCTTTGATGAACCTGTCTCGTTGGTGATTTGGAACGATTGGGTAACTTAGCTTTCCAATCGTGTCTTTAAATATTCTCATTAAATCCCAGGTTGTTTCTCCTTCCCGCTGTTTGATTTCCCATAGCTCAGAAAATCCTAGATGATTCGTCTGAGGTAGCTTGAATTCTTGGATGAACTCTTTCTCAACATCATCTATTGCTGGGTTCTAGTGTGCTTCTGACCATTTGATGAACCAACGCAAAGCTCTTTCCCTTAATTTGGTTTGAAAATCAATTAACTTGACTGCATATGGTGTTTGTTGAGCTCTCAAAATTGTTTCGCAGAGATACCAGTGATGTTCTACATCGTCATTACCTTTTCCAAAGAATTCTGGGTATCGAATGAACGATCCTGCCATCTTTCCTTGGGTTTGTGGTACTAAAACAAAACCTCTGCTTCCCGACTGAGAGATTCCACTACCAGCATTATTGTTAGTAGATATTTGTACTGTGGATTTAGTACTACTCAATTTTCTAACTCTCGTAACTTAATAAAGAATTTATCAGGTGGATGATAGAGTACTAAGGGAAGGTTATGACTAGTGCTACTTGAAACTTGGGGAATAGGTTTACCTTGTGTTATGGTTGCTGACCTCTCTTGGAATAGTTGCTCCATCGCAACATGCAACTCCACATCAGACTCCTCCTTGGGGCGTGCATCCTCCTCATTAGACTTTTCTCCTTTTTCTCTTCGGGCTGGGCTCCTATAAACTTGCCTAACTTCCTTAACAGACCCTTCCACTCCTTGGGGTCCATATGACCTTCTCTTTCCTATGTCATCTACGGTGCCTTTTCCTTTTTCTGTCGATTCTTCTCCTGCTTCTTAAATTCTCGTAATGCCCTTTCCTGCCACTTCTCAACAATCTGCTCCCTCCGATGTGCTCTCTACTCTCTCAACCTACTGGAGGTTCCGACATCCATATCCCTATTCCCCATTTTTCCTTACTCGTAGCATCTTTCCCTCAACCCCTTCCCCCAGTACTAGAGGTTTAGGTCTCCATCTCTGGATTTTGGAATGACATCAGGCCCTCGTCCACCATTAGAGCTTTAATGCACAACTAGATTTCTTTCAAAAATTCTCCCCTCAACCCATATCTAAATATGTCTTATGCTTTTGTAAAATATTGGTAGCACTCGGCTGCAAATTCTACAATGTACCCCTCCAAGGTAGTTTGTACCCAAAAATCCACTGCTCGGGTTAGATTTGTATCTAATCGATGTAGCACTACTAGATCTGTGTGCGTCCATCTACGACAGACTTGACGTAATCCTTCAGGGATTGATTTGATTTGGAGTCTCCATAACCAATTATAAATTTCTTCGAGAAATTTTCCCCAGAAAATTTCATATAAGTCACTTGCAGAGTTAGAAAGCAGGACTCGATACTTGACAGTATTTTCCCTCTACTACCAAAGCTCTACTTGTTGTGATATGAACTGATCTACGTGCTTTTACCACTAGCTACGTAGTTCCTCCTCATAGATCCTTGATACCATGATATATCTTCTAAATAAACTTTCAGGTCCTGGCAATGGAACCATTTGTTGGCAAAAAAGGAGGGGAAAGACCCTAGTCGGTGCAGACCAATATGTATGATTTTTGCTGTAATGGAGGATTAATTGGCCCTAAAAATTCTGGGGCCCATTTCTCAAATGGTTCTATCACTATATGAGGCTGTAACATCATCTCATCTGATTTCAGAGGTTGGCCCATCCTTTGGCAGCTATCACATCCCTTCACAAACTTCTTGGCATCTTGGAATATGGTTGGCCAGTAGTACCCTGTTGAGAGTACTTTATATCATGTCATCTTGTCAACAAAGTGCCCTCCACAAGGTTCCTCATGACAAGCTTTCAAGATCTTAAATACCTCATCTTCTCTAACACATCGCCTAATCTAAAAGTCTGGCCCAATGTGATAGATATTGCCCTCTATCCAAGAGTTGGTAGCACTCTATTGTATAATATTCCTCTTTTCTTCGGAAGATAAATGGTGTGGAAATTTTCCTGCAGCAAGATAATTGGCTATATCTGCATACCATGGTGAGTGAATGGAGATGGAAAAAATATATTCATGTGGAAAAGAATCCTCAGTGGCATTGCTGTCATCACTTATATTTAATCTAGAAATAAAATCTGAAACTACATTATCCTTTCCGAGTTTATCTAAAAAAGTGATATCAAATTCCTATAACAACAATAACCATTGTGTAACTCTACCATTAGTAAAATTTTCTTCATTAAAAATCGAATTGCAGCATGGTCAATGTGTACAAATACTTGATATCCGGTCATGTAGTGCTAGTTGGCTCCCTGTGATTTGCAAAGAATGGCAAGAACAAACGCTACAGGGGCCACATCAGAACCACTTTGGAATCCTAGGACCTAGCCTTCCTGGATTCAGAGAGGGATCTCTCTATGAAATTATTTTAATTGATATATATTTATGTTCTTTGTTTTAAGATATTAGGCTAGTTATGAAGTTCTAAGGACTTGTTTTGTTTTGTTTTGAATGGATTAAATGATAGATTGAAGGATAAATGGTACGACTGATTGAGGGAATGTTTAACTAAAAAAAATAGACTATGAGAAAACATCAAACCATTGGGCTATGGAGTCATAAAAGGATTTAATTTATCATCAACTCTGCAAGGGCTTTCATAGGGTAAGCTAACTATATCAAATGGATTGTTTAGATTAGGTTGTGATATGAAACATTAATAAGTTGTGAAGGCAGCAAAGCTATAGTCAGTTAAGAATCTTCTAGCTCTACTTAGACAAGAAAAGCCTTTTAAGGTAACTATTTGGAGCAAGCCAAAGGACAGGGCAAACCATAAATATTTTTGGAAAAACCTTTAATAAGCAACCTTTCAGACAACAATCTAGAAATCAAAAGACTACTTTGAGAAAAAGAAAACATATAAGAAAACAACAAGAGTGGTCTAAGATCAAACAAAAATAATCTAACCTGCTTTTAACAACTCTCAAAGACTCTTCAAAGCAACATTTCAAGGCAGAACAAAGGGCAGGGCATACCATAGACCTCTCTGGTTTTAGTCTCTAGTAAGCATACTTTAAAGAAATATCCTAAAAACAATATCTCTATTGAATCATTTCCAAGACAACAAGACAGATGTAACTAGAAGGAAATTAAGAATCTTCTAATCAGACCTTGCAGAAGAAAACACAAACATAAATAATACAGATAGAAATAGGGTGTTGAAACAACAAATCCTAATATAAAACTTCTGCTTCTTTATCAGAGTAAGATGAACATAATGAAAACATAAGGAGAAACAATAACAAGTAGGAAAAATTCACCATTGATATAGCTCAAGGATCCTATGAATATGCTTGTATTATTGATGATCAAACCAGTTACATCACTCCATGTACAATAGCTCTCTGCAACTCAGAGCTTTCTTTGGTCCAGTTTAGCATTCCTCAACTAGCCTAGCAGTAGAAATCAGTCTAATAACATCAAGTAACCAACATTTGAAATGAAGCTCATATGCAATATTTATATGCAAAATGAGGAGGTGCTGCTAACCTAGGGTGTTTAAATGTTATTTATTATAGAGTTAATGATTTTTGACCTTTGAGACCATGCAAGGCTGAAGGCAAAAATATATGAAATATTTACTCTGAAATAATAACTTTTGAGTTATTTTAGTTGAAATATTTGACTTTTTAAGGCTTAGTAATAATTTTGTAATAACTGCTAAGCTGCTTCAAAAATATCTCTAACTGTGAAATAACTGTTTGATGCCTTTATTGACAGAAATAATGTTGTAGGTGGAAAATTTGTCTTTGAAGGAGTTATTGCTGTGGATTTGGGTCATTCGAAGGTTTTCTTGGGCCAATATGCTTCTGTTTCATCTTAAAACACTGCATTTAGGTCTTTAAACCTTGATTTTTCCTCAATAAACTTGTCCTACTGTCTTTTTTCCTGTTTTTGCTTTATAACTGCTTTATTCTTCATCCTTTATCTTAAAATTTTGACCTTTTATCTTTAATCACTATTTAAAGGGCTAATTCTCTGTTTTGTCCTCTAATCTGTACTTTTAGCCCTTTAAGCTTCCTGTTCTTCATATCTTCTTTGCTTCTCTGTCTATATCTGTTCTTTGTGTGCATGCAGGGTTCCTTCATGGCAGAAGGGTTTATAACCCATCGATGATCATGATACATCGATGGGTTAATTATTTGGTGTAGATGCTCGGCCCTTTTAATATAACCTCTGGATTTTCATCCAGAGGTTTTTTATCATTTAAATGCCTCTCTGGGCTTTGGCCACCATTAAACCTGCAAAAACCAACAAATATTAACCTTTAAAACTTGCGGGATGGGGGTAAACTGCAATTTTTTGGGTTTTTGAGGGTTTAGGGGAAATTTGCAGAGGAATAGAGGTGCAGGGGAATGATTTTGGAGGTAAAATCATGAAGAAATTTGAATGGGGGAGAGAAAATTTGAATTTTGGTGTGCAGAGGAGGAAAGCGGTTTTGAAAAACAGCGGCGGTTTATCGTGCGGGTTATCGACGGTAAATGGTTTTGGCTCGGAGCTGCGTGATAACACTTGGCGACTGCCGTGTGTCCAGGGAAAAACCACCCTTTTCGCGTGGGTCAAGGGCGTTAAACCTCAACAATGAAAACCATGCGATATGTGTTTCTGATAGTCAGATCTCGATGAGTGAGATCGCTGGTGCGGGTGGAGCCTGAGGATGGGACGTAGTTTTGGCGGAGGGGAAGGGAAGTATAAGTGGCAGATGATTATTGGAGTGTGGGATGTGAGTGGAAGGTGGGGCCAGGTGTGGTGACGTGTGCTTTTTTGTCAGGTAGCATGGGTTTGGTCGAGAGACGGGATGAAGGATGGGAGTGTGGTGGCCATTGGATCAGGGCTTGAGGCCTTTGATCAACGGTGAAGATCGGTTGGGAAAGAAACAAAGAGGCAGGGCAAGGTAAAGGAATACAGAGGTTAGGAGATAGGCATGGGAATGGTCCTATGGGGGTAGAGGGGATCAAGTGTCGGGAAGGAAAAGGGGCTGAGGAGAATAGCATAGGGTTAGGGCTTAGGGTCACATGGGTAGAAGGGGGCTAGGGCTTAAGGCCAAAAAAGGGCTTAAGGCATATATACAAAAAGGTGGGTTTTTTGCATAAAAAACATGGTTTTATGAGACCTTTTAGAGTTCCGATAGGCTAAATGTTAGGATAAAACAATGTAAAAGGGTTTTGGCATTGTTTTAAAGGGTTTTTATGAGAGAAAGATGTATGAAGGGGAATTTTTTAGGGTTTTTTAGAGGAAAAGGAAGAAGGATAAATGAGGGTGTGAGTAGAGGGGTGAATCAGGGAATTAGGCCCAAAAAATGGAGTTTCCTTTAGAGCAGCAAGGTGAACTTTGGAGGAGGCATAATGATAGGAAATTTTAGTGAAAAATAGTCAATTTTTAGGATGATGAAGGCAGTGAGACTTCGAAATAGCTGATAAGTAGATTATGCTATCTTTAGGTGCTTGTAGGACATCCACAATCATCTAGTGAAATCTGTAGAATACAGGAGGATAACGGTGCTGAAATTTGTTGATAGCATACACTGTTGCTAGGAATTCCATACACTGAGTTCTGCTGGAGTTAGACTCTTGTTGATGTAATAAATGGCATAAAGTTTCTTCTCCTCCAGCTGCCCCAAAACAACACCCACAACTATGTCATATGCATCCATAGAGATATGGAATGGAAATCTCTAGTTTAGTCCTCATAAAATAGGTGTTGTTGTTACACAGTTCTTTAAATTTGGAAAGGCCTGCTCACATTTTCCTATCCACACAAATTCCACATCTTTCATGAGCAAGTAAAACATAGGAGATGCAATCTTTGAAATTTTTTCTATAAATCTCCTATAGTACCCTGCATTTCCCAAAAAACTACGTACCTCTTTTGGAGTCTTAGGAGTTGGGATTTTCAAGATTACCTTAATTTTTTTTGGATCTACCTTGATTCCATCTGCCAAAATGAAATTTCCCAGCACAATTCCCTTGGTCATCATCATGTGGCATTTCTCTCTGCTCATAGCAACATTAGTTTGTTCACTACATTTCAACACCTTTTCCAAATTGACTAATGTTGTCTCAAAGGAATCCCCATAGGGTGTAAAATAATCCATAAATATTTCAAGGTAGTCATTCAAGAGATAAAAAAAAATACCCAATGTTTCCCTCTGAAATTTTGTTGGCGCGTTACAGAGGCAAAAAGGAAGGACTTTGTATGCAAGAGTACCCCACGAAAAAGTGAAGGTTGTCTTGTCTCGGTCTTCCGGGGTGTTATGGTCCCCATAATTTACAGATTGGAAAGAATAAATGAACAAGGGTAACATCAAACCAATCTTTGGAGTCCTAGGACCTAGCCTTCCTGGACTCAGAAAGGGCTGCCTCTAATGTTTGCTTGTAAAAGTTTTTAACTTGATAGCTTTTAGGTTTTTATTTTAGGCTAGTTATAAGGATTAGGGTTTTTTTGTTGTTTTGGTTGGGTAGGTTGTCAAGGGAAATAGGTAGAGTAAGAGAGGATCAATCCATTGGGCTATGGAGTCTGCAAAGTTTTTTAAAATTATAAAAATGAGTCAAGGATAGTTCAAAGGGCAAGTTGACAAGGCCAAATGGATCTAAGTAGGTCTAGGGAGAATGAAATGAACATGGAGGTGTGAATACAATATGTTAAGGGGCAATCAAGGATCCTTTAACAAACTAATAAACAAGAAAAAGCTTCTAATATGATAGCATAATAAACTTGAAGAGCAATAAAGGATTCTTCATCCAAACAATACTAAGTAGACCTTAAAAACAACATATAAGTAAGTTAAGAGAGCAGTGAAGGATTTTCTAAGACTTTCTTGCAAACAAATAGAAATTAAACATAACATCTTAGTAACACTAAAGAGTATTCAATGATTCTTTAGCAAAACTTTGAAGAAGAAAACATAGAAATCAAGGAAGCAGGCAAAAGTAGGGTGCCAAGAAGGCAAATCCTATTCTCTATTTTTGTCCTATGACTAAATGAACCATAAACATAATGAATAACTAAAGAAAACAAACACAAATATGGAATACATCACCATATAACCAAGCTTAATGAATCCTAAGAGTGAGCTCAATCCACATATGCACATTCCAAAGCCATCATCAAGCACCAAAGCTAATTTCTCTTCAATATCAAAGTCTGTATATTACTCTCAATAAAACATCCAACAATTACAATGAGGTCTCAATGCTCTATTTAACCGTAAAATGAGGAGGTGGAAACCCTAAGAGGCTTCTAGAAACCATAAATACACCATAAATGTCATTTATGTCCAAAGAGGCCATGCAAGGCCCAAGGCACACAATATCTAAGCTAATAAAAGAGAGATAACTTAAACATAACTCCTCAACCAATTCTGGAGTGATTTGCCCAAAAAATATCGAAAAAATATTTCAGTGTATTTTGTTGACTTTTTTGCAAGGGGGTAGCTTCAGAGGTCTGAAGGCACAGCGCCTGCACAGGAAAACTGATTCATCTTGCAGCCAAGTTTTGAAGGCCTTCCCAATGTCAGAATGGGCTCTGTGATAGCTCGTTGGAAATCCTGTTGAGTCTACTTTCCAAAATTGCCCTTGGCTTTCTAATTGGGCTCCATTAACCTATTCAAAAATCAAATCTCCCAAGGCTAGTAAAAGCACATCGCCAACCCTGAAAACATGGAAAAAAGGTGAAAATTTGCATGTTTGTGGGCCTTTTGGAGGACCAAAACTACTCCAAATGATCTAAAATTTGGTGTGAATGTTGTACTTTGGCTGATGAATCCAAAAATGTAAAATTTACCACCAATGGATGCCTGTAGGAAAGGCACAGCACCAAGGGTGTTGCGCTTTCGGCCCTCAATATCAGTAAAAAAACCAAATTGGGAGGCTTGTAGAGAAGCTTCAGCAAGGATTCCAAGATTTTCTTGGTCTTTTGCCTCCTTGAGTGCTTGAATTTGGGCAATGGCTCTTTTGAGCTTGGCCCTTGCAATTTGATTTCTCAAGGCATAGTGCTTGGCCATCTTTTTCTATAGGCCAAGGTCCCTTTTTGTCTTCTTTAGCTACTTGTTTTCATCCTTATAATACTTAATAATATACTTTTCCATGCCAATCTTTCTTTGTAGGTCTCTGATCTAAGCATCCTTGCTTTGAAGCAAGATGCTTTAACCCTCTCCTCACCTTCAATTTCACTATCAAGGTCAATGAGTTGGCATTGTTTTTTAGTTTGATGCTTGCTTTTCTTATCTCCAACAATGACCTTTTCCTTGCCTTTGTCAAGCTTCTTTGTTGATGTAGAAGGTTTGACCCCTTGCCTTTTAGAGGTAGCAAACACATGCCTTTATCCTCTTTGGTAAGTTAAAGAAAGAGGTTTTATTGTGACCATTTCAGTGCCCTCAGTCTTGCTTATATTATTGTGGTCATCTTTGTTTGGCTCACTGACATCTTGGCCCACTTATTCATTTGTATCATTATTGCTAACATCACTTCCCTTTCCTTGGCTGTTTTCCTCATGGATATCTTCCTCATTGTCTTCATGATCACTATGAACTTCATTGTCATTTGTTTCACTGATGTCAGCTTCTTCATTACCTTGACTGCTAGGTGTTTCATCATTTGTTTCTCTATCACTATTTGATTCTCTTTTATTGATTTCTGTACTATTATCATTACCACTGTCAGGAGCCTCATCGAACTCTGTTTCATTGTCTTTTGTCTCCATGTTTTCTACATTATTCTTTGCACTGCCTTCATCTTGGTCATCATGGTTTTGATGGAGGATCAACTTCAAAACACCACAACCACACTATTTTTCCTTGTTTGACTAATATCTCCTTTTTTTCAGATGAGGGAGGCTTAAACATGGTTTTTAGCATGAAGATTAGGTTTTCACCTCAGGGTTTCCTTCTTTTACAAACCATAAAATATTTGGAGGGGTGTATGACATCCAATTACCAATTAAAAATGCTCTGAAAACCTTTGATGGCAGCTTGGAGGTATCTCTGATATAATTTGAGTGTTTACAGATGCAGGAGGCGCTCTAAGTCGAACACGCAGCGCGTGCACAAGGTGTTGGGCCTGTTGGGTCTGCCAAAAACACAGCGGTGAACGCGCAACGCTGTGGGTTTTCGGGCCTGTCGGGCTTTCTGGTTGAACGCATAGCGCGCCTCTAAATGTGCATCATAGAGTAATTTTACAAAGGATATTTCTCCCAAGGCGTAGCGCCTGACCCTGAACGTGCAACGCTACCCAAACGCGCCTTTTTGCAGAGGGCATTTGGAGGCCTTCCCGGTGTCAAAATTGGGCCCATGATAGCTCGTTGGAATGATTATCTTGTATAATTTATAAATCTACCTTTTTTGTGCTTCTTGGATTTGACTTTACCTATCAAAAGTTGACTCTCCCAAGACTGGTCAAAAGCGTTGAGTGATGGTGCAGAAATGCAGAGTGTCGGTGCAGACAACTTTTTGAGGCCTTCCTCAACTCCAAATTTAGCTCATGATATCTCATTGGAAATATATTCCAGTATAGTTATCATTTGACCCATCAATAAATTCATTTGGATAATCCAGCTATGAGAAAACCTGAGTTTCCCAAGGTCACTCCAGAAGTGCAACAATTCTCTAGTGACACCTGTATTTTTTACATTTATCTAAAACCATGACACCTATGTAAAATATGAAGGATTTTTTCTTCTTGGACCTATGATGGAAAAACACCTCTCTCACTTTTATTAAATTAATCTCTGTTTGGTCAGAAACATAATTTGAAGCGAAATTCGCCTTATGAGTGATAAAGGGCTTGAGTCTTGGAATGAATTCTTGGAAAATGATGGAGGCATGATGTTTATGAGTTGGTATGTATTTATTCTTGCTGATATGACCTATAATATGGATCCTCTACTCCTATGCCTCTTTTCCATAGCAAACCCTAGCTTAGTTGGAAGAGGAAATTAGGGTTTGTTGTAGGCAAAACAAGGGATTTAGGACTACCTTGTAGAGGGAGTGGAATGAAGGGGTAAGGGTTGTCTAAATTATTGGGGAAATTTTTTGGGATAGGGATAGATGTTAGAGAGTAGGGGAAAGTGTAATTTCCAGGATTGAATGAGGGAAAGGGGTCAAAAAGGGAAAAACACAGGCCTAGTCTCGAAAAGTGTCAAATTGTAGCAATAGGCTAGGTTTTGTAGAAAAATGATGAGTTTGAGGGATAGGAGTGATGGGAAGTGTTTAGGAAGGTATATTAAGGATAGGGGAAAATGAGGAAATGAAGTTATAAGCATGAAAGGAGGCTAAAAAAGGTAGGTAAAAGAACATAAGAAGTCCTTTAGGAGCAGCAGGGTGACCATGGAATGGAAAGCTAGTGGAATAGCGAAAAAATTTCTATAAGGATAATGAAGGCAGTGAGATTTCTAAAACTCACAATATTCAGGGAATTTTGTTTTTAGAAATATAGAACCAATATTTAGCCATCTATAGATAGTACAAATTACTAATGACTAACAATGGCTCCACTTGGGGAGGGCAACTCCTTTTCAGGAGGTGTCCAGGGCCTCGGAGTTCGGATCTCTGAGTTTTGAAGACCAGTGCCTTACTTGCACTTTGTAGATATCTCTTCCTTCATTTTCTGATGTTCTCTTGAAGCTATGATCTCAAAATATGAAAGACATGTTTGCTTCAACCTCATTTCTATCTACCCATTATACCTTGTCTAACATTTTTTCTTCCTTTGGGTGCACTTGGACTAGCAAACCCTTGACATTATTTTCTTTCGAAAGCATGAAAAACTATCGAATTTTACCCTTATCACTTCCAAGAGTTCATATTAGGCTAATGAACTCTCTTATTCCCCATCTAATCTATTCATTTTTCAATATTAAGCTGTTTGAAAAATTTTATTCTCTATCCTACTAACATGAAATTGAAAACATGACTAAACCAGGATTAAACAGTCTAGTTTTCCATGGGATGTGGCATTCAGACAAGCTGCACATAGACATTATTTTTGTACAATCAAAAACTAGAAAACTTGAGGGCTGTGATTTATAATTTGCTAGGCATCCCTCTCTTTCTCTTTGGTTCAGATTTGAGTATTGAGAACCAACATCTTTTCCTAATCTAATCTACTGAAAATTCAAGCTTAAATGGTTTGACGAGTCTTCTTTCACTAACCTATCAACAAAAATTTAAAACATGTTTAGTCATAATTAGGCTAGATGACTAAACAAGACTTTCTTTCTCAAGTAGTGGCATTTAGGCTTGCACACTTTCAGCAGTACTCTTTTTTGGGTATGGGGCTATACCTCTTCTTTTCATACGCCCTCTTTTTCTTCTTGTAATGTCCCAAATGGGGAAATTTCTGCATTGCCGGGAATATCTTGAGATATTCCTAATTTCCACCTTCGGGAGTATTAACAATCAACACTGAACTATTTCAGAGATTTAATGCAAGGGAATTTACTGGATATTTCATCTTCACAAGGAAGAATGAGATCTAGAGGCTACCTGGCCCACTAGAAAACTCTGCTAATAGAACTTTTCAAGTGCTAATAATTCCCTTCAAGGAATTTCTGCAACAGCTCCCCATGAGGACATTGTATAAGGAAGCCATTGTGAAAATAAGGAAATCCAATGTTGGGATACCTTAGAATATGTCTGGTACAAACTCCCTGCATAATATAAGCTCAAAGAAATAACCTTAAGCAGGTTATTCAAATCTCCCACCAACATGTATATCGAAACAATGCTCTATAAGAGAATCTTCAGTAGCATTAAAACTTCAATATGTAACAGCAGTGAAATGATGCACCATATAATGTAAGAAGAGTGCAATTCTGATACAAATGTATAGCAGCAAATATTATACAAGATCCTTGAGGAAAAGACCTCTCTAGGTGAGTGCAAATCAGCCTCTAAGGAAGATGTACATAAATAAGAGAATACATTGCCGTATAAAACCCAGCTACTCTATCACTGCACAGTCTCTAAGGGAAAATGATTGAAATATGATCTAAATATGATGATATATCATTACAATCTCAGATAAAGATGGGGGAGCAAGATCTCGACCCCAAAAAACATTATTGCCTCAATCCTCCAAGGGATTGGCTAAAATACATAAAATAGGAAAATGTCGGAGTTGCGGTGTAGTTGTTGCAACTCAATTATAATACAACATAGGAGAAGGGAAATAGATGCTGCAATGACAATGAAACCTCCACCAATGATCTCCAAAATGAAGGAGTTGATCTCCTTCCTAAAGATTGCACTCCCTAGTGCACAAAATGAGCTCCACCTGCAAACCCTCTCTGAGAATAACGTTGTAAGAAGAAGGGACTGCGCTGGGCATGAGAGAAATACATATGGCCTGATGCAAAATATGCAATAGAAGCTCCGAGATCTCCTTTGTTGATCTCCTAGTGAGACAGATGGCCTCTCCTCTACAGAACAACTTCGGAAGTGAGATGATGGAAGTCCCTCACTGCAACACCAACAACTCCAACGTTCTCTTGCTACAAGAATAATGCAGTAGCTACAAATGACTGCCTTGGCCTCATGCCATGATGTGAGGAAGATGAAGAAAAATATCTCCATGGCCTCCCATGGAAGAGAAGGGCATTCCTAAACAAGATTCCCTCTTGTGCTAAGTGGCAACAAGTTGAAGAGGGCTTCAACTTCGAATTCTATTTTCCAAAAATGATCTCCACAATGTTGTCCTTTATCTTTTATGCAATGTGTGCATGGACCCCACTCACATTAGGGTTTCTCTCTCATTTCAAATTTCCCTCCACTCCAACTACGCAATCTTCTTGTGCAAGCTTCCCCTCTTAGGTACGTTGTTGACTTTAGTCAACCATGGTTTAGCTCACTTGCTTTTGGCCCCTTTTCACACTTGGGCTGCTATCTTAGCAAATTAAGTGACTTTTTGCACCTTAGGAGTGTTTATTTAGATGCTACGTGGGCTCCCTTACTCATTTTATTTCCTTTTATTAAAATAAAAGCAAGATTAATGTCCGAAATACTTTATTGCAAAATTTGGGACATTACAGTCCTCCCCTCCCAAAACTTGCTTGTCCTCAAGCAAGAGCAAGGATGAACTGCAAAAAAATTCCTCCACTCAAGGCATGGAGTCTGAAATATCCTCCTGTAGATCCTCCATCCTCAAGCAATCAACCAACAAAATGAGTCACCTTCCAACTAGGCAACCCTGGAAGTACTCCTCCACCTTGTGCTCATGAAATAGGTGGGCTGAATTTTTGAACTTGGTAAGCTTCATAGCCTACCCCATGCTGTCCTCTTCTCCACTTATGATGAATGTGGAGTGAAAGCTAAACTTGGGCTGTAATAGTGTTGCCTTCAAGAGGCAAAATGAATTCTATATCCTCGAAAGATCTCTCCTCCAACGCTGCAAAACAAGCTGGCCCAAATCATCTCATATGTGATGAGTTGGAATTCATCATCATATGGCATCCAAAAATCGTATGGTCCACCTCATGAAATAAATACATGGCTGAACATGGTGACCATATCATCTCTCATACTCCTCTTGGAGCATGTGCTGCAAAAAGAATGGAGGTCTTCTTCTCCCAAAGGGCACATCCACCCAATGAGTTTCTCCCTCCCCATGATACATGTGGGGCTGTTGCTGATATATGGCGGAAATAAATGGCCTTCGTGAGAGACCCAGGCCACCCCATCAATCATACAAACTATGAAATGCCTCCTCCCAAAATTTTGAACTCTCTAAATAACTCCTCCCACGTGAAGGAAAGAGATGAAGCTTTGGCAATCATGGGTTGCCCATTGCTTCTCCTGGAACATACAACATGCAAGGTAGGGAGAATCAAACTCCCAATGGGCATCTTCAATTTATTTTCCTCCTCCAAAATAGTGCTTCCTCTAAACAACGTTCCACTAGCAACATATGGAAGCAGAAACTTATGAGAGCAAGGAGGTGAAATATGGTCCCATGCATGGAACCAGTGCAGGGCATCATTGGCCTGCCTCAAAATAGAAAGTAACAAGTGTCTTTTCAACCACTTTTTTTCTGCCACATTCATCCTGCAAGAAGTGATCATGAAAACAAAATTTGGTGCCAAAGGTGCACACCAAAACTATGTGGCTTTTCCCCACAAACCACTGTTGAATTAGCCATCATTTTGCTGCAATAGACCATAAGTATAGCTAAAAATAATGTGCAAGAAGGAAGGATCCTCCTTGATAATAATAAGAGAGCATAAGACATAAAGCAAATGGTTACCTCCCTTATCATGTACTTTGGCCTTTGAGCTGAAATGGCTCAAGTGAAAATTCCACCTTACTGCAACATAGTAGGGGAGTGGTTGTGCCACCCATCTCATCATCCTTGGGCTATGAATCTAGCCAAATGATGATATACATCCATTAATAATCCCTCCCAAGTGGACTCTCCATCAATGAAGAATATGCATGAAAATGCTTGAAAGAAGAATCCATAAACATTGCATGTAGATCCCTCTTCTTGTGCTTGTGCAACCAAGCCAAGAGAGTCAAAATGTAGTGAGGAATGCTTCCCTCCATTACTCCTTCATGCTCATCATCTACATGCATCCAAAATATATCACTTGTGAAGTGGCTTTGAGAACACTCCACAAGTAATCCAAACTCTCAAGTGAGAGCGTTGCTGCCCTTTGGAGTAGGGCCACTGTCAACTCAAAGCTTCCCTCTTTGACATGAATCTTGTCAAAGACTCATCCCATCATGTTGCTGCAAATGTAGAGCTCCTCCCATGAAGAAGGTGCTGCTTGGCATCCAAGATCAAAGAGCAATCCTCTTGCACTATGCTAGTGCCTCCTCTTTCTCCCGCAACATCAAACAAAATATGAGCAACAATAATGTTTGTTGCTCCCTCATACTTCCACCATACCCAATCTGAAATGGGAACATAAAGAGTGGAAATAGAAATTCCACTCCATCATGATGCACCCATACTATCCCTTGTCCATCAAGTTCAATAAGTGTGAAATGATCCTGGGACCTATGGGTTATGGATCCTCCACATTTTTGTTGGGCACATATAATCCACAAAGCACTGCTCTTTGGTGCAAGTATCTTTCCACTTGGTACCTCTTTCATAAGAGCTACCATTTTCCCACAACAAATTTCTCCTTTTGCATTTCATGGGACATTGAAATGAAATCTCCTCCATGGTTCATATCTCAAACCCCAACCTCATGTGTGGTGCATGACTCATCAAGGGTGTCTGAGAATAATGGCACAGCACAGTGAAATCACCCTCCTCAAGAAAATCAACATGAAAAAATTTACAGTCCTCCATGATAGATGAAAACTCATGCATACCTTGGAGAGATCTGGAAGAATCTTGCTACAAGAGTCTCTTCCTCAAGTGTGCTGGATGCCTCAATAACTGAAGGTGGAGGTTGATCCTCCATGAATGTAACAGTGCTAGCATGTGCCTCTGGTGGTGAGGGCTCCTCCCTCCTATGGCCAAATCCTCTGATCAAGATCTAAGAAAAATCAGCAAGAGTAGAAACCCTTGCATGCCTCCCCTGGCTGAACCACCAAGTTCTTTCCTCTTCTTGCTGAACAAGTGTGTAGAAGTTAGAGTCTCTTGGAAGACCCCAGGGTTTGCTCCATATTCAGCAAGATGCTCACTTAGAATTTGAATTCCAAGTGTTCTCCATGCTTCTGCTCTGCTCCTCTGTGAGAATAGGAAGTGCATGGTCCTTCCACTTCTCCTTCTTCTATTTTCTCAACCTCCTTGGAGAGGTTGTTGCTAGACCCATAACTGAAGAGATTGATCTCATATTCTACATCATTCTGGCCTCTTCTTCTCTGAAATATTAACTTCACAGGCTGAGCCAAGTTCGAAGCTTTGATACCACTGTAATGTCCCAAATGGGGAAATTTCTGCATTGCCGGGAATAGCTTGAGATATTCCTAATTTCCACCTCCGGGAGTATTAACAATCAACACTGAACTATTTCAGAGATTGACTACAGGGGAATTTACTGGATATTTCATCTTCAAAATGAATAATGAGATCCAGAGGCTACCTGGCGCACTAGCAGACTTTGCCAATAGAACTTGTTAAGTGCTAATAATTCCCTTCAAGGAATTTCTGCAACAGCTACCCATGAGGACGCTGTATAAGGAAGCCATTGTGAAAATAAGGTAATCCAATGCTTGGGTGACTTAGAATATGTCTGGTACAAAATCCCTGCAGAAGAAAAGCTCAAAGAAATAACCTTAAGTAGGTTATTCAGATCTCCCACCAACATGTATACCGAAACAATGCTCTACAAGGGAATCTTCAGCAGCATTAAAACTTCAATATGTAATAGCAGTGAAATGATGCACCACATAATGTAAGAAGAGTAAAAATCTGATACAAATGTATAGCAGAAAATATTATACAATATCCTTGAGGAAAATACCTCTCAAGGTGAGTGCAAATCAGCCTCTAAGGAAGATGTACATAAACAAGAGAATACATTGCTGCATAAAACCCATCTACTCTATCATTGTGCAGTCTCTAAGTGAAAATGACTGCAATCTGATCTACATATGATGATATAGAATTACAAGCTCAAATAAAGATGGGGGAGCAAGATCTTGACCCCAAAAAACATTATTGCCTCAACCCTCCAAGGGATTGGCTAAAATACAAAAAATAGGAAAATGTTGGAGCTGTAGTGTAGCTGCTACAACTCAATTATAATACAACATAGGAGAATGGAAATATATGCTGCAATGACAATGAAACCTTTTCCAATGATCTCCAAAATGAAGGAGCTGATCTCCTTTCTGAAGATTGCACTCCCTAGTACACAATGAGCTCCACCTGCAAACCCTCTCTGAGAATAACGCTGTAAGAAGAAGGGACTGCGCTGGGCATGAGAGAAATACATATGGCTTGATGCCAAATCTACAATAGAAGCTCCGGGATCTCCTATGCTGATCTCCTAGAAAGAGAGATGGCCTCTCCTCTACAGAACAACTCCGGAAGTGAGATGATGGAAGTCCCTCACTGCAACACCAGCAACTCCAGTGTTCTCTTGTTGCAAGAATAGCGCAATAGCTGCAAATGACTACCTTGGCCTCATGCCATGATGTGAGGAAGATGAAGAAAAATCTCTCCATGTCCTCCCATGTAAGAGAAGGGCATTCCTAAATAGGAATCCCTATTGTGCTAAGCAACAACAAGTTGAAGAGAGCTTCAACTTCGAATTCTATTTTCCAAAACTGATCTCCACAATGCTCTCCTTCATCTTTTATGCAATGTGTGCATGGACCCCACTCACATTAGGTTTTCTCTCTCATTTCAAATTTCCCTCCACTCCAACTACGCAATCTTCTTGTGCAAGCTTCCCCTCTTGGGTACGTTGTTGACTTTAGTCAACCATGGTTTAGCTCACTTGCTTTTGGCCCCTTTTCACACTTGGGCTGCTATCTTAGCCACTTAAGTGACTTTTTGCACCTTAGGAGTGTTTATTTAGATGGTACATGGGCTCCCTTACCCATTTTATTTCCTTTTAAATATTAAAATAAAAGCAAGATTAATGTCCCAAATACTTTATTGCAAAATTTGGGACATTACACTTCTTTTCTATGTTTTTTTTTTTTTTTTTTTAATCAACATTCTAAGATTAAAGAAAAACTAGAAAGATGCTCATAGTGTTGAGCTTATTTGCATTCCTATATATCTTAATCTAACCTATACATGATATATATTCATTTGGTGAACTCTCTTTTCCAATATAGCCAATCAAGTAGGTGATTCCATAAGTGATCTTGGCTCAACTCTTTGAGTGTGCTGAAAAAATAAAAAGGCCATTCACACCTCACTTGTCTTTGAACAATAGTGCCTAAAATTTTCTTTAAACCTTGCATCAAACTACTTCTGACATACTTTACTCCTTCCCCAAATGTCTCCAAGAAAGCATCAAAAGGGTCTTGGAATAATACCTGACTTAGAGGATTTGAGAAATAGACTTCATTTAGGACTACTCCTTCCTTCACTTGGCTATGCCTAGGATTCATTTGGAAAAGAAACTCCACCTCTTCCTTGTAATCATCTATGTTGGAAGCCTCATCATATATTGCAATATTATTCTCCAACATACCTGATGTATTCTAATTGAGTGGGCTGAATGTTGTGTGAAAGACATCATTAGGGGAATTTCCTGGTAGTAGGTCCTTTTGAGAAGATATTACAGCCTTAATTTCAATTTTCTCCTCTGTTTCCTTATGAGGCAAGGCTGCATCATATAAATTAGCAGGATAGAAAATAGGAAAAATCTCTTTATATGAAAGATTAGAAGTTGGTTGTATACCTAGACCCTGATTGATTTCTTCTTCAGTTAGAGGAGGAGGCATTTTCCTTTTTCCTTGGATAGAACCACAATTGTTTTCTTCCTCTTGTGAAGGTTGGTCATAGGGCTGAATGTTTTCTTTGTTGTTAAAATCAATACCCAAAGATTGCTGACTTCTGATTGTATTAAGGTTTTCTTTGATGAACTAAAATGAAGCGCCACAAAGAGGTAAAGAGTTGTCCCCTTCTCCCAAACTTTTTGCACTTTCTTCTCCACTGTCATTGCTGAGTGGTATTTGTTGATCATTATATTTGAGCTGTTGAAAATGATTGTCATTGTCCCACAAATAATCACTGATTGTTCTGTAGTGTTATCTTGAGTTAAGAGAACATAATCATCGTCATATTTATCATACTTGGGCAGCTTATTGATAGGAGGAATGTCATCCACTATACATACTAGATCAGTAGATTGTTCTACCATATGTTGAACTATAATTTAATCTTCTGATATAAGGTAGTTTGGATTAAAAAGAGAGTGTTTATGGAAAATAGCTGCTTCTTTAGCAATTTGAAATGAATCAAAGCACAAGGGTAGAGATTCAAAAGGCGCTGACTCATCCTCCATTCCTTGTTCTGTAATCCCAACAGCCACACCAAGATATTTTAAGGGGAGAACTTCTGAATTTGAAAAAGGGTTTGCATTATCCATTTCTTCCCTTACCGATTCTTTAGAGCATTCCATCTTGTTTCTTTTTGCAATGTGCTTGTAATGCTCTCTTAATAGTGAAGCACAAGATGTAGGAAGGTATCTAGTATTTACTTGACAACTTTTTGCATCTTCTTCTTTTTAATCTTGTTCAACATGCATATTTTGATTGTGTTTCTTGCCTTGTAATGACTAAGTTTGTTCTTCCCAAGAAAAAGGTATCGGTTGTTTTGAACAATCAGCTCCAACCTCAATCTTGTACTCTTCCTCTTTCCTCCTGTTGATCATATGCATTGCTTTGTTAAATGTGTTTTTCAATATCTCTAGCTTTATCTCTGAATAAATAAGTTTCTCTTGAGCTAATTTGTCTCTCTTCATTGCTTTTAACTTTCCCTCTCTTTCTAGTATGTTGGATTCCACAGTAATTGCCACATTCTTCATTTCTTCCAGGTTTGAAGGATCTCTTTCTCTTATCTGGAATGCCATCTCTGGGTCAAAGTCTTTTGGGTAGTGTAAGAAGACCCATTCCGGAGGTGGCTTTATCTTAGTAGGTATTGCATGGTACACTTTATTGAACCTGGCTAAAAAGTGTTGTAATGTCTCCCCGGGCTATCTTTTTAAATGGTTGTATTCCTTTATGATGAGAAAAACATTTCCCATGACTGCCCACCTATCTAGGAAGACTTGAGTGAATTGATGAAAATCAATAATTCTTGCAACTGGAAGGTATTTAAACCAACTCTTAACTTTTCCTTGTAATGATAAAGCAAACATTCTAATACGCATATTATCTTCTCCTACTTCAAATAGGTCAAGTAGATCCTCAATATTTTGAATGTGCTCTTCAGCGTGACTTTTGATTTTTCTCCATAAAATCTGGGTAGTCTATCTGCAAGATTTGCAGGGAGGGCTTGGAGAATAGGAGGAAAAACCAGAGGCTTGTATCTGTCTGGGACCTTTGTGGGTATAGGTAGTGAAAAAAGAGATTTATGATAATTTGAGGTTTCAGTAGGAGCCAGAAAGACAGTATGAGGCTTATGTTTCACTAGGTTTTTTTACAGGTGTATCTAGAGTAGGCACAGGTATATCAGTACATTCATGGTCTGCAATTTGAAGCTCAGCTTTTTTAGGCCTGAGATCTTTCCAATGATCAATTTAGACCTCATCAGTGTATTCTTGATTAGGCTTAAAGTAGGTTAGAACATAGTTATAGATAAAAACAATAATTACTTGAATCCAATCTAGGCCTGAGTACTCTCTCTTTCTAGGATGACTAGTCATGTTTTAGGTTCTTCCTCCAGCGGAGTCTTTAGGTCTATTTAGAGTTGTGGAGTCGCCAAGTGGATGATGTTTACAGTTTTTAAGGATGTACTTGTTGTCCACCATCAACAACTAAGTACCAGTCTGAGGATGCTTGCAGGTGTTCTGAGGTCCTAAGAAATACTTATATTGTCACTGACTCAGAAGGTCCCACCGTGATCGCCTCTATGTTAGGCGATGAGGTGGCGATAAATTAGTAGATACTATTTGACAAGGGTTTTGGAATTCTTTAAGTATGTATAAGCTTGTTACTTACTCAGAAAGTCCCACCGTGATCGCCA
Source organism: Pinus albicaulis (assembly GCA_034641835.2). Lineage (NCBI taxonomy): Eukaryota > Viridiplantae > Streptophyta > Pinopsida > Pinales > Pinaceae > Pinus > Pinus albicaulis. The sequence goes on along the minus strand of CM076570.1, from coordinate 1,234,671,398 downwards.
CTATGTTATGGTCCCCGTAATTTGTAGATTGGAAAGAAAAAATGAACAGGGATAATGTCAAACCAATCTTTGGAGTCTTAGGACGTAGCCTTCCTTGACTCAGAGAGGGCTCTCTCTAATGTTTTCTTGTAAATTTTTTTAACTTGATAGCTTTTAGGTTTTGATTTTAGGCTAGTTATAGGGATTAGGGTTTGTTTGTTATTTTGGTTGGATAGGTTGTCAAGGAAAATAGGCTGAGTAAGAGAAGATCAATCCATTGGGCTATGGAGTCTACAAAGGTTTTTAAAAGTATAAAAATGAGTCAAGGATAGTTCAAAGGGCAAGTTGGTAAGACCAAATGGATCTAAGTAGGTCTAGGGAGAATGAAATGAACATGGAGGTGTGAATACGATATGTTAAGGGGCAATCAATGATCCTTTAACAAACTAATAAACAATCAAAAGCTTCTAAGATGATAGCATAATAAACTTGAAGAGCAATAAGGGATTCTTCATCCAAACAATACTAAGCAAACCTTAAAAAAAATAGATAAGTAAGCTAAGAGAGCAGTGAAGGATTCTCTAAGAATTGCTTGCAAACAAATAGAAATTTAACATAACATCTTAGTAACACTAAAGAGCATTCAAGGATTCTTTAGCAAAACTTTGAAGAAGAAAACATAGAAATCAAGGAAGCAAGCAGAAGTAGGGTGCCAAGAAGGCAAATCCTATTCTCTATTTCCGTCCTATGACTAAATGAACCATAAACATAATGAATAACTAAAGAAAAAAAAAAAAATATGGTATACATCACCATATAACCAAGCTTAATGAATCCTAAGAGTGAGCTCAATCCACAGGTGCACATTCCAAAGCCATCATCAACCACCAAATCCAATTTCTCTTCAATCTCAAAGTCTGTATATTACTCTTAATAAAACATCCAACAATTACAATGAGGCCTCAATGCTCTATTTAACCAGAAAATGAGGAGGTGGAAACCCTAAGAGGCTTCTAGAAACCATAAATACACCATAAATGTCATTTATGTCCAAAGAGGCCATGCAAGGCCCAAGGCACACAATATCTAAGCTAATAAATGAAAGATAACTTAAACATAACTCCTCAACCATTTCGGGAGTGATTTTTCCAAAAAATCTCAAAAAATTATTTCAGTGTATTTTTTTGACTTTTTTGCAAGGGGGCAGCTTCAGAGGTCTGAAGGTGCAATGCCTACACAGGAAAACTGATTCATCTTGCAGCGAAGTTTTGAAGGCCTTCCCGATGTTAGAATGGGCTCCGTGATAGCTTGTTGTAAAGCCTGTTGAGTCTACTTTCCAAAACGGTCCTTGGTTTTATTATTGGGCTCCATTAATCTTTTCAAAAATCAAATCTCCCAAAGCTGGTAAAAGCGCAACACTAGCCCTGAAAACATGGCAAAAAGGTGAAAATTTGCATGTTTTTGGGCCTTTTGGAGGACCAAAACTACACCAAATGATCTGAAATTTGGTGTGTATGTTGTCCTTGGGTTGATGAATCCAAAAATGTAAACGTTTCCTCCAAAAATGTCAAAAACTTGCCAAAATTTGCAATTATCTTCCTCATGTGGTTTGGGAGGCTTGTAGAGAAGCTTCAACGAGGATTCTAAGATTTTCTTGGTCTTTTTCCTCCTTGAGTGCTTTAATTTGGGCAAGGGCTCTTTTGAGCTTGGCCCCTGCAATTTAATTTCTCAAGGCATAGTGCTTGGCCATCTTTTTCTATAGGCCAAGGTCCCTTTGTGTCTTCTTTAGCTTCTTGTTTTCATCTTTATAATACTTAGTAATATACTTTGCCATGCCAAGCTTTCTTTGTAGGTCTCTGATCTGAGCATCCTTGCTTTGAAGCAAGATGCTTGTAACCCTCTCCTCATCTTCATTTTCACTGTCAAGGTCAATGAGTTGGCGCTCTTGTTTAGTTTGATGCTTGCCTTTCTTATCTCCAACAATGACCTTTTCCTTGCCTTTGTCAATCTTATTTTTTGATGTAGAAGGCATGGCCCATTGCCTTTTAGAGGCAGCAAACACATGCCTTTCTCCTCTTTGGTAAGTTAAAGAAATAGGTTTTATTGTGATCATTTCAATGCCCTCAGTATTTCTTCTATTATTGTGGCCATCTTTGTTTGGCTCACTGACATCTTGGCCCACTTCTTCACTTGTATCATTCATGCTGACATCACTGCCCTTTCCTTGGCTGTTTTCCTCATGGCTCTCTTCCTCACTGTCTTCATGATCACTATGAACTTCACTGTCATATGTTTCACTGATGTCAGCTTCTTCATTACCTTGATTGCTAGGTGTTTCATCATTTGTTTCTCCATCACTTTTTTATTCTCTTTTACTGATTTCTACACTATTATCATTACCACTATCAAGAGCCTCATCGAACTCTGTTTCATTGTCTTCTGTCTCCATGTTTTTTGTGTTGTGGTTCCTATGTTTTGTCCAGATTGGCAAGACCAAAAGATAAGACAACATCAAACCACTTTGGGATCCTAGGATCTAGCCCTCCTGGATCCAGAGAGGGATGTCTATATAAATGTAAAGAATGATATATCTTTAAGGCTCAAAATGAGGTATTAGGCTAGCTATGAAGCACAAGGGTTTTTTTATTTGTTTTTTTGGTTGGAGATCATTAACTGAGAAGGTTACGGAAGTAAAAAATGAACTGAATAGAAGGATGTTTTAGCATGGGAAGGTAGGTGAAGAGAAAGGTTAATCCATTGGGCTATGGATTCATGAAAGGGGATTACTTGCATAACAACTATCCAAGGGTTTCCATAGGGCAAGTCATCTATACTAAAGGATCTTTTTAGATAGATGGTGGAATGGAACATTAAGAATGGGTGAAAGAAAGAGACCAAAGTGCAGTCTAAGATCAGGTCAGATTTCATTTAAATCCAGGCCTGCTTTTGACATACATCAAAGGAAAATCTCATAAAGACACAAAGGGTAGCTTAAGATCAGGTCAGATGTTATTTAAATCCAGACCTGCTTTCAGCATAATCTCAAGGAAAAAAAATCCAGGATTCCTCATAACCACTTTCAGATAGTAGGAAACATTTAAGATGAAACACAGAGTTAGGCCTATAGATCGGAGAAAGACTTTTAACCTTCGCTGCTTTAACACCAACTCAAAGGGATCTTAGAAAGGCTAGCTGTTGGAAAAGGAACCTAGTGAGACATGGCTAATTCTAAATCTCCCAGTTTCCCAATTATTTCAGCTGAGACCAATCAAGAACATCTAAGGAAACAAACCCCAAATTCATACATCAGTAAGCATGGACCAGCCAACTTCTATATTGGTTAAATCGTGTGAATTTGCTCTCAGATAGACAACCAGCAGAAAACATAAAAGATAAGAAGAGTAAGAAGCATTAGGGTACCTTGAAGTAGTATATCCTAAGCCAGATTACTGATTCTTATCAGAGAATAATGGACATTATGATTAAACATGGAATGAGACAATTGCAGTAAGGAAAACATCACCAGTAATATAGACCAGGATCCTATGAAATCTGCTTGTTCAATTGATGTGCAAAACCAATCACATACTTTGAGCTCAGTGGCTTTTTACACTCGAAACTTCTCCTCCTAGCCTACTAAATTACAAAATACTAAGCTACTTCCCCAATAACAGTTCTAACAGTCAATACAATCCCTATCAACCAACAACCTTTTCAATATAATTTACAGGGGTTCTTATAGATGAACGAGGAAGTGAAGAAACAGAGGAGATAGTTGGCCCAACTAAATGAAGATTTTAATGTTTCTCGACCTCTGGGAGGCTTGATGGAGAAGAAGTGACATGCTCCATACTTCATTAAATGGAACTTTGGTTGTATTTGCACTCTAGCTATTTGTTTTTTACTTCCGGAAGCTCTGGTAGGTGGGAAATTTCTTCTGAGATACATATATGTCAATAAATCTCCAACTGCCTTGACTGTGACCTGCACTAATGAAAATTGGACTGCAGAAGGCAGTATGGGTCGATGGAAGGTGACTAGCCTCTCCGATTTGGCGTGTAGAGGCTTTCTCTGATGATCTGTCCTTCACGTTTTACTGGTGTTCTGATCTTCTTTGTTTAATTTCTATTCACCATGCTTTTGTTGTTTGTAGGTGCGTAGGAGGCTTGCACGGGTGGAGGTGTTCATTTAATGAGGAAATCTTAGATCCCTTCCTGTACCGAAGACTTGGAACAGTCATTCCTGGCTTTCATGCAAATTTTAAATCTCTGGGATAAAACCCTTATGACCTGCGAAAACAAATAATAGTGAAGAAAACCCGATGAAAAAGGTTTAGAATTGGCTTTCAGAGGTTTGGGAGTGAGGTTAAAACAGAACTATCGATTTATATTAATCAACAGAGATCTACGGCTAAGATCCTTTCGCGAAGTCGTTTAGAAAGGTTAGATGGATGAAAGAAAGAGGATGTGAGGTTAGATCAGGGCCATTAGATTAGAGCAATCAATGGCTTTAATTGAACGAGAAATTGCATTGTGGAGGATAGGCGGTAAGGCGGAAAATCGGCGGCGGTTTGCGCGCGGGGTCGGAGGTGGTAAGCTGATTTCAGAAAATTTACACGATTCCACTCATCGTGCACCACGTGGCTAAACAAAACCTCCCATATTGCATGATTTTGGAATGTTAACGCCTGGACGAAATAAAAACACGATATGCATATCAGCAATTGAATGAAGAGCAGGGAGATCTGACGGTGGGAATGAAAGCGCAATGTGGAAAGATGCACGGGTAATAAGGTGGGAAGAGTCAACGGCGGTTTAAATGCTGACCGTTGGATCTGCGGATCGGACAGTGGAGATTTAAAAGAGAAAGTGGAGGGCAAAGGGGCAAGTGAATGAGCAGGGAGAAGGAGAGCAGTCAAATCTATAGGAACGGACAACAGAGATTAAATTAGGGATTGCAAATCGGCGGAGGCCAAAGGCAAGGGATTAAGCTCTTGCGATTGTGTGATGGCTGTCGATTTAATAGGGGAGATCAACGATCCATACTCAATCGGAGGGGCAACGGAGAGAGGTGATGGGCAGAGAATTGGTTTAATCCTGATCGTTGGATTCTATGATCGGACGGTCGAGATTAGACGAGGGAGCGGGGTGACACTCTAATATTTTTATTTATGAAGTATGAATATTTGTTTTAAAATGTTAATGATTTTCATCCTAATTTTGAAACGTATTGATGCATCATCAACTTTTTTTTTGGAACGGTGATTTTCATGCTAATTTTGAAACGTATTGATCTAGCATCAACCATTTTTTTTAGAGTGGTGATTTTCATGTTGGTAATAAAACACAAAACTTAGATAAAAAAAAAATTATGTAAAAACAATTAAAAAAAAACAAAATTAACTCGTTAAAATAAAAAATTTAAACAAAATTAACTCGTCAAAATAAAAAATTTAAACAAAACAAAAAAACAAAAACAAAAATATTTGAAAATTATATCAAAAGAAATGACAAAATTTGAAAAAAAAAAAAAAAACATAATTTAAAGAAAAAAAACAAAAGTCACTTCAAAATTTAAAAAAAAACATCAACATTTTTTCTAAGTTATTAAAAAACCATATAATTAAAAAAAAAAAATTAAATAGAAAATTTAAAAATAATTTAAATTACAAAATTAAAATTTAGATTAAAAAAAATAAAATACAAAAAAGAAAATTAAATTAAAAAAAATAATAATAATAAAAAAAAAATAAAAATTTTAAAATTAACCAAAAAAAAAAAAAAAACAAAATTTAAAATTGAAAAAGAAAATTAAAATAGAAAAAACTATCATTAAAAAACAAAAAAAAATGAAAAAAAACCACATGCAAATAATTAAAAAACAACTATCCATAAATTTACTGTTTTTTTTTTAAATGAAACAATTTATAAATTTTAAAAATGAAAAACTAAATAAACTAAAATATTTAAAAAATTAAAAATTAAAATTAAAATTTAATAAATTTAATAAATAAATTTTAAATTTTAAAAAATAATTAATCTAAAATATTAAATTTAAAAACAAAATTTAAAAATAAATAAATAAATAAAACAAATTAAATTTAAAATAAAAAATTGAATTAAAAAAAAAAAAAATCAAATTAAAAAAAAATAAAAATAAAAATAAAAGTTTCGATTGTGGTGGCGCCGCCAATTAGCCTCCTGCCCAGGTGGCTGCGGAGGCCAGTCGCTTGGCGAGCGAGGAGGCTGCATGCAGCCCCCCGCCTGCCCAGCGGCCAGCCTCCGCCGCCACCTGGGTGGGAGGTCGATTACGGGAATCAACCTCCTGCCCATGTGGCAATGGAGGTCGGCTGATGGGCGGGCAGGGAGGGCGCCGACTCCCCGCCGCCGTGGCCGACATAGCGCCACACAGAGCGAGACGGTGCGCGGCGCCACCACGATGAAAAAAATTGTTTTTTTTTAAATTTTTTTAATTTTTAATATATATATATATATATATATATATATATATATATATATATATATATATATATATATATTAATTTGATTTTTTTTTTTTTAATTCAAAAAATTTAAAAAAAAATTTTTAATTTAATTTTTATATTTGAAATTTAATTTGTTTTAATTTTTTTTGTTTTTTTGTTTTTTTATTTTTTATTTTTTTTTAATTTTATTTAATTTTTTTTTCTAAATTTTGTTAATATTTTTTGTTAAATTTTGTATTTTTTTTTTTTTATTTAATTGATTTTCTTTTAATTTTTTCTTTTTTTATTATTAAATTTTATGTTTAGTTTTTTCATTTAATTTTTTTAAATTTAATAGATTTTGTTTTTTTTTTAATTTATTTGAATTTTTTTTTTTTTTTTTTTATTATTATTATTATTATTATTTTAATTACATAAAATTTTATATTTTTTTATTTCAATTAAAATTGTGTATTTAAAATTAGATTTTTTTTTTTAATTAAACTTAATATTTTCAAATTAATTTGTTTTTTATTTTATTTTTTATTTAATATATATATTTTTTAATTTATTCTTTTCAATTTTTCATTTTTAATTGATTTTTAAAGTTTTTTAGCTTTTTATTTTAACAATTTTTTTTTCTTTATATTTAAAATTTATTTTTTATTTCAAAATTTATTTGTTTATTCATTTAATTATTAAAATTTAATATTTTTCTTTTTTTAAATTTAATTTGTTATTTTAATATTAACATTTTTTTTTTAATTTAATAAAATCTAATATATATATATTTTTAATTTAAGTTCATATATATATATATATAATTTTTTATAATTTAAATTTAATTTATTTTTTAAAATTTATTTGTTTTTTTAATATATAATTTTTTTAAATTTAATATTTTTATGGTATTTTATTTTTCATTTTTTATTTTTAATTAATTTTTCATTTTTTTACTTTTAATTTAAATAATGTATTTTATTTTATTTTTTTAATTTTTGTATTTCCCAACAGCGTTGCCAATAGCTCGAACCGAGTCATCTCCCCAACAGTGGAGCGGGAGATGCGGAAGACGGACCTAGACCGGGACTTCATTAGGGACATCCAGCTCGGGATCGAAGTCTGGAGACCATTTGTTCAGATACAGTCCACGAGAGTCCATAAAATATGGACCATTTCTGAAGATTAAATCCTTTTCTTCTCTAGATTCAAAATGAAATGTATAATATCCTTTCCCGCAGAAACGAATGGAGATTTTACCGCTTACTTTATCTGCCCAGTTTCTTTCAATCCATCTCTGAACTGTTCTTGGAAATGGCCATAAGCCGGTGAATTTACCAATAGGACCCCTTTCAGCTAGTGAGAGAGTTGCCATTCGCGGAAGTGTAGGAGGCAGGTTGACCTATTGCAATCCATCTAACTTCTTGACAAACCTCGAAAGTGCAGGGCAAGGGCGTTGGGGCTGTAGAGATTTAATCAATGCAGAAAATGCTGAAGCTGCAGATTGTTCATCGGAGCCCTCCAATGCAACATCTGGAGGGGCCATGGAAGGCCAGCGGCCTCTTGCGAAGAAGAAAACCAGCAACAGTGGCGGCTTAGGTCAAGCGTGCGTAGTTCCCATCTCTTGGACCAAGAAGGACTGAGCCTATTTGAAATTTTGAAAGAAATGGCAATAAGACAACTTGCGGCCCTATGCGTCGCGCAGCAAAACCAGTGTGTCGTGCAGCCTCAATGCGTCGCCCAAGAGCAATGTTAACACAGAGGGGGCTGAATCAATGCGTCGCGCCAGCCCAGTGCATCGCGACACCCTGCCAATGCGTCACGTAGGGAAAAATGCACATCAAATCCTTTCTGTTCCTTATTGCAGGGAGAACTGTTGTGAAACAGCTTCTTGAAACGACGAAAAAAATACTGCACCAAAAATATTGATCGTCGGAGCCCTCCGTAGCAACAACCAGAGGGGCCAAGGCAGGCCAGCGGCCTCGTGCATAGAGGAAAACCAGCAGCAACGACGGCGGCTAGGTCAAGCGCGCATAGGTTCAGGTCTCTACAAAATATTTGAAATTTTGAAAGAAATGGCAATAAGACAGCTTGTGGCCCTATGCGTCGCGCAGCAAAACCAGTGCGTCGCGCAGCCTCAATGCGTCGCGCCAGCCCAGTGCGTCGCGACACCATGCCAATGCGTCGCGCAGGGAAAAATGCACATCAAATCCTTTTTGTTCCTTGTTGCAGGGATAGTTGTGAAACAGCTTCTTGAAACGACGAAAAAAATACTGCACCAAAAATATTGATCGTCGGAGCCCTCCGTAGCAGCAACCAGAGGGGCCAAGGCAGGCCAGCGGCCTCGTGCGTAGAGGAAAACCAGCAGCAACGGCGGCGGCTAGGTCAAGTGCGCGCAGGTAATTTCAAACATTATTATTTAGCAAATATTACGTATCAGATTTTTCTGTAATTAAACATTAATTTATCTATAGATATTTTTTTTTTATAATTTCCATAATTAAATATTAATATTTTTTATTGCTTACTTATTTAAATTGTTTAGATTTATTTTTCTTAAATTCTATTGAGGGCTACCTTTCACTTCTTATTACAGATGGCGTACAGAAGAGGTTTAAAGTATCCAAGTTTCTATTAATGATGTACATAGTGTTTTGAATTCTGTACAGTGTGATTTATCAGTTGTTAGACATATTTCTCAAGAATCTTTTAAGCAGTTTGGTGATGTGGAGAATTGTATAGTTGAGCAGTCTATCTCCACAAGAGATGTAGTTTCAAATCTGTCAGACAAAATGGACAGATTGAATTTAAGGAAGTCTGAGAAACCAATTCCGACTTCATTTCTGACAAAGGGAAAAAGCATTCACACTCATGAACTTAGCAGCCCGATCTCTAAGTTTCCACAGCTATTCCCTAAAGAAGTTGTAAAGCCATCCCAACAGTCTGAATCAAAAACAGAAGAAAGATCTGAAAAAATCACTGTAGCTTCTCTGATAGAAGAATCAGATACAGAGAAACATGCCTTTCCCATCTATGAGCAACTAGAACCTCAATTCACCAAGCATACTGCCCCTGATTTATATGGAGCTGGTAAACTCCCAGCAAGAGATACCTTCCATGAAGGGAGTCATAAGGAGTGGAATATTGACGGTCTCTCCGCAGCTCAAATCAGGCAAGTGCTTGATCAGATGATTGTTGAATATAAATTAATGTGTGTTGAGGGTAAAAATGAAGTTGAAGCCTGCAAAACAATCATTGCATGTTTTACAAGAACATTGGCAAGATGGTGGGAACTTGAATCATCCCCTGTAATGCTCACCAAGATGGAGCAGGAGGTGCTTAAAGATGAACAGGGAGATATTCGTTTCAATGATGATGGTACTCCACAAAACAATATGACTGGTGCACTCACTGCACTGATTCAAGAACATTTCTGTGGAGCAGATTGTGCACTTACAGATAAAAATGAACTTATTCTGATGAATCTGAAGTGCAGAAATATTAATCAATATGAGGACTTCCATAGAGACTGGATAGAAAGACTCTTTTTGGTCAAAGATCCCAAAAACATACTATGGAAGCAAGTTTACCTTGCAGCTCTACCATCAAAGTTGGTAGACATCCTGAAATTGCAAGAAGCATTCCCCTTGCCACTTGAAGTATACCTTTGGGGAGATTTCTATTCTATTATTACTAAAGTTTTGATTACTTTATGTACCAGTTCTAAAATGACCAAGTCTATAGATAAATTAAATAGACTTCCTGGTACTAAATCTTTCTGCAACAGATATGGTATAACAATTGATGATCCACTGGTTACTCGCAGAAAGACCAAGAGACATGCTAAGAAGGCTCAAAGACGAAGTCGAGCCTCTACATATCGTTTGAGCTTAGGAAAAAGACGAGAGCTCAGGTTCTCTCATAGAAAGCCAAAAGAAAGAAGACAGCATAAAGGAAGAAAAGGGTATTATCATTCTACCCCCAAGACCCATTATTATCAGCCTCATGACATCTGTCCCAAAGATGTCAAGATTGCCCGAATGAATGAAGTTGTTTGTTGGTTATGTGGTCAGCCTGGTCATACCTCTAATATGTGTCCAACAACCTTAGAATCAAAAAGGGGTCTGAGTAAGAAGTCCCAAACGAACAAACAGCCATCTACCAGTACTACTGTCAAAACTAAACCTAGATGTGCTCATTGTCATTCTTCTTTCCATAAAACAGCAGATTGTCATAATCGCTCCCAAGCTCTTCGCATTCAACAGCATGCTGTCGAATCTTCTGCTGAGTCTTCCTCTGCTGAGTCTGATGAAGAAGTCAATCTGTATTGTCACTGTTCTGATTCAGCAAACTGTCATTGTTCAGACTCTGAATCCGACTACTCTTCTGATGATGACTCTCTTCCAGAAGACAAACCAGAAAAGTTAAAAGTCCTCATGGCACAGATCGATGAAGATGAAATGAAATTATTTGCTCAAATCCGTGCCTTGGAGGAAGGAGATCTTAAAGCTGCATTGGTTAAAGCTTACATGCAGCACGGTACTGGATCTTCCAGCAAATCCTCTGGTAAGAAGCCTAATTTTGTTGATGCTTCTTACGACCGCAACACCAAATCGTATCTCCAACATAATTCTAACAAAGTTCGTACACTCACTTTGGGGGAGGTGAGTAGGGAGATACACAATACAAAGTCTGAAATCTCTGCCCTAAAATCTGAAATTGCTGCCCTGAAACTTGGAGTTTCAGGGCAGCAATTTCAGATTTTAGGGCAGAGATTTCAGACTTTGTATTGTGTATCTCCCTACTCACCTCCCCCAGTCGAACCAGTCGCGAACACCGACTTACTGGCTTTGATACCAATTTCTAACAGAGGCTTCTCAACAACTCTGCCTGTGAGCAGCAAGCAAGCTTGTTGAGAAGCCTCTGCTAGAAATTGGTATCAAAGCCAGTAAGTCGGTGTTCGCGACTAGTTCGAGAAAGGTCAGTACTTAATCTCTCTCTCTTTTAAAAGAAAAGAAGTTTTGAAATGGACTCTTCAATGAACAAATCAGTTTCATTCAGAGAATTAGAAGAGAAGGATAGGGCCACTTAAGACCCTCTCAGAGATATGTTTAATGCTAGTAGTAGTAGAATTGTGAATGAGTCGGAGCATTTGTATGAGGAGTCAGAACCTCAAGCCAGATGGGTATTACCCAAAATCTCTGCCTCACAAGTTTACAGTGATCTGGGTGTCTGGCATCTGAAGGCTGCCACCAGAATCACAATCAAAGAATCAATAAGTTCTATTGAAGAAAACTCTGACCGTGTACAGTTAATTCCTTTGTTAAATCCTAAGGAGCTTCAGGCTGAAGCCAAGAAATTAAATACACAGTTTTTGCATCTGGGTTGTATAAGGGTGGGAATCTAAGCACTTACCCATCAAGGGGTAGATTCTTATGTGCTAGCAACTGTCAGAGATCTAACACATAACAAATATACAGATTCCCTGATTGGAGGAATAGTTGCCCCATTATCCAATGGTCCGGTATGGTTTGACTGTTATCCAAATTTTTCTGTCTATACCTTTGATGAAACATTGGCCGATATCTTACAGCTTCAAATCCAAACCTCAGGATTTGATATGAGAAAGAAAAGGCAAAAATATCGCCATTCAGTTCAAAGGATGTTTCCGTCACACCACTACCCTATTCCCAGCAGTCCTCCATGCTCCTAGTCGAGAGTCTAAAACCAGTGTTGTTGTCATGACAGATCCTAAGAATTAGAAGGTGGAACACCAAGCCATAAAATGGGAAGATCTATCTTTTCCTGAACACTGGACTGTTCCAAATCCAAAGCCTCTCGCTATTCAAAAAATCACCTCTGCTAATATAAGAGAAGATCAATCCACAGCCACTCTGTCCTTTCCCAGAAGGTCAACTATTGACAGACGTAGGATTGAAGCAGAGAGTAAAAAGTCTCCCAGATACATAGCTCCTGAATGTATAGATACTAGTTGTTCTTCTATTGTTTCAAATTGTTCACATGTTGCTTTATTTGAGTTTGCCCAGATTGTAAATTTCTAGCCCCTGGGTATAGAATGTCCTCAATGTCGCCAGCAGGTAAATTTACGGGATCTAGCCTATTCGGTCATTCATAAGAACCATAATGTTAGGACTGGTGAAGCCTCTCCGTCTACTTCATCCAACCCTTGTCCTAATCCAAAATGTTCAGACATTCCATTCCCTCATGAAGTTTTGCATTTGTGTGTTTTGAGTCTGAGTTTTTGCTCCCTGCTCTGCATCTGCGCAAATCTTGCGATCTGCTTGCAACACGAAGAATTGACTCACAGTCCTTAGGAGAACTGAGAAGCCTGCGTGTCTATGTGCTCGGCATAGGCAAGAACCTAAAGTGGCCAGTTCTATAGATCAAGTCTGTATCTATATGTTTGTGTGTTTTGTACTCTGAGACAGAGCCTGCAATTTGGCCAGGAAGCCTCCGGTATCGCTCGCTCATTCACTGAGTAGCAACAGTCCAGTAAATGCCATTGCAGTCAATCTCTGATAAAGAGATCTGAGTCCATTAAGTCTGTAATCGGATTGTAATATCATTCTGAGATCAATAAAAGAGAGAATGCGTACAGAAGAGGTTTAAAGTCTGCTGATCCTCACGATCTAGGTACGACACTTGCATCTGCAGTGATTTCTTAATATGGAGTGGGGAATTTAAGAGGCCAGCGAGTGAACCTCTTAGGGTGGTGTTTTTTCTACACCGTCCGACTTCTTAAATTTTTGTGTCACCGATTTAATTCCTCCTATACTATGTCAGGTGACGGTTTCGTTTCGACTTCTCGACCTGGTGATCCGTGTGAGGATCTTAATCGCTTGACACTTGTAGGGTTGAGAAGCATTAGGGTTTTGTGACGGTTTCCGGTTTAAAATGTGAAATCAACCGAATGGTTTCTTCTTTGCATTCCCTCCTGAGAGCCATAGACTTATGATTTAGTTGGTTGCAGTTTCTATAAAGAAAATATAATTGTTTGTTAGATTTAGTTTTAAAAGGGAAATGACTATAATAAAAGTTTATTGTAACCAAATATTAGCTTTAAATAATTGAAAAAAACGTTATAATGATTTTTGTGCGGTTTATCATAATTCATTTGTATATTTTATGAGGAGTTTCAGTGTCGATATTTTCATTTATAAAAGTACTTCTCTGGTGATGTCAGCCTCGACTATGCTTTACCCAAAGCATTGTTAATTTAGGCACTCAATTCATCTGACTATTTTTTTTAGAGAGTAGTTGTAAATTTTGAATTTAATAAAAATTTCATATAGTGATATGTTTAAATCAATTTTTTGATTATAAGATTAAGTAATTTTTTGATTATAAGATTAAGTAATTGGGTAAAATTTTATCGATTCATATAGCGGAATTTTTTTACTAAAAGAAAAAGATAAACGTCAAATAAAATTAACTTTTTCACCTCTACAATATTAAATTACAAATAACAAAATACCTCAAATTATATAAATTTTACAATATTTATTTAATTAATTATAATTAACGTATTTACTTAGCTAAATGAATTAAAAAACTAGTGCCTATGATTTTTATAAACTGATTTCAATAATTAACTGTTACAGGTTAACCGTTGGAGCTATTATTTTTTCAGTTAATCGGTTATGATTTTCAGACGTGAGTGAGCAGTAAGGAACTACTTCCATTATTTTTTCAGTTAGTCGATTATGATTTTCAGACGTGAGTGAGCAGTAAGGAACTACTTTGTGGAAGTGTCTAGCTTTTGTTGTTAGTGTGGATGTGAGGTGAGCGTTATTGTGATATTTTGTTTTATAAGGAATTAAAAAATGGCATGATAAATGATAAATGTATATATATTGTTGAAATTTATATATATTGTTGAAATTTTAAGTTTTAATATTATAAGAACACCGGCTGAGTGTTAATAGTGATAGTTTTTTTAAATAGAAGTAAATGTATGATAGATGTGTATATATTGTTTTGATTTGAATTTTAATATTTTTATTTTGGCTTACGTAAAATTTAAAAATTATATGTTCTTTTAATTTTATTTTTTAATAGTTTAAGAATACGGATCGAGTGTTGATAGTGATATTTTTTACAATAGAATTAAATCTATGATAGATCTGTATATGTTATTTTGATTTGAATTTTAATATTTTTATTTTGGTTTTAAAAGAAATTAAAAATTTATATGTTTTTTTAATTTTATTTTTTAATATTTTAAGGATATATGAGATGAATGGTAAAATTATATTTTTAAAATAAAATATATATTTTATTATATTTTTTTTATTTTTAATATTTTAAAAATATATATTATTTTATAAAATTGTTATATTATAAATAATATATTTTTATATTTTTATATTATAATTTTTTTTTTGTGAATTTTTTTTTTTTAATGTTGTATTATGTATTTAGTTTATATATTATATTGTGGGTGTCTAAGTGTTAATGGACAAGGTATTCACTTAGAAATAATTGTAAGTAATGTTGCAACTCTATTACACTATAAAATAAGTTTTAATGGAAATTGATACTAATCATGTGAGTAATGATACAACAGACCAATAAGTGTCAAATGATTTTAAATAGAGATTAAATGGTCTAAAATATAAAGATATTATGTTTTTTAAGTGGATATTAATACAATTTTCAAGGTATCTATCAAGAAAAATTTGCATACAAATATTTAATTATATAAGATTGATCATTTTCATTGAAGTTGTTATTATTAATGTTGATACTTAGCCAATTTTCCTTGTTGACCTCTTTCAATAACCAATTATGATGTTGATATGATTAGTGGTTTTACCATATCATTTCAACTAAACAAACAAAAAACGACATGCATAAAATTCATCTATGCAAAAAATGTGGCTCTTGATTTTGTTTTATAGAAACAATTACTAAAGGTAGATTAAAAGTTGCTTTATCATCCCATTCATCGACGTAGGCCAGTGCCACTTGTTGCTTGGGTCTATACATGGAGTTGGGTTACACTTTTTGGCAAATGGAGAGTGTGTTTAGGTGAAAAATGAGAGCTCGATCGATACATTTTAAGCGCTCAATCGTGGCTCGATCGATACATTTTAAGCGCTCAATCGTGGCTCGATCAAGCCATTTTTAAGTGCTCGATCTAGCTACTTGGGGGCTAAGAAATAACTCGATCGAGTGTTAAAAAAAACCCTCGATCAAGCTCCTATGTAACTCAAAGTATAGGAGCTCGATCGAGCGTTAGGGCTCTATCAAACCATTATTTCTTATCAAAAACCTGACCAACAAGGATGGTATTATATTTTTGTTCATATATCTCATTCACCAAACATTTGAATTAAGATCCAATGCCAACTAAAAAGGATTGTGAGAAGAGAAAGAGAAAATTGATTTAAAAAGAATAGCATGTTAAGAATAAAATTAGAAAAATTGGAGAGTAAATTATCAATATACCTATTTCCTAAGTAATCTAGTCCCACAAGCAATAATCTCTTTTCACTCTCCCACCAACACATGTTTAAGAAATGAAAAAACCTAACCATTTGGGCATAGGATTGAAGGATGTGTGATAAAGGTGATCTATTGTTAGATATAACCCCAAATTTTACTAATGAATCTAGTTCTGAAGCTTTGTTTAGTTTCATAACAAATAAGATTTACCAAGTGAAGCGTCTGAACTTTTTCCAATTAGTTCTTCTTAGCACCAAATTTCCATATGTTTAAAAGACTATATAAATCCCAAACTAAAAGTGATCCCTAATATAACAAGGATTTGTTCATATATCTCATTTACCAAACATTTCAATTAAAATCCAATGCCAAGTAAAAGGGATCGTGAGAAGAGAATGAAATATATTTAAGTGATTAAAAATGAATAGGTGTTAGGAATAAAATTAGAAGAATCGGAGAGTTTAATACTAAAGTAGCCAAAGAGTGTGTCTCAAAAAAGTGAAGAGAATGAAGATCTAGTAAAGTTGATGCAGAAGATATTGTATAATAATTTGCAAAATTGTTGAACTAAAGACTAATAGAAATCAAATTTTAAATTCTTATATAGGAAGTCTAAATACACATTTCATATGGAATTATTACTAACTTAATGACATGGAGAATCTTTTGTATTTGAGAGAATGGGAGATTCTTGAAAAATCAAGCTAGTGATTACCAAATTGAAGGCCAAGTTTCTTTCATGACAGAAAAAATAAAATCAAAATATATATCTATAAATTTATACAAATTTAATTATAAAAGATAACTTGTGACTAAAATTCATACAATACATAAATACACAGCCCATGATACAAGAAGGAATATATTCAACTAGTTTTTTTAAGTATGTTAATATTTGAAAACCTACTATGCAAGATCAAATTAGTTGGAAAAGTTGTTCTTCATTAGAAGCACCATATTATTTAACATTTAAAAACGTGTAACTAAAGTTACCATAAAACAATAATAAGAAGAACTTATTATAACTACAAAGAATTTCACAATTCCAAACAAAAAATGGAAGAAATGTGGGATGAGAAGTATGAGAAGACCAATGAATGAGAAGTATGGGAAGACCAATGAAATTGTTGATAAGGAAATTAAAAGAAATAAATAAATAAAGGTTTTAGTGGACTTAGAGAACAAGGAAGATGCTTCAAGGTCTTATCAACATTGGATGTACATTGTTATCATTTGTGGTGAAGCGGGGAACAAGTGCTTTGAGTGTTTTTTTTGGAGATTGTACATGGAAATTTTAGCACAACAATCAAGTAGGGCACAAGGAGGGGTAATAGGATTTTAAAAACTATATGTTTCTACAAGGAACCTTTTTTATGCACATGCAAAGAAGGATATCTACTAGCAATTGCAACAAGAGGTGCAAAGGAACGCCGAAAGGAGGAGTTGGGGAATGTGGAAGACAATAAAGAAGTGAAATATATTGACAATGAAATACAATATAAATTTGAATTTCTATATTTGCTAAAGAATGTAGCAGTTGGTTAAATTTAAGAAGAAAGTTAGACTAACATAAATGTCTCAAAACAATGGAAATCCTTGCAGCCGCAAGGTACATGCCATAGGAGTTCAATTTATATGGGTTTTGTTTTTTAAATGGCATGAAATAAATTATGGAGAAAAAAAAACACATAGCGTAGTTCAATTTATTTGGTTTTTTTTTTTAAATGGCATGAAATAAATTATGGGGAAAAAAACACATAGCAGAATAGCCACACCTTCTAGCTAGGTATTCCCTCCTAAGGGTTTCTAAGGAAATTTTTGTAAAATTATATTTTTAAAATAAAATATATATTATATTATATTTTTTTTATTTTTTTATTTTAAAAATATATATTATTTTATAAAATTGTTATATTATATATAATATATTTTTATATTTTTAAATTATAATTTTTTTTGTGATATTATTTTTTCAATGTTGTATTATGTATTTAGTTTATATATTATATTGTGGGTGTCTAAGTGTTAATGGACAAGGAATTCACTTAGAAATAACTATAAGTAATGTTGCAACTCTATTACACTATAAAATAAGTTTTAATGGAAATTGATACTAATCATGTGAGTAATGCTACAACAGACCAATAAGTGTCAAATGATTTTAAATAGAGATTAAATGGTCTAAAATATAAAGATATTATGTTTTTTAAGTGGATATTAATACAATTTTCAAGCTATCTATCAAATAAAATTTGCATACAAATATTTAATTATATAAGATTGATCATTTTCATTGAAGTTGTTATTATTAATGTTGATACTTAGTCAATTTTCCTTGTTGAACTCTTTCAATAACCAATTATGATGTCGATATGATTAGTGGTTTTACCATATCATTTCAACTAAACAAACAAAAAACGACATGCATAAAATTCATCTATGCAGAAAATGTGGCTCTTGATTTTGTTTTATAGAAACAATTACTAAATGTAGATTAAAAGTTGCTTTATCATTCCATTCATCGATGTAGGTCAGTGCCACTTGTTGCTTGGGTCTATACATGGAGTTGGGTTACATTTTTTGGCAAATGGAGAGTGTGTTTAGGTGAAAAACGAGAGCTTGATCGATACATTTTAAGCGCTCAATCATGGCTCGATCAAGCCATTTTTAAGTGCTCGATCTAGCTACTTGGGGGCTAAGAAATAACTCGATCAAGTGTTAAAAAAAACCCTTGATCAAGCTCCTATGTAACTCAAAGTATAGGAGCTCGATCGAGCGTTAGGGCTCGATCAAACCATTATTTCTTATCAAAAACCTGACCAACAAGGATGGTATTATATTTTTGTTCATATATCTCATTCACCAAACATTTGAATTAAAATCCAATGCCAACTAAAAACGATTGTGAGAAGAGAAAGAGAAAATTGATTTAAAAAGAATAACATGTTAAGAATAAAAATAGAAAAATTGGAGAGTAAATTGTCAATATACCTATTTCCTAAGTAATCTAGTCCCACAAGCAATAATCTCTTTTCACTCTCCCACCAACACATGTTTAAGAAATGAAAAAACCTAACCATTTGGGCATAGGATTGAAGGATGTGTGATAAAGGTCATCTATTGTTAGATATAACCCCAAATTTTACTAATGAATCTAGTTCTGAAGCTTTGTTTAGTTTCACAAGAAGTCAGATTTACCAAGTGAAGCATCTGAAATTTTTCCAAATTATTTCTTCTTAGCACTAAATTTCCATATGTTTAAAAGACTATATAAATCCCAAACTAAAAGCGATCCCTAATATAACAAGGATTTGTTCATATATCTCATTTACCAAACATTTCAATTAAAATCCAATGCCAAGTAAAAGGGATCGTGAGAAGAGAATGAAATAGATTTACGTAATTAAAAATGAATAGGTGTTAAGAATTAAATTAGAAGAATCGGAGAGTTTACTAAAGTAGTCAAAGAGAGTGTCTCAAAAAAGTGAAGAGAATGAAGATCTAGTAAAGTTGATGTAGAAAATATTGTATAATAATTTGCAAGATTGTTGAACTAAAGGCTAATAGAAATTAAATTTTAAATTCATATATAGGAAGTCTAAATACATATTTCATATGGAATTATTACTAACTTAATGATATGGAGAATCTTTTGTATTTGAGAGAATGGGAGATTCTTGAAAAATCAAGCTAGTGATTACCAAATTGAAGGGCCAAGTTTCTTTCATGAAAAAAAAAATTCTATATCTATAAATTTATACAAATTTAATTATAAAAGATAACTTGTGAATAAAATTCATACAATACATAAATACACACTCCATGATACAAGAAGAAATATATTCAACTAGTTTTTTTAAGTATGTTAATATTTGAAAACCTGCTATACAAGATCAAATTAGTTGGAAAAGTTGTTCTTCATTAGAAGCACCATATCATTTAACATTTAAAAACGTGTAACTAAAATTACCATAAAACAATAGTAAGAAGAACATATTATAACTACAAATAATTTCACAACTCCAAACAAAAAATGGAAGAAATGTGGGATGAGAAGTATGAGAAGACCAATGAATGAGAAGTATGAGAAGACCAATGAAATTTTTGATAAGGAAATTAAAAGAAATAAAGAAATAAAGGTTTTAGTGGACTTAGAGAACAAGGAAGATGCTTCAAGGTCTTATCAACATTGGATGTACATTGTTATCATTTGTGGTGAAGATGGGAACAAGTGATTTGAGTGTTTTTTTTGGAGATTGTACATGGAAATTTTAGCACAACAATCAAGTAGGGCACAAGGAGGGGTAATAGGATTTTAAAACTATTTGTTTCTACAAGGAACCTTTTTTATGCACATGCAAACAAGGATATCTACTAGCAATTGCACCAAGAGGTGCAAAGGAACACCGAAAGGAAGAGTTGGGGAATGTGGAAGACAATAAAGAAGTGAAATATATTGACAATGAAATACAATATAAATTTAAGTTTCTATATTTGCTAAATAATGTAGCAGGAGGTTAAATTTAAGAAGAAAGTTAGACTAACATAAATGTCTCAGAACAATGGAAATCCTTACAGCCACAAGGTACATGCCATAGGAGTTCAATTTATATTGTTTTTTTTTTTTTTAAATGGCATGAAATAAATTATGGAGAAAAAAAAACACATAGCATAGTTCAATTTATTTGGTTTTTTTTTAAATGGCATGAAATAAATTATGGGGAAAAAAACACATAGCAAAATAGCCACACCTTCTAGCTAGGTATTCTCTCTTAAGGGTTTCTTAGGAAATTTTTGTGTGTGTTTATGATCTTTCACTCTGCATGAATAAATATTCAAGCTATCCCAACACTCATAGAAACCAAAATGGGTACGCTATATTCCAAAACTTCATTTAATAGTTCATCTACCTTTTGATTCAACCTTTGTTGTTCTGCTTGAAAGAGTACCATTGGAAACGATAGAAGAATATTTTTAATTTCCTAAATAACGGGGGAAAGACATACATTATTGAACACATCATTTTTGCATGTCCAATCTATCACTGATTTAGAGTGGTCCATGACCTCTAATCTGAATACTCCCTACTTTCTTGCAATATTAAGAAAGGTCTAGAAAGCTACAAACTCAACCATTTTGTTTGAGCCTTTGCATGAACAATATTGAATATGGTCCATAAATTGGTGTAGATATTCCATCGGAGTAGATACTTTGCCTCAGCCCTTTGGCATTAACTTCGGTTGTACACTAGATGTTGAAGCCCCGACATCCATGAAGCTTCGCTTCACCTCCATGCAATTTTCTTTTTCCTTCTAAATAATTAACCTAGGGGATTTTTCTGCGGTCTTTCTTACCCATGTATCTTCCATTTTCTTCTTACCTTCTGATTTATCATCTCCTGTTACAGCTCCACTCCTTGCTACGATTTTGATGCGTTATTCATCCTCCCTCGGTTCAACGGTCATCATTTACAATTTTTTTGCGGGATGTTGGTTCCTTTTCTCCTGCATCTTTGTCATAAGGACCAAACATTCTTCTATCACATGATGAAAATATTTTCAGTACTTACAGGTTGTAGTAGGATTCCGAAAATCTCTTGCAAAGTGTCATGCATGCCCACAATTGTAACAGATAATCTGGTCGCATCCTCCACCAACTCCTTGTGCTCGCCCTTGTCCTCGTCCTTGGAAACCTCCTCGACCAACATGTTATCCTTGATCCTTGTGTGCATATCCTTCAGCTTTCATTCTATAAGCATCAACATTGTGCTCCATTATCAAGTCATAACTTTGACAGTTTTTCTCATCATGTCCTACAGATTTAAAAAAGTTGCAAAATAATTGACTTGGGGTCTGCACATTTTTATGTAATAAATAACAATCTTCATAACGATGTTGGCCTCTAGTTCTACATACCTCGCACCATAGGCTTGATCCCGATTTTAATGGATTAGGTGCTCCACTAACCAACTAATCTCTAAACACAAAGGAATTGTTCCTTAGAATGACCTTTTGATTTACACTTTATACACCACATTCTTGTCTAACTTCTTTACCTTTCCTGAGATCTTGCAATTCCAAGGTCAAATTTGCTAGCTAACTTTGAATCTGTTGTACTCCTGCATGAGTATCTCATACTGAGGAAGCTTCCAAATTCATTGCAATTTCCAAAGCTTCGACTTCAGTCGCTATCTTTGTTGTGTCAAGAGTAACCTGATATGTGGTAGCAGTGCAACTATAAACCATTCTTTATGTTGCTATATGGTTATGTTAAAGCTTACTTGTCCTATTAACACCTTGAATCATTGATCCAACTCCCAAACAGACTCATTAGTCATCTATTTTACTTCCTTTAGCTCAATGATGCACTACGACTCAGACTTCGGCTTCTTAAATTCTGATATCATCAGTTTTTTAAGATCATCCAACGAGGCAGTCTGATTAGTCGAATAATTCATGTACGAAATCAACGCTCTTTCTCGCAGTGTCGTAATGAGCTGTGATTTCTTTACGTATTCATCACTAATCTGTCTTTCTTTCCATACTGCATCAGCTGCAAGCCAAAACTGCTCAGGATCCTCTAATCCAAGTCCTCTAAAAATAGGTAGCTTAATGTCATCGACCATGTTTCTTCTTGGGGGGTTACGGGGAGGGGGGGGCGGAGTAGGGGAATTAGGGGGAGGGGGATGGGGGCTAAGGGGAGTATAGGGATGGGGAAACCCAAATATGCCCTGATTATTCTCAGCTTCTAACTTCGACACACCTTCAGGTTGGGAGGGGGAACATCATGGGTTTGTGGGGTTACTTCCTTCTTCTTCACTCTTAGATTCACCTAACAAGGGACTATAATTAGTCTCAATAAAGTTCTTCGATTCATGATCTACTCTGTATCGCTTTCCACTTCATGTAGACCTAGTTCCTGGTTCAAGCTTATTCACTCTACATCCAAACATTCATCTGATTGCATTCATAAAACACCATTTTCACAAAAAAGCATTTTAATCCACAACTTCAAAGAATTTAGATACTTACCTCGCGTTCCCTTGAAGAATGTTTTCTTAGCTTCGTTGTAAGACACAGTCGTGTCTGTCGCGAACTTAGTAATAAATCCTCCTAGGATACTGTCAATCCAAAAATAAAATCTCTTAAGATGTTATTGTTGGTATCCTTGAGTTGTTGTATCAATTCAAACCTCCATGTGGTTGGCTCGTCATTTTTAAAACAAGTCTTGTTCTCGGCCAACCTTGATATCCATTCATATAATTCATTAGAAAACGACGTAAAGAAAATCTCATGTTGTTCTATGAAAAGATACCTCTGCAACCATGCTTCAGTCATCAACCGCGGATTTCTGTTTTCCTGAGCTGCGAATTCTCATTCTTTCTGATTTACCCAATCTTGTATTTCCTTCTTTGATGGATGCCACATCCACATGTCCCTCAAATAGATCCCGGTCTCGACAACGGAACCATTTTTTGGCTTGGTTGGGCTTGACCCAAATTCAACTTATGCTTCACACCAATAAAAACCTCAAACACCGACCCTTTCAGCAATGAATTGCAAGAATATCATAGTCTCACCCAAGGTGGCTATGGGTGGTTACAAAACCAGGTTTCTACAGCCTTGAGGGACTGTGCGAGGTGGATTTTACTTCACTTTTTTTTATTTTACGTAGTCTTCTGGAATACATATCACTACTGTGTTGTATAACTTAACTACTTACTTCATCACATTCAGTCTCACATAAGCACATTACAAAATAATATAAGTTGTTTGATAACAATCATTCCTTCGCATCCACAGATAGAAAACAAACATAACATACAGATATAGAATATTGTCCAAAACTTCTTCTTCTTTATTACAATGGATATTTTCAGTACATTCAACTCTCCGACCTGTGCACACAATTGCAGGTGGTCCACGCACTAAGTTGCAGACTCTTCTAAGGTCTCTGTGCACTCAACTTTAGAGGCTTTCCTTAAGGCCCAAAACAGACTCAAGACTAACCCAAGACCATTACAATAATCATGATCTATCTATCATCTACTTCGAAAAAGAATTACATCTCTTTATATATCATTACATTGCTACAAATCATGGTCCGCATACCATGAGCTCGAAAAAATAATGAAATAAAACCCTGATACTCGTTACAAAATAAGGGGCTTCAACCCACCCCGAAGCTCCTAGAACACCGCGCAGTAGATATAACTTCGCGGTATCACGCACTCTGCTCCTCAAAATGCAGATTCTTTGACCAAAATTGGACCAATTTGGGTCGTGCCCAACAATTTGTTCACTTAAATTTATTATTGTTATTATTATTTTTTCTAATAAATGTTTAGGTGAATTATAATATTAAAAAACTAGTTTTTGGGCCAAATCCTTTACAAAATTCAAAATGTTCTTTATAGTCACTATATTCTTCATTCCAAAATGCAGGCAACCTACAACAACTCAGTACATATACCTTCTATAGACTTGAAAAAAGGCACCTTGTACTAGTTTATATTTACATAACATAGAAAAAACTAATTTTTGACAAACTAAGCAACATTGGATGGTCCCTTCATAGGAGCTTCAACTGACTACACAAATGCTTGGCCTTCCTTCTGTTGTTACTAGTCTAGCTTAATCTGGTTTCTCTCAGGCTCTTCAGCATTTGTATTTGTGTCCTGGTCCTGGAACTCATTATAAAATTGCTCCTCCAACTCATTCAATCGTTTTGCCATCGCAAGCATTTTTCTCTTGCTTTATAGTACCATTTTTTCAACTTTTCCTTCCACCAAAATGTACTTCATTTCCAACAATTGCATCTTGGTTTGCATCCATTGCTCTTGCAATTCAATCCTCCTTGACACTCCCTACATCATCTGTTCAATGGTCATCAATAACTGATCTAGTAGCATGTTCCATCTATTGCGCAGAATATTGTGGGTCTGATCTTCATTTCCAACCATTTCTAAACCTCAACGCGATAGATCTCTTCAGAAGACTCAAAATCCTCTTTTAATTATCCTAACCCCTTAGTAGAGAAATTGCACCAAATATATAATTCCCACCACCCCTAAAGCGTCTTAGCAGAGAAATTGTATGTTAATCTACCATGATCGTGTGAACCTCCCTGTGAGAATTCTGAATTAAATTCCAAGGGAAGAATGAAGTAAAGAGGCCAAGGAGAATTAAGGCCCCTAGCAGATGAAAAAACTAGCAATTCATCAAGCACCACCATAATATGTTATTGGAGTGAGATCCTGCCTCCATCTATTTACGATATGTACATATTGGGTACTCTAGATGTTACAACCAATGTTACATACATACTCCATCTTAATTCCACACTTATGATGCTTGTAATTGAGCAATCTTTCAAATCGTGAGGTTGCCAGGGGAATAACTATTATCAATGATCGAGTACAATGTAATTGAATCAACTTGGTTCTGAAATATTTTTTTCATTGGAGATGGTCAAAAAATTCAAATATATAAACTGGGTTTTGATTCATAATGTTCATGGGTTAGATTAATAAAATGTTGAACCTGGATCTATTTGCATATTCCCCTAAGCCAATGTTGTTCCTTTATAGGCCATTTCATCTGCCTCAGAATTGAATTTCTTTACACATGATAGAATTCAATATGTTCAAAATGATAGATTAGCAGACTAATCGTGTGAACAACTAAAGGGAAGGAGGAATTAAAATTTCCTTTGGCTTTTCGAACTTGTTGTATCACTAGCACTAAATCACCAAAAACCAAAATCTGAAATTTTTTACTTAGGATTACCCCTTTTAAACCTTGCCACAATGTTAAGTATTCAACTTGGTTATTGGACAAAACGCCCAATCCCCATGCAAATTTTAATTCCTTTTGTTCATCAGGGTGATTGATAACCCCTCTTGCTCTGGCACCCCTTGTTCACTTAAATTGTTAGCATGATATCAATGTTTTATTTGTTTAATTACATTTTGATAGTGTTATAATTCATATTTTAAATATTTTAAATTTATATTATTGTTGTAGTATTAAATTAATGTTTATTTGTTTGATTAAATTATTAATATAAATTTTATATTTTATTTGATTAACTAGTAATATTTTTTTTTTCTTTTAATTTAAGTGATGTGTAATTTCATCTATACTCAACGAAGAAATGATACATGTCCAATAAAATAAATATTTCTTCAATAAGCATTAATGTTGGATTAAATAAAAAAATAAAATAACCATATAAATCAAAATCTAAAAGTCAATACAACAATCTATTACCATTCATTATTGGATTAACATGGTTTGTTGATTCAATTTACAATTCATTGTGCTTACTCCATTTTTAAGTAAGTTTATGGTAAATAATAATAATATTTATGATTCCAAGTGATTCAAGCATATTCGTGTTGATATATGACACTTGATATATAATGTCATAGTCAAACAAATAACCTAAACATATTACTTCTTTCTTACAAATTAATAACATTTTATAGAGAAACAAACTATAGCAAAATTTTGAAAATCATTACTTCTTTCTTACACCTTAATAACCAAGGTAATTCTAAATTTTTAAGCTAATACAATAATTTTCCTATGATAAAGTATATAAAAACCTAATCTAGAATATTTAATTATTTAAAATTTCATTATTTATCCCTTGACATGCTATTATAACATTCATGCATGTTTCCTAAGCATATTTTATGTTTCAAAAAAATTAAAAGTACTTGATGAAAAGATTGACTATCTCTAGCATGATCAATCTTAGGATATCATTTTTTGTTTTACACTCTTCAAAAGATATTCAAGTAGAACATATAGAAACAAGTACTACGATTAAACTTTGTCAATAGATTTGCTATAATGAAACATATAAACCTAAATTATTAAGATGAATAAAAAATTATTAATAAAAAAAATGATTTGTATAAATAAATATTTTAATTTAATATTTTAGAATTTAGAATTTATCAACTATCAGAATATTTGGTCAAAACTATGTTTTTGTCCTGCTAAGATCTTTCATTTTCATCACAGAAAATTTAGACAAACAATAGCCATTGACAATGAGTGGAAAATTACTAGAAATTGGTTCCCCGTTTTCTGTTAAAATGTTTAATTTTAATAAATATTTTATTTTCTTAGATTTTTAGTTTTAATTTATATCTTTCCCTCACTGTGAGTTTTATTTTTTACCCTTAATATTTCTCTAAAAATATTAATATAATATCTTTAATATCCTTAACACTATATTAATATAATATATTTTCATAATTTTATTTATTATCATGCTATTGGCAAATATTAGGCAATGGATATTGCATTGACTATTAATCAACTCACATTTTGACCAAAAATGGAATAACAATGTATAGAGATTAATATTATGAAATATATATATATATATATATATATATATATATATATATATATATATAGGTTCATTTAATTTTACTCCTATTTTGCAATTCTGCAACCTCGAATGATACTTATTTTTGCAATGATGACGGTCTTACCATACTTAAAAAAATTAATTAAAAATTGTATAGTAAAAAATTAAAGAAGATAAAAAATTATATATAATAATACAAAAATAAATTATAATCATTAATTTTTATAAATTTTAATTATATTATAATTTCAATAAATTTAGAAAAAAAAATTATAAATAAATTATAATTCTCAAATTTTTATTTAAGATATATATAGTAAATATAAAATTTCAAATATAATATAATATCTATATTAATTTAAATGTGATATCTATAATAAAAATTGTATATTTATAAATTTATTAATTAAATTTGAAAATAATATTATTAATATATATATATATATATATATATATATATATATATATATATATATATATATATATATATATATATATATATATATATATATATATATATATATATATTTTGAGTAATTCTAAATCTATTGATATAACACATAATAGTACAAAACTGTCTCTGCTTTAGTTGAGAAAGCCTGAAAGCATGGCTTGATAGTCATAGAAAGCATGAGTTTGGACTGCCCACCGAGGGGAAACCAGTCCCAGAGAGATATGTCTTGCCGCCCTCACAGGGGAAACCGGCATTTGAGTCAAATAGTTTATCAAAAAAGCATGTAAAAAGACAATCTACTCTTTCAGCAGACGCTAATTGAACATGAAAACAAAAAACAGCCTAAGAAACCTGGGTTGAGGAGTCGAATTCCGCTGAAGGTTGTCCTGGCTACTTATCATTGACTGGAGAGGGAGGCTCCTCCTCAATTCTGCATCGGTATTCATCACTGCTTCCTTTGTCATCTACAGTAGGAGCCACAGTGACTTTGTCAGTGTTCTCCTTCATCTGTACCTGCATCTTGTCATCTCGGGCAATCTTCAGCTGCGCCATGGAATCCTTAGCTTCTTCTGCATGCATAGGAGCGGGAGCAGTAGAGGGACAGGGGACTGCGACAGAAGGGGGGTTGGGGCAGGCTTCCTCCTCCTTGATGGTGACAGTGATATAGGCTGTAATAACAGGCCTATTCATCGTGCAGTCAAAGCGAAACTCCGCACGTTGGGAGGATTGGCGAAGGGGGGTGAAGGCAGGGGAAGAAGGAACATGGGAGGAAACGGTGTGGATAGCAGGAGGCGCAGGAGGAGGCACAGGACAAGGCACATGGGGAGGCGGAGAGCTCGGGAAGAAGAGAGCTTGCTCACCGAAGTGAATTATGCCTCTTTGGCTTCGAGTTCTCGGGACGTGGTCACACAAGAAGTCATCTGAGGTGGATTCCGAGCTGGGGGAGGACCGAGATCGAATGGCTCGGCCACGACTACTCCCGCGTCGACATCTCATTCTGTGGCGAAGTCTGGGCATGGTGGCAGAGAGGTGCACATAGCATCGCTTGAGGGACGGGCGGGAGAGATACCGCGCAGAGGGACTGGACGAGGGAGGCAGGGACTTCGAGCAGCAAAGACAGCTCTGAGAGAAATGGAACTCCAGAATCGTTTCTAGGCAACAGAGGAGTATACAACGCCTACCAGTGTGCGTGCGAGCGCTTGGCTCGACACAGGCAGGCGGACATAAGCTTCTTTGCAGAGCTATGGACCTGCAAATAGAACGTTTTCCATTCAAGAACCTGAAGTCGAATTCCATTAAGAGCCAAAGGGAATGCTCAGGGCAGCAACAGAGCAAATTGAAGGCACGGATGGAGTGCAGCGAGGTGGGAGTAATGGCGGAGTTCATACCATTGTGGGAGGCCATATGGCCACCCCACGCCACAGTCATCAGGATGCGTCGTGGGATAGGCGTCCCATCAAGCCTGGCTGTCATCCGCATCTGGAAATTATTTAAATATATTTTAATATAAATAGAATTAATGTATTTTTTGTTCGATTTTATTTACATTACCATTTTAATACCAATGTGATTGTTTTAAAAGTACCTCTTTATCCATGCATAATCTTTTATCCACATGCATGGATGGAGTTTGTCTAAAAAATATTATAGACTTTACATACAAATCTATATAAGTATCGAAGATAGAGTTATTATTATCTCTTGCAATCATCTATTATCTTGCTATTTTAATTGTAATTTTTATTAATAAAAAGTTGTATGTCTTTATTGTTTTTTACTCTAATTTAACTGTATTTAAACTAAGCCACTATAGCCCTGGTTCAAATGTCTGCCTGGATGATACCTTCCAAAGTTCAATAATTAAACTAAGAAGCAAGAAGGCTAGCTATGCAACCTTGTTATAATTATTATTATTATATTATGTTTTCACTATTTTTTAGCCTTATTCCAATATTCTTCTTTATTTTATCTTAATTTTCCTTGATATTATATTATCATTCATCTAATACCATCTTTCCCTCCTTTTAATAAAAATTATTCCCCCTAATTCATTTCTATTAATATCAGAGTAGTTACATTGTAGCTTAGCCCTTGTTCAAATGTCTAACCTCGTTGACACCTTTCAAAGTTCAATAATTAAACTATAGCTTAGCCCTTGTTCAAATGTATAGTTGACACCTTTCAAAGTTCAATAATTAAACTAAGCCGCAGGAAAACTAGCTATACAACCTTGTTATAATAATTATTATTATATTAACTTTTCACTATTTTTTAGCCTTATTCCAATATTCTTCTTTATTTTATCCTAATTTTCCTTAATATTATATTATCATTCCCCTAATATTTTAATAATTTTTCTAACAGTAACTTTTTTACATCTTATTCTTTATATACCCTCTTGGATCATATTGTTGTAAACAACCAATCAGTGATGGATCATGAAGACATCTCTTAAAAAATATTTATCATTTTAATAGAAATTTTAATATTCTTTCTAATTTATCATTTTTTCTCAACCTTGATTATATTCAAAATATTTATTAGAGGAAATGATATATTTATAAACATTCAAAACAAATCATTTCTCAAAAAAATTTCATCAAAATGTTATTCAAGGTCCATTTATAAGAGATATAGAAGTGGCTATGTGAAAAAAAATTAAAAAAATAGATTAACCTATTTTACAAAAATGACTTCATAAGAAACCTTAACATGAAAATTCATGGGAAACTAACTATTTATAAAAAAAATCATGAAAATATTCTTGAAGATAAATTATTTCAAAGATTTGCAAAGAAACAAATTATTTTAGGAGTATTCTTGAGAAAGTAAATTATTAAAAGTACTCTTCAAAATATATTTAGTAATACCTGAAGTTACCATACATGAAATTAAATGAAATAGATGTGGAAAATTAATCTTCTTGCAAACTTCAAATTAACTATTGACAAGATCATTTCCCTTTTTCATCAACAACTAATTACAAATATACAATTACATACAAAGACATACAACACAAGGACTGAAACATCCACAATTCTTACCATACAAATATAGACACACAAACCACTCAAAGCATCCAAACTCAAATACACAAACCACTTGAAGCATCCAACACAGTGATTAGATTAGAAAAGAGAATGATAAGACATAATGTAAAGCAACCATTGAGCCTTTTAACAACTACCAAACATATAAAAAACAAAAGATGATATAAAGCAACCACAAATATTTTTAACAACGACCAAATGCAGAAAAAAATAACATGATAACATGATTTAAAGCCATAGGCTCATCACTGAGCTTTTTAACTAAAGCCTGATGCCGAAAAAGTGACAATATCTATCTAAATCCAACTAAGTTTGTATTGACACATCATTTCTTTATATCTTCAAACATGTACATAATAATAAACATGTAAATTTCAAAGTATGAAGTATATCTCAAACATATACATACTAATGATAATCTGAAAATATACATAATAATGATAATTTGAAAATACGACATTGTTGCCCGCAATTGGAACCAACCTAGATCCATTTAACTCCAAATATATCATGCACCGAGAGAGATCAAATCCCTCAAGGCACAAACATTTCCTCAAGTTCTACACTCCAAAGAGAAGCTTTGCACCTCGAGGGATTTGATCCCTCTCAACGCATGATAGATCCAGAGTTAGATAGATCTAGGTTGGTTATTTTAAAATGAAGATCTACTTTGTTTGAATCTCACGTCTCTTTTTTTTTCTCCACAAAACTTGGTGTTCATCACAATATCAAAGTCGCCCATTATTATTTATCAATTTTAATTTCACTAATTGATTGTTCCATTTGTTTATGTATTTCAATCATCTTGCGCAACATACCAACGGTAGTGTTTTTTACACATTCCTATGCAACTAAAGCAAGGTTAGAATGAACAAAGAGAAAAGGGCGGAAACGTGAAGCCGGGTTACACTTTTGTGAGAATCGGGGGCAGAAAAATTTTTTCGGCAATAGTTCGGCCGAACTTTTGAGTCCGTTTAGATTGACGGCACAGCGATCAGAATTTTTGCCGGAGCTTTGGAAAACCGGCAACAATAGTTCGGCCGAACTATTTTTTATAAATGCTTCTCCCGCGAATTGTACAGGTTCTATTGTTCGCGCGATTTTTCAATTCTGTTTCCGTGCGTCTCTGTTTCAGCGGTGGCTTTGTTTCTGCTGGTGCGCTCCTGCTGTTACGTCCGCGTTGGCGCTCCTGCTGTTACGTCCGCGTTGGCGCTCCTGCTGTTACGTCTGCGTTGGCCCGGGTATGCTGTTTCTGAATCCGTCTTTACAGTCCCGGGTATGCTGTTTCTGAATCCGTCTTTACAGTCCCGGGTATAGTTTTAGACTTTAGTTTGTAAAGGAATTTAAAATTTTGCTTGTGCTCATTCTGGAATGTAATTTTTTTTTTTTTTTTTTATGTTACACCCTTTAGACAACCAAAAACACCATAGAATCAAGTACTCATTATAATTGGTGTCCATAACAAAACAACCAAAGACAAAATTGTATTATTGTACCACTAAAAATAAATAAATTGACAAAGTGAAAAATGTAATGCATTGTAATGAAATAATATTATTAGGAAGAAAGGGACCAAGACGGGAAAGAAACAATAAGATAAGCTATTGAAGGAAAAACATATGCCCAAAGAATAGAATGTTAGGCAAAAGCTGAGTTACCTGACACATTCCTATCCCCCTCCCCTGGGTGTGTCCTATCCTTCTTGTCAAACACAACACAAGCCTAACATGTGTCAAACATGAGTTTGACTTGTGCCCTAGGTGCAAGACACAAGTTTGACTCATTTCTTACACGTGTCAAGGTCATGTTATGATTTTTGGACACGTGTCTACTTGTTTTTGCCTCTATCTTTCACTCATTTGGTCAAGTTTTTGTATTTGTGGGAGGATTTGCAGTGCGAGGACGAGAGAGTAACCAATTTTAGAGGAGATTAGAAGTGTTGGTAAGTAGATTTTCCATCCATATTTTTTAGTTTATTTTTGTTACAACAGTCTATTTTTCCTACAAGAAGTTGTTATTCTTGCAACCACTCATAACAATCATGGCTCAATCAAGAGCAATTGAAAAAGGGCAAAGGGAGGGGAGGAATTCCCCCATTGATAATGTCCCCCCTCAAGGGAAAGAGATCTACCAACATATAAATTTTGCTCAATGAGTTTCAACAGAGAAATGATGGTTCCAGGAGGTATGGTCTTGACATATGCCCTTAAAATTTAAAATTTTCAAATGGATGGTGTGGCAAAACAAGATTCTCACATGGAAGCATTTGTGCAAGGGGATTTTCAATGAGCTTGGAAGATGCACTATGTGCAGGGGTGAAAATGAGAATGCCTTACAGTTATTTCTAAAGTGCCCATATGGCATGGCCATTTTTATTTATGTATTAAAAAGACTAAAAATCAATGTCGGATGGTCTTATACATCTATTGAAGGATGTTTTAAGTAATGGAAGTCAAAATAAAAGGAAGTCAGAACACTTCCTTTATTTATTTTCTGGAGCATCTGGTGGTGCAGGAACACCTATATATTTTCTAATATCCCATATGATATTGACATAAATTGAAACAATATCTGCACTTCAACAAATTTGGATCTATGGTTCTAAAGAAAAATAAAAATAAAAACTTCCAACTTATAAATTGCTGGGAAAAATATCATGTAGGTTTCTTTGACGTGGCATCACAACAAAATATATGTGGTTGTGGGGCATATGTATTCTTATCCCAAGAGTTGTATTATCATTTTTGTTGGAATAGTGGTATAGGGACAAACTCTAGGGAAAGGTCATTGCACTATAGAGCTTATTATATTGCGCCAAATTGCTTACTATTAAGACATTGTTGTGAAAATTCCTAAAACTAAAATCTTATTGCAGCAACTGGAAAATATTCACCTAATTGATCATTTTAACTTAACAATTCATTTGTAGTTTCCTATGGAAAACACTGAATACATCACACTGCAACATTCACAAATATAAAATGTTGCAAAAATAAAAATACAACGGAGGAAAGAAATAAACACACAATTGACACCGTTATTTTTGGACAAATGTCCTCAAAAAAACCCAATGCAGGAAAACCAGTGCAACAGTTGAGGATTTGTATTATTATGTAGTACTTTCTAAATACAAATATTTGGATGCCCAACTGGCTATCTGATATAGAGAATCAACTGGAAAAAAGATAGTGAGATAACTTCATACTGGGACGGGAAAATCCAGTACTGCTCTGACTAGAGATGAGTCCTCTGCATGGTCTCTGTGTCACACTTACGCAGTTATTGCGTCACACCTCCCAACTGATCTTTCGTTGGATGGAAACTCGATCCTCTGACCTCACGATCTCACACCCCAACTTCTGATACTGGATCTCAACTGCTCTTAAGCAAAACTTTGATCTCCATCTAAAGCTTGACATTACCTCTGGTCTGTCCAACGTGTCTCTGCACTGCCTCTTTTGTGCCTCTCTGCCTCCTCTAAATGTATTCACTGGATCAAGAACACTTCCACCAGAAATCACTTTGATCATCCTCTGGCCACTGTTGCGCTGCTCTCTTGAGAAATCGATCTCTTGATCTCTTAATCGATGTGTCCTCCAAGTGCCCATCGAGTTCCTTATAATCTTCTTGTTGAACTTTCAATGGCCCAGAGTAGACCTTAATCAATGGCTTAGATCATCTTGACTCTATCTCCGTATTTTTCTAGAAGATTCACATCCAGTTTAATTAACACCCTTTAATTACAATCTCCGTCTTTTTTTAGAAGATTCACACATGGTTTAATTAATACCCTTTAATTATTTTAATTTCGTAAGTTTAGATTTAGGCATCTATTAAAAATAATTAATTATTTTAATTAAACCTTCTCCGACTCGAATTTCCCAAAACTATTACCCGATCTTGGAGAATGCATGTGTCCTAGCCTCATTGCAAATTCTTGAGGCTAGAGCACATTCGATGCTACAAAAATCAACACTCCCTCTTAGCAAGAAATGTGTTCTAGCAATGCAACCTACTGAAGCATCACTATGACTTTGTTTCATCTCCCTCTGTGTTGTTGATATTTGACATCACTTCCCACCAAATACTATACAAATGCTGCATTTGTGTTGATGTTGACCCTGCATGTTGCTGCAAACTACATCTCCACTGCAACTCTATTGTTGTTGCAACAGAAAAACATCCAAAATGTTGAACCTACTATGTTTGGTATGATGCACTACTATTGGAGTTCTCATTGTTTCTAGTCTATGCGCTGACCCTCTGAAGTCTTTGCGTCGCTATTAACTCTGCATTGTGCCAACTGCACTGCTGCCAACTCTATGATGTGCTTCTTAGTCTCTGGCACTCCTAGCCACTGCAACTGTCACTCTTCTGCACCAACTGTCACTAGTATATCCTTCTACTTCTTTTATAGGCTCCCGTATAAAGGTATTGATCCAAGAGGTGGAATCCTCGAGGATCATGCCTAACTGTAGCTCTCTAGAACTACAGTACTAGATCACCCCACCTCTCCCCTGGAGGTATGTGGGAAATCATAGGAAACTCCTCCTCGATCTCTGCGCGTGCAAATTGTTGTTCATGTTTCTCTTCCTTGTCCTTCTTTCTGAGAGGACACTGCGGAGCGTAGTGACCAAACTCACCACACCTAAAAACTTTGACCTTTGATACGTCCTTCTTCCACCTCCTCTGCTCCTATTGTCCTTTCGATGCAAGGTTTGCATTCTCCTCTTCCTTCACTTTTGTCTTCGTCCCATTACTGTCGCTGCATCCTATGGTGCTTTTCACCAAATCATGTCACATCTCTTCTTGTTGTATATCAACACATACTCTTTCCCAGTCTGACAAGTTTTCTCTGCCCAATATACTTTGGACGAAGACTTTCCATTCTTCTGAAACAGTGTTCAGGGTGAGTCGTACAAACTCAGTAGCATGATGCGCTAATCTTACAGCTACTAGTTGATTCCAGACATCCTGAAGTCTTGTGAGGAAAGGATCCATTCGCTCCCCCTTCTGCATCTTTGTGCATCACAACTTCTCCACCAAGTACATCTTTCGTTGCTCAAAAGATCCCTTGATATAATGTGGCCAAGGAATCCCACATATGATTAGTGATATCTTTTCCAACAATATGTGATACCACATGGTCTCTCACGGCGTTAGGTATCAATCTTTTAGCCTTCATCATTTATTTCTTGAAGGCCTTCTGTTGATTAGCATTCGTAGCTACCACATTGTCGATATAAGCTTTGAAATCATGCTCATCTAAAAGGAAGGAGACCCTTGTCTTCCAGATCACATAGTTAGACACAACCTCCAATTTATCTTGATCTCTTATAACCCAATTGATTCCTTCTCGCCCACAAACATTGTCGAACTCAGAGTTTAACCCTTTGTGCCGCTGTTCACTGGCTCTACGCACTCCCTATTGCAGTGAGCAAAACTTCTCTTAGCTATCGCTGCTTCTGAGTGGGAAATTAGAATCTTTGGGCAATAAATTCTCTAAGTTCAAAATTCCCTCGTTGTGCTCTTCTTTCCTCTAAAACTCTTCCTACACTATTGCAAAAAATTTGTGTCGTAGCTGAAGATATAATCTACGTTGAAGCTATTGTGATGCTCCCTTTGCCACTGAAAAATTTCAATCTGGAAATTCTTCTTATCTGTCAACTCACTCAGAGAAGGATTTTTCCACAAAAATCTTTCCCTTTTGGCACTGCACTACGCAACCCTTCTCGGGATTCGATATGTTGCCTACAAAAATCTTCGAGCTCCCTCTTAAGCGCTACTTGTGAGCTCTTCTCTGCTTCACCTGCGCTCCGATACCATGTGAAAATTCTTAAAACTGAAATCCTATTGCAACCACTAGAAAATATTCACCTATTTCTTAATTTTAACTTAACAATTTATTTGCAGTTTCCTACGAGTAACACTAAATGCATCACATTTCAACCTTCATAAATAAAAAACGCTGCAGAAACAAAAATACAATGCAAGACAGAAATAAACACACAATGGACATCGTTATTTTTGGACAAATGTCCCCCGAAAACCTAATGCCAGAAAACCAGTACAACCACTGAAGGTTTGTATTATTATGCAATACTTTCTGAAACAAATATTTGGATATCCAACTGGCTATCCAAGACAGAGAATCAACTGGCAAAAATATAATGAGATAGCCTCACACTAGTACAAGAATATTCAATATTGATTTGATTGGAGATGAGCCCTCTGCATGGTATCTGCACAGAGTTTGTGTAGTATATGTGTCACACTTACGCAGTTATTGCATCACTGCAATTGAGACTGCATCACACCTCCTGAATGATATTTTGATGGATAGAAACTCAATCGTCTGTCCTTCAAGTCTCACACCCCGCCTTCCGGTGCTAGAGCTCAACTGCTCCTCATTAAAACTTCGATCTCCCTCTGAAACTCTATGTTGACTCTGCACTATCCAACATAGCTTTGCGCTACCTCTTCTGCACCTCTCTCTGCCTCCTCTACAATGTATTCTCCAGATAAGGAAAACTTCCACCAACCAACTATCCCTACCCATCACTGCAAGAAATGACTTCGATCTTCCTCTGACAACTATTGTGCTACTCTCTTGAGAAATCGATCTCTTGATCTCTTACTCAATGTGTCCTCCAAATGCCCATTGAGCTCCTTATTTTAATCTTTTTGTTGAACTTTCGATGGCCTAGATTAGATCCTAATAAATAGCTCAGATCATCTTGACTCAATCTCCATTTTTTCTAAAAGATCCACACCGAGTTTAATTAATACCCTCTATTTATTTCAATTTCCTAAGTTTAGATTTAGGCATCCATTAAAAATAATTAATTATTTTAATTAAACCTTCTCCGAATGAAATTTCCGAAAACAATTTCTAAGTCTTGGAGAATGCATGTGTCCTAGTCTCCCTGCAAATTCTCGAGGCTAGAGCACATCCGATACTACAAAAATCGACAATTTTATGTGTTCAAGAACTCCAAAATCACAATTGGTTGGATTTTTGAAAAGTTGTCCTTCGAACCTCCATTATTAAGCAACTAGATGCAAAGAATCAAAACTTTGATTATACTGTTCAAAAGGTATCTTTTTCCCATAATAATTACAAGGAGCCTCCATTATTCAACAACTAGATGCAAAGAATCAGAACTTTGATTAGACTGTTCAAAAGGTATATTTTTCCCATAATTACAGGGAGAAAAACCATACAATTGATGCCCTATTGAAATTGGGTAAAGATCCAATACTCTATTTTCTGGCGAGATCTCTTATTCACAAGTTTTTTAAATAGCGCTGACATTAGATAATAAGAAATGTTGAGAAATTATTTATAGTTTTTTTTTGTATTACTGATTAGTTAATATTTTTGTCTCTTTTGGTGTTAGTCTCTATATGCCACAAATCTCAAAATATGGTGATGTTGGTCTATGGATTGAATCATAATTATGACCATTTTTGGAAACATCAAACATATGTAAACTAATTTTTTTAATACAAAACTTTTTGATTTTTCTTTCTTGATAAAAAAAAATACCCCCCTCTTTCCAATTCATCTAAGTCTACAAGTGTTCCATTTGTTAGAAGTGGGCTACAACAAAAACTTAAGACGGTTAAAAAACCATTTGCTGTCAATTTGTTTTGTTTGAGAATTTGTCATTGATGTAGTATTAGTTGCATTGTATGATCGAATTTATATTATGATTCCCCATCATGTAAAAGTTTGTGTTTGTGAATTTTAGTCATTGATATAGTATTGTTGGCATGTATGATCAAATTTATATCATAATTCACCAAATGTTTAAATTTTTAAATTTACTAATTTTATATATAATGACTTGGTGAAAAAAAACCTCATAAAGAACATGAACCTCGGTTATATATTGGCCCTGACATTGAGTAACCAATTAAGTCGTAACTGACCATGTTATGTAACAGCCAGTGGTAGTCCAATTGAGTCACTAATTGATCTAGGAATATATTTAAAATGATTGTGTTTGTATAGGGTGAATTCCCAGATCTTGCCAAACCATTCATATACATAATAACGCTAAAACAAAACAAATACCGATTCACCGTGAACAATTAATACAAAACAAATACGGATTTGTGCAGGGTAATTTTGAAAACATTATATTCGTCCAAAAATTGGGTCACATAAAAAAAAAGCATGATCGTAGACGGGAAGGAGCTACAATGGCAAACTTATGCACATTCCATTATATTTCTATGTGGAATGTATACACATTCAGTCAACCTCTGAGCAATGCGTCTCGCGGACCAGTGTATGAGACTATCTTTGAGGATGTATATTTGATTAGAAAATAATGGAAATTTAGATATGATTTTGGTAAAAAATATTTACAATAAATTTTAAAATATCAAGTGTTCTATAAATTTGTGATATTGCTGAATTTATTTCCAAAAATTCCAGTATTCTCAACAAATTTACCACCTCAATACACAGCGCCACATATTTCTTTCGGCTACAGGATACAAGCCGGAACCCATTCCTGGGGAGTAGGGGCACAATAAATTATCAAAGCCTTGAAGGTGGTCTAGTCTTCTGCGAAGACTGATTTGATATAAACTTCTGCATTTTGACAAACATCTCCGGATCCATTCCTTCAAAGTAGCTATAAGCCAGCTTCTGAGCATAAATTGAAAAACAAAAAGAAATTGCATGAGGGATGATTTAGCTTTAAAATAGATGTTTTTTAATCAAGTTTTCTAGTCTAGGATGACGGGTGGAGTGTCCACCAAAAACTCTGGACGCTTTCATTTTTTTTTAATTCTAACATTAACAATAAAATTCAAATTTATAACCATATGAACAGCGGTAAAAAAATCTACTTTTTCTAAGAAATGTTTTCCTGTAAAGAGAACAAATTTAATGAAAACAAGAACGAAGACTTGAAAGCTGCCCTACCTTTTCCAGCTCAAGAGCATTCCCAAGTTCAAGTTTCATCCCATCATTGATAACTGCTTTATACCTCAAAACCATATCTTCATCATTTCCAATAATGGATTCAGCAACATTCTCTGCAGTTTTCATGAGATCTTCTGGTGGAGCAAGTCGGTTCACTAAGCCCCACTTCTCTGCAACTTGTGCAGTAAATGGCATGGCAGTGAGAGAGACTTCCCTTGCTCGGTTCACTCCTATAATCCGAGACAATTTCTGAGAGAGGCCCCAATATGGAAATATTCCAAACCTAGAGACAAAAAAAATTGTGCCATTCAGGCGACTCCTCGAGTCAATCAGCAGGAAAAAATGCCATACAAAATAAGAAGGCCATGAGGGGATCTCAAAAAAAAAATCTATTTCTTCTGAGAAGTATAATCTTATTAAAAGAGCTTATAAATGGTACTTAGAATGTGTATCAATGAACTTAGCCTCTGTGCTAGCAATTAAAATATCACATGCCAATGCAATTTCAAAACCAGCTGTGACAGCATATCCATTTATGGCCCCTATAATAGGTTTCTGACACTGTTCCATCTGATAGACAGGATCTGTATCCATATTCACTACATCACCTTGGAAAATGTCAAGGGCAGCTGTAAAATCCTGCAAATCATACATCCCATTTCAATCCATATGCTCAATATACATCCATATATATATAAAGTGAAAAGCATATAACATGTGTATATATTGCTCAATATACATCCATATATATATATATATGAAGTGAAAAGCATAGAACATGTGTATATATTGATTGGAAACATCAACCATAAAAACCAAGTGAACAAGCTCAGAAATGGGTAAAAGAAAAATACCACCCCTGAACAGAATGCTCTGCCAGCCCCTGTGATGATGATAACCTTGACAACGGAATCCTCATTCAGAGATGTAAAAGCTTTTGCCAAATCAGTAATCATGCACTTTGTTAATGCATTCAGTGATTTGGGACTGTTTATGGTTATGCAAGCTATCCCATTCTCTCTTCTTTTCACTAATATAAGATCTCCGGGTCTCTGACAATCCTCCATTGTTCCTGGCAAAATTTCTCTGTAAAAATTCTTGAGTTAATAAATCTGTAAACAGAACTATCCCAAAATATTAGTCCAAGTATGTGAAAAGACTTGAAAACCACACAACCTGGGGACCTGTTAAATAGAATATTTGATGAAACTCTGCAGTTCTTAAAACTTATGTAAGCAGGTGGTTAACTTCTAATAAATATTTATACTGAGCTTACCTACATAGATTAAATAAAACACTTATCCCTTAATGTTTAGCATTATTTTTTTTCATAAAAACTAATTAAATTATAATTAATTATGTTTTTATTTGTATTTCGGTTACATTGCCCACACCGGTAATAATGCACTAGAACTTAAAGTTCTTGAAAGTTCTACGAATTGTTTTATACCTGATTTTCTATAAGTGACCCTCATTTTGTTACATTTTCTACAATATTGTATAAGCATGTGGATCAGGTATGCCTGCTAAAAGTCAAGATCCAATATGGTAAGGTGTAGCTATGACGTTTCTATGGATTATTATGTCATTGTATAGCAGTAATATGTAGAATCAGTTTTTTTTATTAGTTTTTACAAGGTGTATTCTTAGTTTTGATTTTTTTATGGGTGATAAATGATATCTATTCACAATAACACAAGGTTACAAGTTTAGAAAATAAACATAAGTCTAATGCAAAAGTTTTTATTTTTGAAGATAAAGTTATTTTGAATACAAAAGAGAAGGAAAATTTATCTCTGAAAACTATTCTAATTTATTTTGGGCTTCTAGTGAGTGGAAACAAATTGAGAAAATTGAAAAGTGTTTGATTACAAAAAAATTCAAAATTAAAAGTGCACTTACATATGTTATCTTGTTAAGTGAAACATGAGTTGTTCCTATTGAACTAATTGCTATGGTGCCAGTCATAAAGTTAAAAAAAAAAAATTGAACAAATGGAAGAGGGTAAATGACCTAAAGTTGTGTTCACTGACATGTTCAAAAGAAAGAAGACTTGGATGGGGCATAATAACAAATGGTTTAGTAATGGGATTTTTGTTTGAGCATGTGTCTCACAAATAGTAAAAATATAAAAACTTTTGTTAATGATAAGTTCCACAAACGTGGCCCTAGGGAGAAAGAAAAAGTACTATATTGAAGAGTTTAACCTGGCTAGTAATCATCAACAAAAATGGTACATAGAGACCAATATTTCTTGGAGAACCAAAGTATGTATTTTTTGCTCTTCAGCGAAGTGGTAACAAAAAACATTTCAATTTAGAATGTGACCCCTTTAAAGACACCATAGAAAGTTATGCATATATTTTGGCAACTAGCTCTTGGGATAATCTATTCAACCAGATTGTAAGACTCCAAAGCAAAAAAACCAAATACAAAAACCAAATGAGAAAATAATCTCTCTTAAAAAAATCCTATATGACTAAAAAAAATCTTGAAAATAATTTTAAATTATTATATTTGATTTTGTTATTACTAATTTAATTTAACTTTCATTTATTCAATTTTAATTTATATATTAAACTTTGCGAGCTTATTATCCGTAACTAGCCAGGTTTAACAAATTTTTTATCATTTGACCAAACAAAATTAAACTCCTCTTTTAACATTCTAATATTAACGTTATAAATAAATTTTTATTTATTTTTATAAGTCATGATTATACCCTGTACCGCTCTTCGGCCAGACTGCCGACTCGAGCCTTCATGAATCATGGTACGGTTTTTTATTTTATTTATTTGGTATTAATGGGAGTGCAGGAAAAAAAAAGAAGAAGCCTTTGTGAATCATGTACCATTTTGTTATTTTATTTATTTGGTATGAATGCAGTTTATGTCTATTAATAAGGTTTGGTGGTATACACCAACCATCAGATTTAAACAAAAATATAATTTAGTAGTGGGCATAATACATTAATGAGTCATTAATGGAGTGCAGGAAAAACTGAGGAAGCCGACGCCACTTATGGTACTTTGAAGTATTTAGATCTTATCTCCATCAAATATTTTCTGCAATAAAGTTTGAAGTATGTTTCTTCTGCAAAAGTTTGATATGCTTATTTTCCGTGCTTGCTTGATTGCGGGGGAGAATCTTCGCATTTAATGTTCAAGCTATGACGTGACATGTGCACAGGTATCGTCGTTTTATGCCTTGGGATTCATACAGTAATTCTGGGCCACGCTTATTTCGTATGCTATTGGCCCATTAATGTGGTTGCAGATACACTGTCCATCCTTATTAGATTAATTTAATGATGAACAATGTATCTGTCACCGCATTAAATTTAACGATGGATAGTGTATCTGCCACCACATTAATGGGCCAATAGCATAGAAAATAATGTTCACTGTAATTTTGACTCTCTCAAATTTATCTCGGATAAATTTGATTAAATATATAAAGAGTAGTAAATGTTTACTATACGATTAAAATAGGTATATCATCCAGCTTGCTCAGTGTTTATGGTTGGATAAATGTTTACTATAAGATTAACATAGGTACACTATCCAGCTTGTTCCACGTTTATGGTTAGATAGCTTGGGAAATAAGTTTTACCAGTGAAAGCTTATTTTCCAAACTATCTAGTCATAAATAAGTGGAAGCAGTAAATGCGCATATAAATTAAAAAGTTATCTAGCTATAAATACCCACCATAAAATTAAACAACATCTAGCAATGAGCATATACTTCCCCACACATTTATGACTAAATAACCTGAGAAATAAGCGTCGCCCTCTTTACTCTTTCCATTCACGTGATAGATAGGCTCAATAGGTACGTAGAGAAAACCACTGATTGTGGTTTTAGTTTTTTTAAAGATAGTGATGATGGAAGTCTATGAGCCTATGTTTATAGGTGAGAAACTAGTTGCGTCAATTTTTTTTTGGACTTCAGTGAAAATTTTGAATATTTTGAATATTATAATGAAGAATAATAGTGTAATTGTAAAGTTGTATAGGTAGATATTTGTTGTGTCAAAAAAAAATAAAATTAGCAAACGTTGACAGTTGGTAACTGAGTTAAAATTTAGGGATATTAATTTTAAAAATGCCATGGAGGAGATCTC
Source organism: Pinus albicaulis (assembly GCA_034641835.2). Taxonomy (NCBI): domain Eukaryota; kingdom Viridiplantae; phylum Streptophyta; class Pinopsida; order Pinales; family Pinaceae; genus Pinus; species Pinus albicaulis. Next base: position 1,234,627,532 of record CM076570.1, on the reverse strand, counting down.
TAGAGTCTTGATTTTAGCTGATTGAGTTAAATGGATCTTGGCAATGGAGTTAAAAAATTCACGGAATAATCTAGAAATTTTGGTAAGATTATGAAAAATTTTAGCAAAATCTGGGATACAGTCCTTAAATTTCAGTGTTTTGGGTGTAGTACGGATTTTTGATGATGTTTAATCTATTTCCATCATCAAAAATATAATTCAAACACTACAAATTGTTAGGTAAACATGACTCGAGGTAGAGTCAATGTGAACTAGGGTAAACAGTGGTGGTTTTGGGGCACATGGTTTTGTGCACCCATAGTTTTCAGCCTATGGTATTGCATGTAATGGAGCCTATAAAAGGCTGGGAAGACTTCATTGTAAGGAAGGCCTGGAGGTGAGCGGTGAAGGCTCACTTGGCCGGATTGGCCAGGGTTTTGGCCAATGTTTAATGAGATCTCATTGGTTGGGTTTTTCCCCGGATTTGGGGTTTTCCCGGATAAACATCTGTGTTTATGTTCATGATTTGTTGCTGAGTTCTTTATGTTTTTCTCTTTCAGTAAATTCTTGTTTTATTTCTGCCGGTAAATCCTAACACAAATGGTTGATTTTTTAATTATTTCTTACCAAATTACCGCAAAAAACTATTGTCATAGACAACTCAATTAATTTTAAAAATGTCACATTTTTTATCTAATTTTTTTTAAAAAATATCACATAAAGAAAATCTTTACAGTCTTGATTTAAAAATCTCTACAATGTCAACTCATAGAAAGTCACAATAAAAAGTTATTATTATTTTCAAAATTTAAGTTTCGATATTTATTTGAATGATTAAGTTTGTATTTATATTTATTAATATTTATTTGTATGGTTAAATTTGTATGTATGTTTATTATGTTTATGTAGATAATTGGAAATAGGTGAAAGTTTTATAGTATTTTGGCATAATAAAATTTCATTCATAGTTATTTAGTTGGTTATTTCATTCATGGTTATTTAGTTGGTTGCACTTTCTATAAAGAAAATATAGTTGTTAGTTAGATTTAGTTTTAAAGGGAAATGACTATAGTAAAAGTTTATTGTAACTAAATGTTCACTTTAAATAATTAGAAAAAACATTATAATGATATATGGGAGGATTATCATAATTCATTTGTTTAATTTTATGAAGATTTTCAATAAGAATTTTCTAGGTAGGGTACTGTTATTTCCATATTTTCATTTATAAAAGTACTTCATCTGTGAAATAAGCATGGACTATGTTTTGGGCAAAGCATTGTTAATTTAAGTATTCAACTAATCTGACTATTTTATTGAGGGAGTAGTTGTAAATTTTGAATTTAATAAAAAATTATATAGTGATATGTTCAAATTTTGAGTAACAAATTTTTTAACTAAATATAAACAATAAAAATAAGATAAAATTGATTTTTCTATTCCACAATATTGAATTACAATTAACAAAATATCTCAAATTATATAAATTTTACAATATTTATTTAATTAATTATAATTAACACAATAATCCAATAAAAAAACCCAGTACCAATGATTTTTATAAACTGATTGCAATAATTAACTGTTACAGGTTAACCGTTGGAGCTATTAACGTCCTCCTACTATTATTTTTTCAGTTAATCGATTGTGATTTTCAGAAGTGAGTGAGCAGTAAGGAACTACTTTGTGGAAGTATATAGCGCCTGCTGTTTGCAGGCTTTGTATGAAAGTGGGTGAAGAAAATTTACATCTATTTTATAAATGTTTTTTTCTATAAATGTTTTACAGGTAATTTGTGATTTTTTCAGAATGGGCATTTCAAGATTGGAGAATACCACTGAATTCATTTGCTGGGGTCTCAAGAGAAATCAAAACCTGAAAGAATCTTGTATGACTGTATTTCAAATCATGACCTTTACAATATCTAAATATGAACTGGTATATTATATAAGCCAGATTTTATTTTATTATTTATTATTATTTTTATTTTTTTTGGGGGAGGTTGGTGGTATAGTGTAGATGTGAGGTGATCGTTAGTATGATTTTATTTTTTTGGTCTTAAATGGAATTAAAAAATAGCATAATAAATGTATATATGGTTGAAATTTATATATATTGTTTCACTTTCAAGTTTTAATATCTTAAGAACACCTGCTGAGTGTTAATTGTGATATTTTTTTTAAATAGAACTAAATGTATAATAGATGTGTATATGTTATTTTGATTTGAATTTTAATATTTTTATTTTGGTTTCAAATGAAATTAAAAAATTATATGTTTATTTATTTATTTATTTATTTTAATATTTTAAAAACAGGGGTTGAGTGTTAATAGTGATATTTTTTAAAATAGAACTAAATGTATGATAGATGTGTATATGTTGTTTTGATTTGAATTTTAATATTTCTATTTTTAAATGAAATTTAAAAATTATTTTTTTTTTTTAATTTTTTTTTAATTTTTTTTTAATATTTTAAGAATATATGAGATGGGGGATGAAATGATATTTTTAAAATAAAATATATAGTATATTATATTATATTATTTTGATTTTTAATATTTAAAAATATATATATTATTTTATAAAATTGTAATATTATATATATAATTTATTTTTATATTTTTATATTATAAAAGTTTGTTTGTGATTACATTTTTCTAATGTTGTATTATATATATATATATATATATATTGTGGGTATCTAAGTGTCAATGGTATTAATGGACAAGGTATTCACTTAGAAACCATGTAGTCTGCCAATAGTGTTGCAAATAATTAATATACTCTAAGTAATGTTGCAATTCTATTACACTTTAAAATAAGTCCCTCGCTAATGGAAATTGATGTTATAACAGACCAATAATTGTCAAATGATTTTAAATAGAGATTAAATGGTCTAAAATATAAATATGTTATGTTTTTTTAAGTGAATATTAATACAATTTTCAAGGTACCTATCAAATAAAATTTACATACAAATATTTAATTATTTAAGATTGATCATTTCATTGAAGTTGTTATTATTAATGTCATACTTAGTCAATTTTCCTTGTTGACCTCTTTCAATAACCAATTATGATGTTGATATGAATAGTGGTTTTACCATATCATTTCAACTAAACAAACTAAAAACGACATGCACAAAATTCATCTATGGAAAAGTGTGGCTCTTGATTTTGTTTTTTTAGAAACATTAGTACTTTTTATCCATCAACGCCTCATTGAATTACTAAAGGTAGATTGAAAGGTTCTTTATCATTCCATTCATCGATGTAGGTTAGTGCCACTTGTTGCGTGGATCTATACATGGAGTTGGCTTACACCTTTTGGCAAATGGAGAGTGTTTAGGTGAAAAACGAGAGCTCGATCGAGTCAGCACTCAATCATGGCTCGATCAAGCCATTGTTATGCGCTCAATCCAACTACCAAAGAAATAACTCGATCGAGTGTTAAAAAAAACCTCGATCAAGCTCCTATTTAGCTCCTATGTAACTCGAGGTACATGAGCTCGATCAAGCGTTAGGGCTCTATCGAACCATTATTTCTTATAAAAAACCAGGCCAACAAGGATGGTATTATATTTGTGTTCATATATCTCATTCACCAAACATTTGAATTAAAATCCAATGCCAACTAAAAAGGATTGTGAGAAGAGAAAGAGAAAATTGATTTAAAAAGAATAGTGTGTTAAGAATAAAATTAGAAAAGTTGGAGAGTAAATCGTAAATATACCTATTTCCTAAGTAATCTAGTCCCACAAGCAATAATTTCTTTTCACTCTCCCACTAACACATGTTTAAGAAATGAAAAAACTTAACCATTTGGGCATAGGATTGAAGGATGTGTGATAAATGTGATCTATTGTTAGATATAACCCCAAATTTTACTAATGAATCTAGTTTTGAAGCTTTGTTTGGTTTCACAACAAGTCACATTTACCAAGTGATGCATTTGACCATTTTCCAAATTAGTTCTTCTTAGCAACAAATTTTCAAATGTTTAAAAGACTATATAAATCCCAAACTAAAAGTGATCCCTACTATAACAAGGATGGTATTATATTTTTGTTCATATATTTCATTTATCAAACATTTCAATTAAAATCCAATACCAAGTAAAAGGGAATGTGAGAAGAGAATGAAATAGATTTAAGTGATGAAAAAGGAATAGGTGTTAGGAATAAAATTAGAAGAATTGGAGAGTTTACTAAAGAAGCCAAAGAGATAGTCTAAAATATGTGAAGAGTATGAAGATCTAGTAAAGTTGATGCACAAGATATTGTATAATAATTTGCAAGGTTGTTGAACTAAATACTAATAGAAATTAAATTTTAAACTCTTATATAGGAAGTCTAAATACATATTTCATAGGGAATTATTACTAACTTAATGATATGGACAATCTTTTGAAATTGAGAGAATGGGAGATTCTTGAAAAATCAAGCTAGTGATTACCAAATTGAAGGGCCAAGTTTCTTTCATGACAAAAAAAAAAAATTCAAAATCTATATCTATAAATTTATACAAATTTAATTATATAAGATAACTTGTGACTAAAATCCATACAATACATAAATACAAATTTAATTATATAAGATAACTTGTGACTAAAATCCATACAATACATAAATACGCACTCCATGAAACAAGAAGGAACATATTCAACTAGTTTTTTAAATATGTTAATATTTGAAAACCTACTATACAAGATCAAATTAGTTGGAAAAGTTGTTCTTCATTAGAAACACCATATCATTTAGCATTTAAAAACATGTAAGTAAAATTACCATAAAACAATATTAAGAAGAACTTATCGTAACTACAAAGAATTTCACAATTTCAAACAAAAAATGGAAGAAATGTGGGATGAGAAGTATGAGAAGGCCAATGAAATTGTTGATAAGGAAACAAAAAGAAATCAATAAATAAAGGTTTTAGTGGATTTAGAGAACAAGGAAGATGCTTCAAGGTGTTATCAACAATGGATGTACATTGTTATCATTTGTGGTGAAGAGGGGAACAAGTGATTTGAGTATTTTTTTTTTGGAGAATGTGCATGGAAATTTTAGCACAACAATCAAGTAGGCCACAAGGAGGGGTAATAGGATATAAAAAACTATATGTTTCTACAAGGAACCTTTTTTATGCACATGCAAAGAAGGATATATACTATCAATTGCACCGAAAGGTGCAAAGGAACGCCTAAAGGAGGAGTCGGGGAATGTGGAAGACAATAAAGAAGTGAAATATACTGAAAATGAAATACAATATAAATTTGAGTTTCTATATTTTCTAAAGAATGAAGCAGGAGGTTAACTTTAAGAAGAAAGTTAGACTAACATAAATGTCCCAAAAGAATGGAAATCCTTGCAGCCACAAGGTACATGCCAAAGGAGTTCAATTTATATGGGCTTTTTTTTTTTTTTTAAATGGCATGAAATAAATTATGGAGAAAAAAAACACATAGCATAATTCAATTTATTTGGGTTTTTTTTTAAATGGCATGAAATAAATTCTGGGAAGAAAAAACACGTAGCAGAATAACCACACCTTCTAGCTAGGTATTCCCTCTTAAGGGTTTCTTAGGAAACTTTTGTGTGTGTTTATGATCCTTGAATCTGCATGAATAAATATTCAAGCTATCACAATACTCATAGAAACCAAAAAGGCTAGGCTATATTCCAAAACTTCATCTAATAATTCATCTACCTTTTTATTCAACCTTTGTTGTTCTACTTGAAAGAGTACTAATGGAAACGATAGAAGAATATTTTTTAATTTCCTAAATAAGGGGGGGAATAAATACATTATCCAACACACCATTTTTACAATCTATCACCGATTTAGAGTCATCCATGACCTCTAATCTAAATACTCCCTACTTGCTTGCAAAATGAAGAAAGGTCTAGAAAGCTACAAACTCAACCATTTTGTTTTAGCCTTTGAATGAAAAATAATGAATATTATCCATAAATTGTTGTAAATATTCCATTGGAATTGTTTTTCAAATTTGAAAAAATAACTGAAATATTTATTGTTAATTTTTCCTATTCCAGATTCTTTAGTCCGTTGATTTTCTATTAGTTAATTTTCTACTTAATTAATTGAGAGAAATAGAAAATAGAAAATAGAAACCCTTAAGAGGGAATACCTAGCTAGAATGTGTGGTTGTTCTGTTATGTGTTTTTAACTCTGGAGACTTTGGCATGTGCCTTATGGCTGCAAGGATTTCCATTGTTTTGGGACATTTATGTTAGTCTAACTTTCTTCTTAAATTTAACCTCCTACTACATTCTTTAGCAAATATAGAAACTCTAATTTCAATTGTATTTCAGTGTCAATATATTTCACTTGTTTATTTCCTTCCACATTCCCTGACTCCTCCTTTCGGCATTCCTTTTCACCTCTCAATGTCATTGCTATTAGATATTTGTTAACACTAGAAAATCGTACAAGCAAAGATGACATTATTTAATGTCAAGCAGAAGGATTTACAGGGCTGAGAGACATTAGAGAATCTAGAAAGTATTTAAAAATCTTAAGGTCTAAAGAAAATCAAATTTGAACTATTCATAAATTCTTTTGCACACAAAATCCTTCGATAAGAGTGCCTTTGCGTGCCTTTTAACCCAAAAAGCGTGCAATTCTGGGAGTGGCGAAAGTCACTTTCAGGGACCACAAAAAGCACACTCTAGGACATTGATTCCACACTTGAAGCCGCCTAAGGACAACCACCCAAGCCTCCTTAGGACATCAAGGGAGCACACAATGGAATAAATGTGGCACACAATGGAATCATCCCCTTCTCTTGGGTCACCATCCACAATGTACCAAGAGAGGGAAGTAGGATTTGAATTCTCCTATAAAATACCACCAAGAGATGAACAACTTGAGAGCACATTGTAGAAATTATATAACTTATGTGTTATATGTCCAAGATTCTCCTGATCTCACACTATTTTTACTTCATGCAAAATACAGAATCTATTCCACCATTGATCATTTGCGGAAATTAAATCAAGATTGCAATGCACACATGAAACAATAAAAATTCACACACATTAACACAGTTGTTTAACGGGAAAGCCTGAAGTTGAAAACCCCAACTATATGTATATAATATATGTCATAGAGATCATGTAACAATCCTCATACAAAGCTGATCATATCAAGCTCTCAGTACAATACAATCGCTACACACTAATCAGGCTTGATCTTGCAAATCCATGCACCGATCTTTGCCACCTGCTAGCCTGCCTCTATTAACAATCCCCTACGAAGAATGGCTCTTGAATGAGTTAGTCTAACCAACACTGATCACGAGAAATCCTCATTGGCATCTCCACTGAGTGTTGGATGCAATCAATGCATCACTATAGTCACAACTGATAGTCATACTTTCTCTTTCACCTATCTCTTCAATGGTCCCCATTGAAACTACCATGCACTGTAGTTAACTGATGTATTGTTCAGTTTATTAATGAGTTATTATTTGTGAATTAATTAACTAATTAATTCACTCCACTCTTACTAGTGTATCAATCAGTTAGACTAGATACAACTAGCTTAACTGAGTCTAACTGAGTTAAACTAAATACAACTCCACCAACTACTTCTCCAACTCCACCAAACTCTGTCACATGAGTTCTAACTGAAGTCAACCATGCATTAGCTCCACTAAACCCTAGGAATAGTGTAATTCCTTCTGTCAGCTGCATGTGCCACATCCAGGCATCAAACTGAAGTGCTCCAAGAGGATAAGATAATGTTTAGAGTCCAAATATTATTAAGAGCTAATAATATTCGACATATCTATTTTTAGACTGGCAATCTAAAAATAGATTCCGCCCAGTATGTCCAAAATATAAGTCCATCTGTCTTTCCAACTTGACCAACCATCCACAAATAGCATCCTGCAGCTTATAGAATATGATCACCATGTCTAAAAAATAGACTTGCGCCAAAAATAGCCTGCGGGCCCACTTAGTGAAGGCGACTCTTTTCACTAAGCTCATCATCTTGTTGAATCTCAACACTCCCTCTCAACAAGATAGGGATTATCCTTCACCCCGATCCTGCCTCCATGGTATTCGAATTTACTCTGGGTGAGCCTTCATCATGTCTCATCTGATCCTCGTAGGAATGCCCAAGAAAGCAACATGATCTTCATTGCCCACAATCTCGATATGATGGTATCGAGATATTAGCCTATGTTTAGATCTATCATGAAATACTAGATTAAGCCGAGAGTTAGTATCAACTCGATTATCACAATATATCACGGTAGGATCTGAAGTGAGAGTCAGGACAATCAGCAGGATCTGAAGCATCCACCACTTAGCCTCGCATGCGGCCAAACTTGATGCCATGGCCGCTCGGCCTCCGCGGGCCCGAGTGCCACGGATCTTTGTTCCTCTTTGTGCCAAGAAAATGTTGTAAATACGATGCTGAACATCCCTCCAGGATGTTCTCTTTACTGTCTGTTGGGCTTCTGCCCAATCCGCATCCCGATGAAGCCATGCGGCTTCACGATCGAGAAGCTATGCAGCCTGAGTCCAACACTAGATGTGCCCCTGAGATACCTCAGGACATGCTTGCCTGCCTTCCAAAAGAGCTTGGTAGGCTTCACCATTGCTTGTGAAAGCTGGTTCACAGCATAGCATATGTCCAGTCGTGTATTGACTAAATACATGAGCGAACCAACCAACTGTTGATAAATAGTGGCATCCACTACCTCTGTCGATGTAGCATCCTCCTTCCTCCAACCACCAGGAAGAGGGGTGTCGATAGGCTTGCAGCCTTGCATGTGAAACTTCTCCAGTATCTCCCGGGCATACTTGCCTTGAGACACAAATAGTTCACCTTTCAGCTACCAAATTTCCAATCCCAGGAAATAATGAAGGAGGCCCAAGTCCTTCATCTCGAACTCCCTTGCAAGATCTTCCTTGCATGAGTGTATCAACAGTTCATTACCTGTTAGTATTAAATCATCTACATAAAGCAAAATGATCAAAAGCTTACCCTCCACCACAATCTGGTATAGGTTAGGATCCGCCTCACTCTTGGCGAAACCAAGTCTAGTGAAATAACTGTCTATCCATGTGTACCAAGCACGAGGTGCTTGTTTTAGCCCATACAACGCTCTTTTGAGCTTGCACACATGCGACTCGCTGCTGAAGATTTCGAATCCTTCAGGCTGCTTAATGTACACCTCCTCCTCAATGATTCCGTTGAAGAACGCAGTCTTCACATCCATCTGATGAATGTGCCAACCCATCTGTGCTGAGAGAGCAAGGATGGTCTGTATGGAAGAATACCTTGCAACAGGTGCAAAGGTTTCTTCATAGTCGATCCCATCGATCTGTGAGAAGCCTCAGGCAACAAATCTTACCTTATACTTCTCGACGCTCCCGTCAGCAGCTTGCTTCACTTTGTTGATCCATCTCGAACCTACCACTGATTTCCCTTCCAGCCTTAGGACAATCTCCCATGCACTGTTTCTGAAAATCGAATCATACTCTTCCACCATGGCATCTACCCATGCAGGATCCTCCATAGCTTCCTCGAAAGAGGATGGATCCGTCATGATACACTTGCTCATCAGAGCCATGTATCCAGTAAATTGGTCAAGTGATTGTCTCTGTCTGTGCTATGATGCAGGAGCTCCTACATTCCGCGTTGCATCAAGATTCAGTCGCTCCACTTCTGTAGTGCGCTTTCGCCCTCTGATGTTTGGCGCTGCATGAGTGGTTTCTTCCACTCCATGAACCTCCTCTTGTGGCTGATCCACATCTTGAGGCTCATCTTTAGGAACAAGTAGCTCCTCCTCTGCATGCAAGTGTAGCTCCATCTCAAGCGACAACTTCATAGCTTTCTCCTCATGAAATTTGATATCCCGTCGCACAACAGTCATCCGACTGTCTGGAAAATACACATGATAATTGTGGGGTGTTTCTGCGTACCCCAAAAATATCCCAACCTTTGCGGTCGGCTCCAGCTTCTTCCTGGCATCCTTCGTCACATGAATGTAAATAGGTGAGCAAAAATTCTTCAAATGAGAAATATCAGGCTTCTTACTAGAAAACGCCTCTTTGGGTGTACTCATGCCAAGTACTCTATGAGGACAACGGTTTTGCACATAAACCACAGTGTTGCATGCCTCAACCCACAAGTGTATGGGAAGGCCCTGATCATGCAACATCGCCCGTGCAACACCCACGATCATTCTGTTCTTTCTCTCCATGACCCCATTCTACTATGGGTTATGAGGCACTATGAGTTCTCTTCAAATTCCTTCTTTTCTAAAGAAGTCTTTGAATTCACCAGATATGTATTCACCACCATTATCACTCCGGAGAGCTTTCACTTGCTTCCCCGACTCTTTCTCAACCAACGCCTTGAACTCACAAAACTTTGAGTATGTCTCGCTCTTCTTCTACATGAAGAAGATCCAACACTTACGAGAAAAGTCATCAACAAATATCACATAATACCTGTGCTTTGCTATTGAAGCAACCAAGAAAGGTCCACACACGTCTATGTGAATTCTCTCAAGGATCATCGAGGCATGACTATCCTTCTCATGAAAAGCGGTCTTCACAAATTTTCCCGAAGTACATCCCTTGCACTAATCTGATTGCGCAAGTGTACCCTTGGGAAGCCCGGTAGAAATCTGCTGCAAAATTTTCAAAGCGCCATGGTGAAGATGGCCCAATCTCCTGTGCCATAATTCATCCTCATCCCGGCTCACCACTCCTTCTGCTTTGCCTGCCATTTCTGTGCAACCGTCTACCTGCAATTGATAGAGATTCTTAACTCGAATCCCTATCCTCTTGGTTTGACCAGTTGTTTTGTGGCGCAGGAAAGATTTTCCCTCGCTAAAAACAACATCATAACCCTTGTCTTCCAACATCTCCATGGATATCAGATTCTTCTTCAATCCTGGAACATGCATGACATCCTTCAAGATGAAAGGTTTACCAGACTCCCTCTCAAAGAAAATGGTCTTGATACCAGTCACACTGTATCTAACATCATCGTCGATCTCGATGTGCACTCCAAGATCCTTTTTCTCCAGATCACTAAACAAATCTTTGTCTCCGGTCATATGGAAAGACGCAGCACTATCAAGAAACCACACCAATCCCATCATACTTGAAACCAAGCATGCAATCAAAGAAAAAACCAGCTCAAAGTGTGAGGCTAAGGCCTCTCCAGCTGTAGATCTAGTAACCTGCTTATTCTTCTTCTTCTGTGGGCAATTAATGGCGAAATGCCCGTGCTGGTGACAGTGAAAACACTTCACCTTGGACAAATCCTACTTCTTTCCTTTAGCTTCGGATTTGGAATATTTATTCCCTTTTCCTTTCTGAGCTTTTGCAGCCAAAGTGAAATTTTCTTCATCTTCATTCTTCGATGAATATCCATCCCTGGTACCCCGCCTTATCTCCTCCTGCACAAGATCCGACCAAAGTCACTCCCATCCTGGCAATTTCTCTCGTCCATTGACAGAGTCTTCGTAGCTATGCCAAATCTTCGGAAGCCCAAGGAGAGCCAAGCTCACCAAGTATTCTTCATCAATAGTAACCCCCACACTTCCCAGCTCATCCTTGCAATGGAAAAATTTCGTGAGGTATTTTGTAATACTGTCACCTTTCTCCATTTTTATTTTTCTGAGCTTGTCTTTAAGTGCCAACTTCCTCTGGTCACTTCTGCTTTGGAACAAGTCTGTCAAAGACTTCCACATTAAGAATGGAGTGGCTTTACCGTGAAGGCTGGACACAATGTGGTCCTTCACACCTTCCAATAGAATCCTTCAACACTTTGCTACCTTCTTTTGCCATGCGTTAAGTGTGACTGCATCGCTAGAAGCAGGCTTTGGAATATCAGTATCTATGAACTCCTTCAACCCATTATCATCCAACACCGCCTCTATCATGTCCTTCCATGCTATGTAATTTGAGCTCCCATCAAGGGCATACTCCAATCACAATCCGTTGAAATACATTTCAATGAATGCTCAACTTCGACATCAAGAAAACACTGCAGCAAATTCAAATTCCACCAGCACAAAACTCAACCACTTCAATAATTGCAATCTGCTCCAATGATCAACTGCTTTGATACCCTGTAGAAATTATATAACTTATGTGTTATATTTCCAAGATTCTCCTGATCTCACACTATTTTAACTTCATGAAAAATACAGAATCTATTCCACTATTGATCATTTGCGTAAATTAAATCAAGATTGCAATGTACACATGAAACAAAAAAAATTCACAAACATTAACACAATTGTTTAACGGGAAAGCCTGAAGCTGAAAACCCCAACTATCTGTATATAATATATGTCATAGAGATCATGTAACAATCCTCATACAAATCTGATCATATCAAGCTCTCACTACAATACAATCGCTACACACTAATCAAGCCCGATCTTGCAAATCCATGCACCGATCTTTGCCACTTGCTAGCCTGCCTCTACTGTGCAATCCCTGCTGAAGAATGGCTCTGAATGAGTTCGAATTGCTCCAGCCTTGCTTACGCAATCCTCATTGGCATCTCCACTGAGTGTTGGATGCAATCAATGAATCACTATAGTCACAACTGATAGTCACACTTGCTCTTTCACCTATCTCTCCACTGTTCTCCACTGAAACTGCCATGCACTGTAGTTAACTGATGTATTCTTCAGTTGATTAATGAGTTATTGTTTAGTGAATTAACTAACCAATTAATTCACTCCACTCTCACTAGTGTATCAATCAGTTAGACTAGATACAACTAGCTCAACTGAGTCTAACTGAGTTAAACTAAATACAACTCCACCAACTACTTCTCTAACTCCACCAAACTCTGTCACATGAGTTCTAACTGAAGTCCTCATGCATTAGCTCCATTAAACCCTCAGGAATAGCGTAATTCCTTCTGTCAGCTGCTGTGCCACATCTGTGCACTTAACTGAAGTGCTCCAAGAGAATAAGATAATGTTTAGAGTCCAAATATTATTAAGAGCTAATAATATTCGACATATCTATTTTTAGACTAGCAATCTAAAAATAGACTTTGCCCAATATGTCTAAAAATAGAAGTCCATCTATTTTTCCAACTTGACCAACCATCCACAAATAGCATCCTGTAACTCATAAAATATGATCGACATGTCTAAAAATAGACATTGTCTAAAAGTAGACTTTGCGCCAAAAATAGCCTGCGGGCCCACTTAGTGAAGGCGACTCTTTTCACTAAGCTCATCATCTTGTTGAATCTCAACACACATTGTTATGCTGGCCATAATTTCCCCAAGCAATACCAGTAGTGTGTGATCCAGAGCAGAGATAGAGGGGACTCAATTATTGTCCATCCAACAAGTTCAGTTCACCATTGTAGAGAGAGGGAGACTTTGCGCCGAGTCAAGCTTGGAAGTAAAGACATCCTTGCATCGAGACTTAGAACCCCAAGTTCTAAGGGCCCCATGACAAGTGGGTTAAAGTTTCATCCTCATTTCCTACCAGCACTCAATAAGAGAGGACGTAAGCGCCGTCGTTTGGATTATTGAAGTTGTTTGACTCTATTTAGAGCTTTTGTCTTATTTGTTTTAGTTTTAGTTTAATTTTTATGTTTGAATATGCATGCTATTCGCTATCTAGTATGTTTATGTTCTAGCATGTTCCACTAACTTTCTTGACTCCATATCTTTTCTACCTGTGACCAATAACTTAAGAGGGTAAACCACACCCCTTAAGTTGGTGTGATTTCGTACATGCGTGCACCAAACACACTAACACAGGATTGGCGACTCCACTATCTTTTATTTCCAAGTTTATGTGGTTGTGCCTTTTTGCAGAGACCTTTGTTTGTGCTGTGGAGTTGGGCTGAAATTGCCCCCTTTTTCTCCTTCAGTCCCTAGTTCATCCCAAGTGACAGACTCAAGCATAACAACTCCAAAAAATTACTTTTGCAGGAATTTGCGCACTTTGCCTTCAGACAGGCGCGCCCAGGGCGCACTTTTAGAGCTAACCTGCACGCAGACATCGCGCATGTTTCAACGTTTGGCGTGTAAAAGACACAATGAGAAATTTCTCCCATATTTCTATCTTTTCCTGCTTGTAAAGTGCCTGGCAGCCCATATTACATCTGCCAGCACTGGTTGAGGTACCTTGCAGCTTGCTAAAGCTCACTCTTAGCTACTTTTGGTAGGCTTGGTGTTAGTTTTATTTCAAGTTGATTTTTGCAAAGTTCACACATAGTTTAAGTAGGGGGGGAAATTAACTTGCATTCCAAAAAAAATTATGTTTTGCAAATTTAGGTACCAACACACCTAGATAATTAGCCAAAGTAAGTGGCCCAAGACCACGCATGCTTAGATAGATCCTTTTTCTAGTGTAAAATTCATTAGTTTAGTTCAATTTTTGCACTAAGAATTTAGGACCAGGATTGAATTGTCGATAGAAGAGCAAATAATCTCTGCTGCCTTTGCACCCTTCGGTGATCCTAGGCAAGCATATGAACGCTCTCTATTCACAACTCACCATCTCCCTATAGTTGATCACATAGATTAACTAGGAAAAATAGAAAGCGGCCTATATCCGCACATGTTTTTCTTTTGAGCAAGGAACAACATAACATAGTTTAATAGGGGATTTTAAAAAGGATCATTGCATATCCGCACGTTCAAACTATGTGCTTGTTCACTTTTTGCTCACATACATCCACACACTAAGCAAAGCAAAGACATCTAAAACTAACTTAACAAAACTCACTAAATTCTCCCCATAGGGGCCACAAAAGAATTTATAGTCTAAGTTAGGATCAAGGGGGTAGGCATCCAATAAGCCACCTTTATCATTATTCATCTTGAAACATATAAGTTGACTGTTTAGAGAGATTTCAAATCCACCTATCATCCCACGGAAAAGAAAACCCGAGCGCGGTAGAGGCCTGATTCAGAGGGGGTTAGGCTTAGGCGCAATGCGTGCGGTATCAGTTGGGGCTACCTGACTTGACTGATACTCAGTACTGTTAGATGAAATACCAAGAAGCCCAATACTTGAATGCTCACGTGGGACGGTGGTACTTAGTGGCCAAAATTAGGGCATCCTTTCCCTATAGGTGACGGTGCAGGCAAGCACTAGATCCTCTACCCTTACCTTGGTGGATTTTCTTCGGCTGACTGGGGGCATCGCCAGCTCTTAATTACAAGACGTTGTGCCAGCATTCACAAGATATCTTCTCAAGGCCCAGTTACATTTGAGTGTGCGAGGATGATTAGGTCTTCTAGGATTTGAGTATCATACACAAACAAACAAAAACCATATTTTGATAGGCTGATCACATATGATCAGAATTTTTCTTTGATTATAATCTCTATCCTCTCAAATATTTCCAAAACTAGACCTAGTCGACACCAAAATGAACCCAATGGGACCTCGTCGATCTAGACGTCTTTTGGACTTCGCCCCATTACCGGGAGGGGTTCCAGGTCTTTCGCCATTTAGGCGTCAAAGATGGAACGTTGCCACCATTATTGGTTCGTCCTTTATTGGGGCGTCCTCAGTTGGGAACCTTGGTCGGTCTCCCAACGCCACACCACATACCACTCCTCCTACAAGCCCTAGATGACAGAGGAGTGCTACCCATTCGGGAAGTGTTGAGGCCTCAAAAATCTGCGGCAACAACTAGGGGATAACCACCTGGTCCGAACCTTAAGACAATTCCTTTTCTGTTTGGAATGGTGGCTCCGACTAGATATAATGGGACCAGTTCCCAAGATTGGTTTTTGTTTGATTGTTGGGTTTATCTCGAGGGTTTCTCTTAAGGGTTTTACATGAAGAATTACTAAAAACTAAAACAAATTTATTCTAACATGCAAAACTTGAAATTGAAACTAATTTAATCTAACCCGAGATAATATTAATTTAATGTGATCTAAAATGATATCTATTCAATCTATGATGATTAATATCATCACAGATTTAATATAATTATTACTTTGTAAGATGATCCTTTTGAAAAAATAATTAATCAAAAGAAAATGAGAATCATATCACATATATTTGATGATTATATATAAAACAGACCAATTCCTATCTTTATATCATACAATAGTGCAACTGATATTTCAGACAAAAAAAAAATCGATTTCATATATAGTTCATGAAAGCTGGATTCATCACTAATATTCAAAACAGAACTAACATACATGATGATAGTACTAGATGTGTACCGTCCTATTCATTTGATCAATGATAATAGGTGACATTCAACTATTATATTAGTAAATCTTTCAAAGCATATAGAAGTGCATCAATAGTGACCAACAAAATGATATATAATTGAAAAGGCCATGTTCCATTATTTCATCAAGACATCCACAAACTTACTTACAATTAAGCATTCTTTGCAAATGTTCTCAATAAAATTCTGGACCCTTCTCTAAATGCATAAGAAGGGTTTAAATACTATACTAATTACTTACAAAAATATTATACAAAATATCTTATGAGGTGGTTTCAAACAACCTTCCTCATCTTTAGTATCTATTTACTAAAATTGAAATTATATAAAAACAAACAAACTAATAATCATGTCGGATAATAAGTTACTGCCAGTTGTGCTTTGCTGCTCACAAATGTCGGACATCGGTTGTACTTGTGGAGGTTTTCTGAATTATGTCTTCATTTGTGCAACAAATATAGCATCAAGTAAAAGCGGATGTATTCTCTGTATAGAGTTCAGAAAACAGTTCAGTGTCATGATCTGACTATGTGGTTTGACTAGTAGCTACCAGTATGCCTCCCAATTAGTTTTCTTTAGCTGTATAAGTGCTTCTTCCCTGAGTTGACCGACTTCTTTCCAACTTTGTTCGAAATCTTTGATATCAGGAACATATTTGAGATTTCCTTCTTTTATTAGTCCGGAAGTATGTAATATATGATTAATAATTTTGACCATATTCTTTGATATGCCTGCTGCTCTAGTTATGGCCAATTATTCTTGTTTCAATCGTGCATCCCAGTCTATAAAAAGGATATCTTTAAAAGTTTCCTTGATCTTTGGGAGATCTGATTTTCTTCCTTCTTCTAAATCTTGACATTCAATATAATTAGAGACTTTGGTGTTAAGTTCTTTGAACTCAATTCTTTGATCGATGACTGTGTTTGTTAATTGTTCACTGATTTCCAGGTGTGGAATTATGTTTGATATTTGTACAACAAACATGTTTTGTTTTTTTGAGAGTAAGGCACTTAATGCCGATGCTTCTTTTATGAATTCCTCTGCAGTAAGAATTCCTTCATTTTTAGTAAGATCTTATCTCAACTGTTCAATCAGTGAAGTTTTGCTAGATAAGTCATTTTCATGACTTACCTTAAGCATTTCCATCTCTTGTTGTACTCTGAGAAGTTGTTGTTCCATTTTCTGATTTAAACTTTTTCTTTCTTCATCTAGCTGTTGTTGTAGTTCCATGATTTTGACATCCTTTTCTTGGATCAAAATAGATACTTCTACTGCCTTATCAATTGTCGTAGTGATGTATGAACCGGCGAATTGAGATAGCCAAGTTAAATTTTCAATCGGATTTGACAGAGTATCTTTCCATACTACTTCCATAACTTCATTCCCCAGGGGTGTTTCAATCCTTCTTCTTTCCCTTTGTTTTCTTACTACAGCTTTATGAATAGGGTCGTAGAACATATCCAGTGGGGGAATATCAGTCACTTTGAGGATAATCTCATTAGTCAGATTTGTAGGAATTATTTATGTGTCTTGGGAGATTATCTCCGGAGTTTCAATGATTTCCTTTGTTGAAACTATTTGTTCCTGTGGAGTCTGGAATTATATATTTTTCTATGTTGATGATGCCTCTGGAGTATGTGTTAATACATTGCTAAATGAAGTGCATATTTTATCTAATTCACTTTGATTTCGTGAATCTGATTTTTCTACTCTGATTTATTGAATTGCTTTGATCATATAACTGGTAATCAAAACATCCTGTGGGATCCATCTAAGTCTTTGTTCTCTGAATTCATAGAACTTCTATATTTCTTCTGGATTCAGGTTCGATCTGACAAAATTTAGGATTTCTTCAAAAGTACCAGTAGATTGTAAAACATCTTCAAACCTGTCCTCAGTGTGTATAATAGGTTTGAGTTTGACTGACATTGTGAATTTGTTAGCAATCTTTTCTGGGTCGAACTGCCTGGAGGGTAAAACAGGGAGCTTCAATAGCTCAATATTATGACATTCTTTTAATGCATGATTAAAATTGTTGAGTGTGAATGAACTACATGAAATTGGAAAAATTGGCCATAAAGACTTTTTATTGTCTTTCAAAGATTTAGTGAGTCCATTACCAATAGTTTGGTAAGCGACTTCTCTTGCCATCAACTTATCTGAAACATATAAAGGAAGAATGTGTGGGGAAGTAGTGCTTCCAAAAATTCTGATATATGGGAATGATTCTTCAACAAAACATCTTCCTATCATTTGAAGGTCTGCAAGGGCTTCCTTAGTGAACCTAGGGCTCACTGTGTCAAACATAAATTGGTGCAACGGTAATACAACTCCATAGCACAACCTATGAAAATGCGGTGCATAATTACGTTCCCATATCTCCTTATGACTCAAATGTATAAGGGTAGGTTCTTTAGGAGTCCATTTCCATCCGATAACTGGAAAGTTGGTAGAAAAATAGATGGCATCAAAAATATAGGCACTCATAAAAAATTGGGGAACAGATTTGGGGGAAGAAGTTCTGGTTTGGAGATATTCATTAATTGCCTTGACTAGATTATCAGAGAGAATAGTCGACCAATTCATTATGAGGGAATTAACAGATGTGTCAATTAGGGGAAGCCAATTTATGGAGAACTTGGTATTATCAGGTAAACCATATAACCTACATAGCATTGCTGCTGCGAAATTATAAGGGTTTGCTAATGATGCGATAGGATACATACCAGTTTTCTCATATTTGAAATTGTTGTCTAATTTTCTCTAATCTTGAATTGCCTTGAATGGGTCTTCGTTCTTCTTAACAAACTTTGCAATAAACTGACTGTTGTAGGTGTCTTGCAGGTTGGGCAGCTTATACATGATTTTCAGATCTTCAGGTCTGAAAGAACCTAGAATCTCATCCTTGCAGGTTCTTAACTATCTGTATTTGATCATTTATTTTTCAAGCACCCACCTAATCATGTCAGTATACGGAAGAAGAGTAGCTCTTGCTGCTATCCTATGGAGGAAAGAGAACGCAATATCTTTGAATTGTAAATTTGAGGGTGTTGCATCATCGGCGGTCACCATGACTTCCACTACTTCTGGCTCTTCATCTTCAAGTATAGTGTAAATAAATTTCCATTTAGTAGCTCCTCCATCAACAGTGCAGACAGTATCAGAGACTATAGGCGCCATTCCTGTTTGTTCGAATTCTGCAACAATCTGCTTGTCGTGCTTTTGGATCACTTTGCGGATAGACATATCTTGAAAGGAAATCCCTATTAAAGATAGAATAAATGATTAAGTGATGGAAGATCTATTGAAATGATCTATTTTGAAAGAAAAAATCTAGGAAACAACTATATCATTAATTGATCATGATGCTTCCATAATTGTTTACATTGGGATTATAAAATACAATTAATACTTTCTGACATGATCTATTTTTGCGTAAAAACTTTATTCAAACTTGTCAAATCAATCACATCGTGTTCTTTGAACCTGTCTCAATGATGTGAATTTGCCTTTTATTTATGCGATATGCGATTTCGCGATATCGTGAAATCGCAAAATCGTAGGATCGCAATATCTCAATCTCGCAATATCGGAGTTTTATCAAGAATTGCTTAAAGTTTTACAATGTAGATTTGCGATATGCGATTTATAATATCGCATGCGAATTTTCAAATCAGCGATCGCAAAATTGGGATTTCGCTAGTTTATTGTTTTAACTAAGAAAAGTTTTGTGCGAAAATGCGATTTGCGATAAGGATAGTTTTATTAATTAAAAAGCATTGTTGTTTTTTGGAGTTTGATATTTTATCAAAAGACAAAAATACTTATAAAAAGGGTCCCTATTTCTATTTATCAAAGGTCTAGATTATTTTGAAAAATAAAAATGGGGGGAGTTGTTGCATAGCACAGCAATTGGCGATTCACTTGGGAGAACCAGATATCTCTGATTGGTTTATTTTGATCTTTCTAAACTTTCAAAATAAGGAAAAGATATAGGAATAAAAATTATATGATTCATGAATGAAACAATATTTTTTCAGGATATAATCTATTTACCTATCTTATTTCTTCTAAATTAACTCCTTCGGTGATAATATATAGATATTTATATGAGTCAGTACTTAGATTTAAAAATATAAAGTGGGTTTTCTCTAAAATTGGTTTCATAGATTTTTACTCATTTATCATAGATAGAGCCACTATTGCCAACAGGCGTTTATAGCCTCGACAGGGTTATCTTTTAACCAATAATGATTCATGGTCCCATCTGAATTTGATTTCTTGTTTACAAAATATAATTATGACATATCATTAAATTTCTTTTTCATGATACATTTCCAAAATCATTGTCCAAGTTTGGTGGCCTGATAATGACAATGTCATTCACTGATAGTAATTTAGACTGAACAAGCTGGCTCGTCTATTGATTTTTTATAATCATATAGCTATTACCCTGTTATAGTATGCAGTTTTTTGGTAATATCAGTCTATATTATTTCTCTATGATCATGATAAACAAGCTCGTGAGGAGACTTATTTTCTTTTGAATTTGTTCATTGTATATATTTCCTTTTATTTTTTTATATTTTTTAAAGAAGAAATTTTATCATATGGGATGAATCATTAGCTCGTTTAAGAGTTATGGATGATAATTATAGAGTTGGTAGATACCATTTTGTAGAGAATCCTTGCTAAGTTAAAAATTTCCTTTTTTGACTGATACATAATAACTATATTTTATGATATCTAGAGTCTTTTTCGGAAAGAAAATGCCTTTAGTAAATTTCAAATTATTTAAAAAAAATAAAGTTTATTCATTTCTCATAATTATAGTCATCCTTTTTTTTCTTTACTTATTTATAGAAGTAAAAGATCAAAATAATTTATCAAAAATTTGAAAATTTGAATAAACCAATGATGGTGCTATTTTCAACTTTTATTTTCCTAAAGCAAAAATAAAATTTAAAAGCTTGATTTTCTAAGAGAAATATTTTTTGAGAATTTCACCATTTACAGGTAAGGAATCTTTTCTACCTGATAAGTCTTGCAGCAAAAGGGTGGATAAGCCTATTTTTTCAATAATTTGAAATGGACCAAACCATAATCTTTGGAATTTGGTATGCTTACCTTTTTCTTCATGTGCCTTATCCCATTTTAAAACAAGATCTCCTATTTTAAAATTTTTTGAACTAGTGGATGATGTATCAAATGAGGTTTTCACTATTTGTTGATGATGAGCATGTATAGCTTTAGCTTTTTCTCTTTGTTCTTCCATTTTAAGAATTTGATCTTGTCTAAGTTGAAGGGAAGATGAAGGATTTTCATCAATAAACGGCACTAAAGTGAATCATGGTATTGTTACATTCGTGGGTAGAATTGATTCTTTCCCATAAACTAACATAAATGGAGAAGTGCCTATTGAAGCCTTTTGGGTAATTATATCTGCCCAAAGAGAAAACGATAGTGCTTTGTGCCAATTTTTATGATTTCGTTCTATAATTCTTTTGATGATTCTGATGAGGTTTTTATTTATAGATTCAGCTAATCCATTACCTTGTGGATAATAGTTAGGTGAGTATTTTAATTTAAAACCTCTTTTCAAAGAAAATTCTATCATGGCATTTCTGGAAAAGTAAGATGCATTATCGAATATCAAAGTTGTTGGGAGACCAAACCTGGTGATTACGAACTATTCAATAAAATCTGTAATACTTTGCGTATTAACCACCTTTAATGGGATAGCTTCTACCCATTTTGTGAAATAATCTGTTGTAGTTAGAATATACTTATGTTGTTTAGAAGATTTTGGAGTTATTTCACCTATAATGTCTAACCCACATTGTTCGAATGGTTGTTGGATATTTACTGGTTGTAATGGAAATGTTGCTTTCCTTTCTCTTCCTGCTGCAGTTTGACACACTTTGCATTTTCTTGCGTATTCATGTGCATCTTTAAATAGAGTTGGCCAATAGTAGCCAACATGTAGTATTTTATGAGCTGTGGTGTTTCCTCCGAAATGACCTCTAGCTGGTCCATCATGTAATTCCTGCATTACTTTTTCAGCTTCAGTTTTTTCTAAACATCTTAATAATACAAAATCATAATTCTTCCTAAAAAACACATCATCTATAAGTTGATATTGATTTGCTTTAAGTCTTAGAGCACGCTTTGCTGTGTAATTGAGGTATAATGGAGCATATCCATTTTTCAAGAAAAATTTTAGATCAACATATTGTGACTGAGAATCATTTAGGCTTACCTCGGAAAGTTGTATTTCATTTTATTGATCTTATTCTGTTGATGTATGAGAGGCTCCAGTTAACATTTTGCAAAGGCCTTGTCCTTTGAAAATTTTAGCAGGATGTGTCTCTACATCATATTCTTGAAGTGCGATAACCCAATTTTCTCTCTTCTCTCCTACTTCTCGTTGGATTAATAATTGCCTTACTACTGAGTAAGGTACTATTATTTTAGTATGTGTATTTAGGAGAAAGGGTCTAAAATGTTTCAAAGTTTTAAATACAACATAATATTGTTTTTCCACAGCTGAGTAATTCAACTCAGCACCTTGTAGGTTATAACTAAAAAACGCAATTCGTGCTTCAATGTTTTGATCGTTTAACTATGTTAAAAATGCTGCGTATGATGTGTCAGAAGAAAATGTATATAACATAAATGATTTAAGAAAATATGGAGTTGTTAAAGAGGGAGCTTCAATGATGGCTTTCTTGATCAACTCAAAAGAATTTCTCTCTTCTTTTCCCCATTTAAAAATTGAATTTTTCTTGATCATTGATTGCAGGGGTAAAATGATTTGGGAAAAATCGAGAACAAATCTCTTTACAAAATTAATTTGTCCTAAAAATGATTGCATTGTTTTTTTATTATGTGGTAAATGGATGTTTTCAATTTCCTGAATTCTATCAGGGTCAATGTGGATTCCATTTTTAGAAACAATGAACCCTAATAATTTACCTTCTGATAAGGCAAAATATCATTTTTTTGGATTCAAGGAAATACCAAATTTTCTACATATTTCAAAAATGTGTTTTAGGTGATTAATATGATTGCTTCTATGCTTAGAGTAAATAGTAATGTCATCTAAGTATATAAAAACTGAGCTATTGATCAGTCCTCTGAAAGCTATATCCATAGCACGTTGAAATCTAGCACCAACATTAATCAACCCAAAAGGCATTTTTTGGTATGCATATGTTCCCCACTTTGTTTTGAATGTTGTCTTTAGTCTATCATCCATATGTACCATAATATGATTATATCCTGAAAATCCGTCGATGAAAGACATCAATTTAGATCCTGCAACTGATTGCAATATCTGTTCCATGGTAGGCAAGGAAAAATTATCTTTTTGGCAAGCTTTATTCAAATTTCTAAAGTCTATGCAAATCCTAATGTCTCCATTCTTTTTCCTCACTGGGACCATGTTTGACACCCATTTCATGTTGATATTGCAACAAGATGATGAGCTTAGTGGAAAGAAGTAGCCTTCACTAAGTGGGCCCGCAGGCTATTTATGGCGCAAAGTCTATTTTTAGACATGTCAATCATGATTCTATGAGTTGCAGGATGCTATTTGTGGATGGTTGGTCAAGTTGGAAAAATAGATGGAATTCTATTTTTAGACATATTGGGCGGAATCTATTTTTGACGCGCCTGCATAGATATGTCGAATATTATTAGCTCTTAATAAGACGGACTATAAACATTATCTTATCCTCTTGGAGTACCAAATAAGTGCACAATGTTGGCATAGATGCCAAGGAGCAAGGAATTACGTCATTCCCCGAGGGTTAAGGAGCTATTGCATGGATACTTCAGCGCAGAACTCATGTGAGTTGCAGTTTCAGGAGTTAATGAGTTGGGGTTGATGGAGTTGTGTTCAGTTTAACTGAGTTAAACATAGTTGAGCTAGTTGTATCTAGTCTAATTGATTGATACACTAGTGAGAGTGGTGTGAATTAATTATTAGTTGATTCACTAATTATTAACTCATCAATCAACTAAAGAATACATCAGTTAACTACAGTGCATGGATATTTTCAATGGAGACCAGTGAAGAGGTAGGTGAAAGAGCAATGTGACTATCAATTGTGACTATACTGTTGCATGATTTGCAACAACCAATGATTGGAGATGCCAATGAGGATTGCGCAGTCAAGGCTGGACCAATTCAAGTTCATTCAGAGCCATTCTTCAGCAGGGATTGTGCAGTAGAGGCAGGCTAACAGGTGGCAGAGATTGGAGCATGTGTTTTGCTAGATCTGAGCTTGATTAGTGTGTAGCAATTGGAGATTATACTGAGAGCTTGTGAGGAGCTTTGTATAATGATTGTTACATGATCTCTATGACATATAATATGCAGATAGTTGGGGTTTTTTAGCTTTAAGCTTTCCCATAAACACTGTGTTCATATGTGTGATTGTTTATGGTTTTAATGTGCGCATGCGATTGTTTTTATTTTCGCAATTAATGATCAATGGTAGATGAGATTCTATATTGTGCATGAAGTTAAAATAGTGTGTGATCAGGAGAATCTCGGTGAATAATAGATCAGTTATTCAAATTTCTACATTTCAAATGTATAACAGAAAAAATGATTTTGTCTTTGAGCATTTTATTTAATTCAGATTTAATTTGAATTTCTAAATTCAGGTGGATTTTTCTAAGTTTTTATTGTACAGGCTTATCATCTGAGGTCATAGGTATGGTGTGCTGAATTATGGAAGTATGATATGTCTTAAGATCTGAATAATCCCATGCAAATATATCTTTATATGTTTTCAATAACTTAATGAATGACGTCCTTTCTTCAGGTTCTAAACCAAGACCTAAGTTGATGTTTTGAGGTTTTTCTAATGTACTAAGATTAATCAATTCAAATTTTAGAGTAGAACTCTATATTTTTGAATTGGTAGTCTTTTTAAACCTATCTTTCAAATCATAGAGATCTTCCATTTTGACTACAGATTTAAGAATTGGATTTGAATTTTGTTTATCTTCAATCTATGAATCATGCTCATGTTCGTCTACGATTTGACCTTCATAAGCTCTGTCTGATGTAAGAAAGTATACTATATCTACATCATTATTAAATACTCTCCAATTTGTTACATTGTCAGGAATGGAAGGCCTAAAAATTAACTCAATCAAAAATCTTTTTGGACTAAATTCTTCAGATGGTATAAGTCTGGATGCTACATTAGCAAGTAAGTAAGCACTTGAATTTTGTAATCTAGGAACTTTTGAGATATTGAATGCAGTAAAATGAGAAGTAAGATTCTGAGCTAAAGTTTGATAATGTCTTAAACGTCCAGAAATACAATGAATCATATTTCTGACTTGTCTAACAATTATTTCAGAATCTCCATATACTTGCAAATATTTAACATTCAATCCTATAGCTTTATACAGACCTTGTATTAGTGCTTCATATTCAGCAGTATTATTTGTGCACTGGAACTCGAGTCTGCAACCTAGCATTGTTTTTTCTCTTTGTGGATCAATCAAAACACAACCTGCTCTTGTACCATCTTCCGACTTTGAACCATCAAAGTATAGAGTCCAAAATAAAGACTGTTTTGGAATCTGATTGCTAAAATTAACACATCTAGAAGCTTCTGTTTGAGAAAAGTTTTCAATTTGAGAAATAACAGTGTTTATTGAAAAAGGTGAAACCTGAGCATTAAATGATCCAAGAAATGATTCAACTGAATAGTTTCATATGATGTTATTGGTGAAAGCTACGGGCTCATTTGCTTCTTCTAATTCAGTAATTGTATGTTTCATGAATTTTTCACATTCAATTCTGATTTGATTTGGTTTTCCATTATATGGTAACCACATGTGTGACCAATCAGTCGAAAAATATCCATGTAAATTTTCAGACCAATCTCTACTTAGAATAAGACCATAAAATTCAGGGATATCTGCAACCAGAATATCAATTACTTGTAGTACCTTTGGATTGGATGATAATCTAATAGATACTGACATCATTTCTCCAACAACTTCAATTATTGTTCTATCTAATTGAACTATATGTGCAGCTGACTTTTGAGGAGTGATATTCAATTTTGTACATACCGTTCTTGGCATAATATTTGAAGAAGCTCCAGAATCAATAGACAATTATGAACTTTTTTGTTAAAAATCTCATAAGTCAAGAGTAAAGGAGGAGTGTGAGAAATAGATCTATCACCAATTAAAACAAGATCATTGGGATTTACTTTATTTGAAGATGATGGAGGTTTTCCCATATCTTTAGAAGCTTGTGCTATAACTGGTGGTTATATAGGCTCTACAGGAATTGCTTTGAGTTCTCTGAGCAAAATTTTATGCTGTTGTTTGAGTTTGGTAATTTTGTGTAATGAAATATTCGATTTGGTATTTTTCATATCTTCAACTATATTATATTCTACTATATCTGAAACTATCAAAGTTTTAGAATTTGTATTAGGATCTGGTGAAATTAGATCTCTCTAAACAATTTTAGATTTTTTGACAACTATTTTTTCCTTGGTGGGAAGAGTTTTCTGTTTTTTATTTGATATAGTTGAATCGAAAGAAGCTTTACTTCTTGTAGATACAAGAATAGCTTCTCTTTCTTCTTCCGAAGGAAGAATGAAATCCCATAACCCATTCAGTTAAAATTCTTCCTCAGATTCTGATTCTCGTTTAGATGGTGAGGGATCTTCAGTATCTTGATCAGATTCAGCATTCGAAATCACATTTGGAGGCTGAGATGTTGAAGAAAGGTTTTTCTTAAATGGACGAAATGATTTCGTAGGGGCTAAAGTTTCAGCAACCTGTTTCTTTATTTCAATTATATCATTTGACATAGTTTTTAATACTTTTTGAAGACCTTCAAGATCAAATGGATCTTTGGAGACTTTATTTTTAGAATCTTGACTAAATGTCACTTTCTTGGATTTCCTGTCTTCGATCTCTGATTGTTTTTCTAATGATAGGATTCTTTTCTCTACAACAAGAGCTTCTTTCATGTTATCTAAAAGGGTAGCTTTATTAGATCCATCTACAAAAATAGCTATATTAGAAGGCAAAGAAGAAATATACCATTCTATTTTTACATCAACAACAGGTTTAGAAGAAGTTGGAATTATGTTTAATAGCTTGTTAAATCTGGAGTTGAAATCTTTGATTCTTTCCCTTGATTTTTTTTTAAGATTTGAAAGAGCATTGATCAAGGATGCAACAGTTTTATCATCTCCAAATTTTGCAAGGAAAACTTGCTCAAAAGTTGCCCAATTGGCAATAGATCCTGCTAGAAGTGAAAAGTACCAGGATCCTGCAGATCCTTGTAAAGTATAAGGAAGCAATTTGACTACGATATCTTCATGAGAAACTCCATTTAGATTCATGGCTAACATAAAATTATTTATGTGTTCTTCAGTAGGAATACCATCATCAGGATTATATTTAGGTAACCATTTTTCTAGATGATCTGGAAGAGGATTTGGATTTGCTATTAATACAACACCAGGATTTGTCCAAGGTTGATTTTCCATAATTGGATTTGAATTTTGTGAAGATATAGAAGTAGATCTAGAAGTAGGAGGAATGAATGAAGAACTTACAACTAGAACAATACTACTGGTGATAGCACTGATTTTTTGAGTAAAGGAAATGGAAGAGTTAGAAGATACAGAGTGGGTAAGAGGATGTGAAGAAGTAACCGAAGGAAAATTTGAGGTAACTTCACTTGTATCTAACTTAGACCTAGATACAGAGACTTTTTTACGAAATGATTCAATTGGAAATTCAAAAGGTGGAATTCCAAGTTTCTCGCTTTTGGATCTAGTCAATATACCAATTTCTCTAAATAGAGAAGTAACACTTTCTTCAGAAGTTTCTGGGTTAACAGGCTTTTCAGCAGAAATAGATATTCCTTCTAATTTCTAAATTAAATACTGAACTTCGGGAGATTCGGGAGTGAATTATGAAGTGGATGTTTGACGAAATATTTCAGGAGATGAGGGGGAAGTTTCTACAATTTCCGATGTCTGAGTTGGTGATTTAGAATTTGATCGGGAAGTTGTAGGATGCTTTTGGGGAGATTGAATATTATAAGGGCTTCTAGTTTGAGGTTTAGATTTATGTGCCATTCATAGTCGGGACCTCCTTCTAGCGCCAAAAATGTTGAGGCCTCAAAAATCTGCGGCAACAACAAGGGGGATAACCACCCAGTCTGGACCTTAAGACAGTTCCTTTTCCGTTTGGAATGGTGGCTCCGACTGGATATAATGGGACCAGTTTCCCAAGATTGGTTTTTTTATTTTATTTTTGGGTTTCTTTCGAGGGTTTATCTCAAGGGTTTTACATGAAGAATTACTAAAAACTAAAAAAAAATTATTCTAACATGCAAAACTTGAAATTGAAACTAATTTAATCTAACCCAGGATAATATTAATTTAATGCAGTCTAAAATGATATCTATTCAATCTATGATGATTAAGATCATCACAGATTTAATATAATTATTACTTTGTAAGATGATCCTTTTGAAAAAATAATTAATTAAAAGAAAATGAGAATCATATCGCATATATTTGATGATTATATATAAAACAAACCTATTCCTATCTTTATATCGTACAATAGTGCAACTGATATTTTAGACAAAAAAAAAACAATCGATTTCATATGTAGTTCATGAAAGCTGGATTCATCACTAATATTCAAAACAGAACTAACATACATGATAATAGTACCAGATGTGTACCGTCCTGTTCATCTGATCAATGATAATAGGTCACTTTCAACTATTATATCAGTAAATCTTTCAAATAATACAGAAGTGCATCAACAGTGATCAACAAAATGATATATAACTGAAAAGGTCGTGTTCCATTATTTCATCAAGACATCCACAAACTTACTTACAATTAAGCATTCTTTTCAAATGTTCTCAATAAAATTCTGGACTCTTCTCTAAATGCATAAGAAGGGTTTAAATACTATACTAATTACTTACAAAAAGATTATACAAAATATCTTATGAGGTGGTTTCAAACAACCTTCCTCATCTTTAGTATCTATTTACTAAAATTGAAATTATATAAAAACAAACTAACTAATAATCATGCCAGATGATAAGTTACTGCCAGTTGTGCTTTGCTGCTCACAAATGTCGGACATCGGTTGTACTTGTGGAGGTTTTCCGAATTCTATCTTCATTTGTGCAGCAAATATAGCATTAACTAAAAGCGGCTATATTCTCTGTATAGAGTTCAGAAAACAGTTCAATGTCATGATCTGACTGTGTGGTTTGACTAGTAGCTACCAGTATGGCTCCCAATTAAAGATAGAATAAATGATTAAGTGATGGAAGATCTATTGAAATGATCTATTTTGAAAGAAAAAATCCGGGAAACAACTATATCATTAATTGATCATGATGCTTCCATAATTGTTTACATTGGGTTTATAAAATACAATTAATACTTTCTGACCTAATTTATTTTTGCGTAAAACCTTTATTCAAAATTGTCAAATCAATTGTATCGTGTTCTTTGAACCTGTCTCATTGATGTTTATTTTCCATTTATTTATGCGATATGCGATTTCGCGATATCGCGAAATCGTAAAATCACAGCATCGCAGGTTCGCAATATCGCAATCTCATAATATCAGAGTTTTATCAAGATTTTCTTAAAGTTTTACAATGTAGATTTTTGATATGCGATTTATAATATCGCATGCGAATTTTCAAATTGGCGATCACAAAATCGGGATTTCGCTAGTTTATTGTTTTAACTAAGAAAAGTTTTGTGCGAAAATGCAATTTGCGATAAGGATATTTTTATTAATTAGAAAGCATTGTTGTTTTTTGGAGTTTTGCTTTTTTATCAAAAGACAAAAATACTTATAAAAAGGGTCCCTATTTCTATTTATCAAAGGTCTAGATTATTTTGAAAAATAAAAATGGGGGGAGTTGTTTCATAGCACAACAGGAAGCCAATCGAATACACAACACGGTACGTTGCAGATAAACCCTCTTCCTAACTAGAATATTCTGTTTTCACAAGTCGCAATGGCTACAAAAACGCAGTCACCTTTACTAGCTTCGTTGAATCGACCAGATTTAACCGAGTTGACGAATGACCCCATTGCACACAACCCCATATGGCCTCCCATGCCCATGAAGCTCCCTTCGTATATTCCAAAGTTTGAAGGAAAGCAAGTGGAAGACCTAGGAAATCATGTCATGACTTTCCACATGTGGTGCTCATCGAACAATATCGTTGATGATACTATTCAATTGAGACTATTTCAACGCACTCTAACAGGAGTAGCAACGAAATGGTATGTGGAGCAACCCTCTGCTGCACATGGAACCTTTAACGCCTTTGCTATTGCGTTCTTGACCTATTTTCAGTTACCCATTCACCATGATTCTGGAATGGAATTACTGACACACTTTAGGCAAACCCTCGTCATCCATATCTTGGACCATCTCCATGAATGGTGACGACGTCATATTTTTTGTAAATCCAAACTCGATGATCGAGTACTATTAGACATGTTTCTAAAAACTCTCACTACAGAGATTTCAAAGGATGTGGCGAAACAAAGGCCCATATCCGAAGAGGACACCATCAGCAAGGCCCAACAACTCGAGCTGATTTATATGCTCTCAAGGTATATTTACAATATCATGTTGAATGCCCCATGCCTACAAACTTACAAATAATTTCCAGGCGCGTAAAAATTTGCAAACATTTTAATTGGGTCATTAACCCAAAATTACCCAGGCAGCAACAATCAAAGCCCTGGTTACACATATGATTCTACCCAGAATGTACCACAACCTAGTTATCAAAGTCATCACATGCCTCCGTAAAATTTGACCAGTAGGGCGTCATCGTATCACCATATAGGACCCTATCCTCTAGCTTAGGGGGACCCAGTATGCAGATAGACATACTGACAGAAGAGCTCCCCCCCCAACAGCTAGTTGCAAACTAGGAACCACGTTATGCCCAGTCCCCAGCACAAGACTCGCCTATGTAGAATAATGCACAGGTAAACTTTGTGCAGTCTTCCCAAAACCAACCATGCCAACCATATAACCATGAGAACTTCCCTCCTAACGTGGTTAATAAAAATGGAAAAAAAAAGCCCAAAGGGAATCCTAGACAGGGGGGAAACAACTAGCAACACCCTCCACGATCTCAGGCTAGAAGCAAATCCAACCGAAATCAAAACCAAGAGCCAAGAAATGTCCAACAGAAGAGAAAAAGGCCACCTCTTCGAAAAAACCACTCTTGTTTGATTTATGGTGAGTACGTCCATTACACTCACCACTGTCCCGATCTCCCTGAGTTGAAGAAGCTACAGAGTAACCGAGGACAAGGAGGATCTTCCCAGCAGACAACTATGATGCAAGAACCTTTCCCCCATTAAGGGACAGTTAGCACTCAGCAACCAAATCTTGACGACTCCGAAAAAAACAGCCACGAAACCTACATGACTGGTGAAGATATGTTTTTTCAAACACAAAATTGAAATTATGAAACCCTACCAGACACCTACACGTCAGGGGCTAGTACCAATGCGCCAACAACACCTTTGACCATATCAAATATGCCTATTGAACCTTTTCCAAAGATGGCTAAGGGACCAACTAGGCGAGAAAGAAAATATTCCAAAGCGACCCATAATTATAGCATCGTAGACAATATAGCCTAATCTCCCTCTCTAATGTCAGCTTTGGAAGTATTTCAGTCATGCCCAAAACAAGGGAAAGCCTTACTTTCTGCGTTAGGTGCTATCGACCCTGCCGATATGTAATATTCCCACTTAGCCATGAGCTAGTTGCAATATTCAATTTTGTTTTGTTTCTTTGTTTAATGAATAAGAGGAAAAGGGAGGTCCATAATTCTCCCTAATAATAAATAAATCAATGCAAAATGTGAAAGAGATAAATCTTGGCAGCTTAATTGAGCACCCTTAGGTGTGAAAATAGGTTGGAACACCTTGACCAAATGAACAACGCTGTCATGGAGGAGTGGTCATCAATGAGAGACAGCGCAGTTTTAGATGGAGATGCTTTGTGTGGAAGTAGTGCTATTATTGGATGGGGCTTAGGGTTTTCAAGCTCATATCTTATTTAAGGAAGAGGATGGCAGCCATTGTTCATTATGTTGATGTATACGATATTTCTGAATATATGGTTTGTTTATACATATATCTTTCTCCTGCTATTTAGCTGAGATTGAGTGTTGTTTAGCAATGGGTGTTCCTGATCGAGAATCCCACCTCCTCCATTGGGAAGCTCTTGGAGGAGTCTTGTACTACATTATCCACTATCAGGCTTAAGGCCAAGCTTCATCTTTCATTTACATCACAAATCCTGTTGAGGGTTTGGTTGTTTTGTAGGTTGCAGCAAGTGGAGACTAGATATGAGTCATTTCATTGCTCATTTTCAGTGGAGGAGGCTTCCTTTCCATTGGGAGGACAGTAAGGAAAGATCTTGTGCATATTTTCAGATCTTGGCATCATTCCAACCATTTATTTATCCCTACAACACAATTTACTTCCAGATCTACGTTATTTCTGTAAGAGGAGTTGTAGGGTGGTTTGGCACACCATTTGGAGAGTTGATATTATAGTGAAAGGGATCTGCCTTTCATTAAGAGGATATATGGGAGGAGGCTATTATATTGATCGATCAGCCACACTTTCTAGATCTGTATTTTGCAGTGGATCTGCAGCTTGAGGGCCTAGATCCCCATCTTGTACATGGTGTTTTGCTAAAAACTCTTAAGGGGTTCTTCAAAGCACGTTGTATAGTGCTAAGATCTGTAGTAGATCTATCTTTGAGGCACATATCATACCTATATATGATGTATAATCATTTTCTGTAGCATAGCTTTTAAAACAACACTGTAAGGGTCCTCCTGCTTTTATATATAGTTGCAACACCTCATTTTGAGGGATTTTGTCCATTGGAGGCTTGTAATTTCTTGTTATGTATCTTATGGCCCATTTATTATGCATATTTTGCTGGTATTATAACATATGAAAGGTCTCCATATTAGCCTCTTGCTTTTAAATGATGTTTTACACTATTGTTCCAGCATTTTTCACTATATTCCTGCTTTTCCCATTTGGGAATATTATAGTGGTATTGAAGTGTAATCTTGGCACAAACTATGCATTCTAAAAGCCAATATGTCATCTGAAGAAGGAGAACCTCTTATTGATAGAGAGAAGAGGTATCAAAGAAGAAGACACCTGAAGTTTGATTATACAAATGACAAAGAAGACAAGGGTAAAACCCCTTTATCTGTAGGAGAAGATGAAGAGAAGGAGTTCCCTAAGATCCTTCTTAGAGCCATGCAAGACATTGCTAGCGAGATCAAGGAGATGAGGATGGATAGATATAAGGAATACCCTAAAGGATTTCATCATGGTGAAGGCTCTAGCACGTCTCTTCACTGGAGTGATCAACCAGTGTAGCAACCACAAGTTTAACAACGCTCTATAATGCCTACATTCTTGGTTGTGGGAAATGAAGGGTTTCAAGAGCAAGAATCTCTTGAAGACTATTTTATGGAATATGAGTCTCAAAATTAAAGATTCAAGGACAACTTGAGTTTTCAAGAATTTTTTCAAATCAAGGACAATAGAAGGCCAAGGCATCATAATAGAAGTGGTGGATTCATTGAGAATCATGATCTACACCGCACTATGGGCAGATTCTTTTTACCCAACTTTGATGGGTCATCCAAGTGCACTGCCAAATCCTGGGTAGAGAAGCTTGACATCTACTTCTAGTTGAACAAAGTTCCATAAATGGAGGCCATTAAGATTGTAGCGCTGCACCTTGAGGGTGAAGCACATGATTGGTGGTTCCATGGCTTGTCTACATTAGGTCATGCCAATGTGACTACATATTCAAAGTTCACTAGGAGGCTGGTGGAAGGGTTTGATAGAAGGGATCCTGAAGCACCATTCATGGGGCTTGTAAAGATAAAACAATTAGGTAATCTAGAAACTTACAGTTCTAAGTTTTTAAGACTTTCGGTTATGGTTCCTGATTTATCTGCAGCAAGAAGGGTGTGTATGTTCATTGATGGGTTAGATGAACCTCTTCATGGGTTGGTTAAGTCTACCAAGCCCACTACCCTTCAAGATTCCATTGAAAGGGCTAGATATATTCAAGATGCCTTGCCAAAAGCAAAGGAAACTTTTCAACACAAGCCCTCTTTTCCATCAAAGGGAAAAGAAGAGAAGGCTCCTCTTTCAAAGGAGAGCCAAAATAAAAAACCTCTTGATGATGATGTCCAAAGATATTTGAGGAGGAAGCTTTGATTCACATTCCAAGAAGCTTGGGCACCCGGACATAAATGTGCGGCAGGGAAGGCACATTGCATAGAGGTCTTCTCAGATGATGAGGAGGAAGAAGAAGATGAACCAAGAAGAGGTCGCAGTGCTGACACTGCAGGAGATGAACCAACACCATCAAGAGATGGGAATGGGGCATTTTCTACAATTGGAGGGGCCCTTGCATCATTGAGAGGAGTACCTAAGTACTTGACCTTAAGAGTTCAAGGTTCCATCTTGAATCAGAGGGTTTCTATTTTGGTTGATAGTGGGGCTACCCACAATTTTATTGATGCCCAACTAGTGCAAAGGAGTGCAATACCCACTGATGCTTTTGAGGGATTTTCCGTTTTGGTTCCAGGAGATATAAATATGCAATGCATGCATTATGTTTCATCCTTATCAATCACCACAGGAACATATACATTGACTGATCACTTCTTTGTGGTTGAAATACCTGGCCCCAATGTGATATTTGGTGCACAATGGTTGATCACTTTGGGGAAAGTCACCACTGATTGGGAGACTTTGCAAATGGAATGGGTGGATAGGAAGAGTAGACAAACTCAAATGATTAAAGGCATGCAAACATATCCCTTACATACCACTTCCACACAAAAAACAGAGATGGATTTGCATTGTGGAAGCAAGGACCTAACATTCCCATCTATTATGCTTATGAGATTGCTACGTGGGACATTATTACTTAGTGGCAAACCACCTGAGAGGCCACCTGATTTAGATTTTGTGAGATATCTCACAACAAAATGCTCCAAGCATAGATCCAGGAGGGATGGGAGCATTAGAAGACCATGATACAGTGTTGAGAGTCTTGGATAGACTCAAGAAGGAGGGAGGCATTCTCCCAACATCATCATTACCCACTCTCCTTTCAGATTCTGCGTTGTGGGAGGAGAAGCATGGGAGGAATGACCTTCCAACATATACCTTTGGCATGGGAGACTTCAAGGAGAAGAAAAAACATATGACAAACATTCTTTGTGATAGATAATTAGCGTTATCACTATGGAAGATTGATCCATATTGGAAATCCCAACTATTGGTAGATTATTCCAAGGATCGTTTTACATGCATGATACTTGATAAAAATCTACATGAAGAGGGCTATTCAGTCCAAGAAGGAGTCATCTACTATCATGGTAGGATATTCTTATCTAGAGCCTCCAAGCTCAAGGAGAAGTTGCTACAAAGAGCTTATGAAGAGTTTTTTTTTCAGCCATACTTATTCCATGAAGGCCTACAACACTATCATGGAAAGCTACATTTGGGAAGGCTTTGAAGAGGAACTATATCAGCATTTTGAAAGATGCATGAACCATGTGGAGTTTTAAGGGAGACATAACTCTATGAAGGAGTTATTTCAGCCACCTCTTTCCTCTTTTGGAATGAGAGGAGATATATCTATACACCACTCCATTTGTATGAACATAATCTTTGGTAAAGAACATGCTCATGTATAAATGTTTTATTTGATGAAGATATGCATTCCTTTACCATGTTTATGCAGGCCATAGCTCTAAGGAGGAGCACTATTCCATACAAACTTCATGGCCAACTTTGGGCCATCAACATTTTTGAACATGGTCACTCCCTTGGAGGACATAGGGAGATTTTGTATCACTGTGGGTGCACTCCAAAAGCACCAAACATATCTCACACTTTCAGACATTGTGAGAAGACATGGACAGTAAGTAAGTGGTGGGGAAACCACCTACCATATCATTAGCGGATGCAATCAGGAGATTTACTGCGCTGGTTCCACATGTGGGACTATGACCCACCTCCATTTGTACAAATTTATGTTTGCATGTACTTAGTTTTGATCCCATACATTGATGATGTACTTATACTTTTTATGGGAATGTTTGGAGGGAAGATGGGAGGAATGTATGTGCCCTATGGGAGAGATATTCTCCATGTTCATTATGCTACATGTTTAAGGGATAACACTGGGAAAACCATGTTTGTTTCATTTGAACTATTGTCTCCTTATGGGATGGATTATTTGCATCTCATGAGAACTTTGAAGGAGCAATTCATAGAGGGATGGATTGGTAGAAAATTAGCTTATGAGGAAAGCTTATCACATGTTGGTGTCACCAATGATGGAGAGTTGCAGCACTCACCTTGTCAATTGCTTGATGACAAGCAACATTTGGGAAGGGAGGACTGTAATATTCCCAATTAGCCATAAGCTAGTTGGAATATTCAATTTTGTTTTGTTTCTTTGTTTAATGAATAAAAGGACAAGGGAGGTCCATAATTCTCCTTAATAATGAATAAATAAATGCCAAATGTGAAAGAGCTAAATCTTGGAAGCTTAATTGAGCACCCTTAGGTGTGAAAAGGGGCTGGAACACCTTGACTGGGTCAACCTTGACCAAATCAACAACGCTGTCATGGAGGAGTGGTCATCAATGAGAGACAACGAAATTTTAGATGGAGATGCTTTGTGTGGAAGTAGTGATAATATTAGATGGGGCTTAGGGTTTTCAAGCTCATATCTTATTTAATGAAGAGGATGACAACCATTTTTCATTATGTTGATGTATATGATATTTCTAAATATATGGTCTATTTAGACATATATCTTTCTCTTGCTGTTTAGCTGAGATTGAGTGTTGTTTAGCACTGGGTGTTCCTGATAGGGAATCCCACCTCTTCCATTGAGAAGCTCTTGGAGGAGTCTTGTACTACATTTTCCACTATCAGGCTTAAGGCCAAGCTTCATCTTTCATTTACATCGCAGATCCTGTTGAGGGTTTGGTTGTTTTGCAGGTTGCAACAAGTGGAGACTAGATCTAGGTCATTTCATTGCTAATTTTCAGTGGAGGAGGCTTCTTTTCCATTGGGAGGACAATAAGGAAAGCCCTTGTGCATATTTTTAGATCTTGGCGTCAAGCCAACCATTTATTTATCCCTACAGTGCATTTTACTTTTTAGATCTGCGTTATTTCTGTAGGAGGAGATGCAGGGTGGTTTGGAACACCATTTGTAGAGATGATTTTCTAGTGAAGGGGATCTTCCTTTCATTACGAGGATCTATTGGAGGAGGGTATTGATCATATCAGATCAGACAAACTTTCCAGATCTGTATTTTGCAGTGGATCTATAGCCTGAGGGCCTAGATCCCCATCTTGTACATGGTGTTTTGCTAAAAACCCTTAAGGGGTTCTTCAAAGGAGGTTGTATAGTGCTCAGATTTGTAGTAGATCTATCTTTTGAGGCACATATCAGCCCTAGATCTGATGTATAATCCGTTTCTATAGTAGATATTTTAAAACAGTGCTGTAAGGGTCTTCCTGCTTTTATATATAGTTGCAGCACCTCATTTTAAGGGATTTTGTCCATTGGAGGCTTGTACTTTCTTGTTATGTATCTTATAACCCATATATTATGCATATTTTGCTGCTATTATAGCTTATGAAAGGTCTCCATATTGGCCTCTTGCTTTTAAATGATGTTTTACACTATTTTTCTAGCATTTTGCACTATATTCCTGCTTTTTCTATTTGGGAACATTACATGATACATGCCTAATGGCTTTTGATTTAGACAAAGCCACCCCTAGGCTTCCTTCGATGGTTGCCTTTCAGATACCAGTATCGGTCCAAAATATCACCATTAACCGATGTGTCATTGATGAGGGTGCATCAACATGCATCATGTCAAAAAAAATTTGGCAGAAGTTAGGATCTCCTGAACTAAAACCATCAATCATCACGCTTAGAGCATACAATGGTCATCCTTCAACCCCCGTCGGTCTCTACCAAAATGCCCCGGTCTGCTTAGCTGGAAAGAGGGTCCTTATAGACATTAAAGTCCTGGATGCTCACTTGGACTATAATATAATACTTGGTCGGAGTTATATGTACGGCATGTCAGCCATAGCCTCCTCTGTCTTCCACACTATGATATTCCCCCACGAGGACAGCATCATTACTGTCGACCAGTTGACACATAGCAAAAAACGACCCCTAACAAACACCGATGTAATTCTACCCTACATAGATACATCCACGGATGCACTTTCACGGTATCAAGAATTTAGCCCTAGCCATTTCAAGCCATCGTTCATCCTAGAATTTTTCCTAGGAGATCCCCCCATTCTACCTGAGTCATCACCTAATGTCACAGGAGCTTCGACGTGCATGATGTCCACATCAAGCACCGAAGCTAGCTAGGACATAGACACAAGCAGTAATGACACCGAGTCCTCGGCCATGATAGCCTCTCTAGCCTACACCGCTTCCCAAACTCCTTTCCTCTACCCCCCAATTGGTATCGTATCCCAACAGGTTTTGGCAATAGTGGTGTTACGAAACATATCGTTTGCAATACCAGTTTGGTATCTCATTCCCACCACTGGGATAGGAGCCACACACATCACTTCCATAGGGTTAAAGCCCCTCAGTGCTGAGGAGGCCCCACCCATTCTGGAAATGATCGAAAACATCCCTGCAAAGGAAATTACCATTACAAAACCAATGATTATGGCTAAGAAAACCAAGAAGAGAGGAAATAAGCTAGAAACTCCCACCATAATATGGGAATCACCAGTTTGCACCATATGTGACGTAATAGGTCACCCTACCCATATCTGCCTAGAGCTAGATGAATTAAAACCACTCCTTGGCTCTGAGGCAAACATCACGATGCCATGTTCCCATAAAAAGGAACCTGCCACCAAAGGTAAAGGAAAAGCATTGCGTACCAATGATGCATGTGCTATCTTCCTCAATTATGGGCACTATACCCATCATTTCTCAAAGATCCCACGATATAGGGATGCCTTGCACACCATCGAGCAATTCTATCAAGAGGATCCCTCCACCTAGTTTGCTGGATATGAAACTCGTACCATCCTGTGCCTACAAGAGGAACAATGGGCACCAGAAAGGCTCCAGTCATGCCCCCTCCTCACATGGAGAGTTGTGAACTCTGCGATGAGCTCGATCATTTCATCATTGATTTCCTAGCTCTAGAAATGTTCCAGCGATGGTACCCCATTCATATAGTATATCGCGACAACATGGACATCGAGTATTCATGTTAGATATGTGGCGACAACCACCCAGTACGTCGTTGTCACTACATACCTAGATTCCATGCAATACTAGCCTGTATGCGCTCAACTATAGTCTGCCTCTCCCAAGACGATACCACAGACTCAGAATCCATGAACAGCTCGACAACCCAAGAATATGTGACAAGCAGATCCATCCTATTCTTGTTAGCCGAAAAGCGACCAATCAGGGAACCCCTAGTTACCCCCAATCGCTCTCTACGACGCTGGTACCCTGCTAGACCACAAATTGAGCACGACGGGACCCCCATATCCAGGCTATTTCTCCTTGTATGTCAGGAAAATCACTATGCAAAACACTGTACCTATATCCCACAAGTTCATCCCCTCATTGATATGATTCATACAATAGAGAAGAAACGAGACGATGAGCTCAAATGATATAGAAAGTACATCACCCCTAGACCAAGAACCCCACACCCACACGGGCATGATGGGAAAAATGGGACGACTCACCAACCAAGCATGACCCAGGCCAAACCTAGGATAACATGCGGACTATGCAACCTAAATGACCACTGGGTCAATCAGTGTAAATAACTAAAGCCCCTCGCAAGCATTTTTCACACAGTCTCTTCTCTGCCACATAGAATTCTCTCTAACCAAGAGAAGATCACGCATACCTATTTCCAGATTTGTTCACAATTTCATCATACAATTAAATGTGGGCATCTCCCCAAGCTAAGAGTGGCAAGAGTAGCGTTAAGTCTATACTCTCCCAAAGAGTTAGACACACCCAAGCCAACAACACGGAAGTGGAAGCAGAAGACCACCTCTTCTACAACAGATCCTTTCCAAGCATCCACATCTGGGACAACAAGTAGTGTTGATTCCCATACAATATACTCAGTTGGCACAGTGGTACCATGCACCATTTTCACTGGCAAAAACCATGAGCCAGAGGTATGCCCGCTAATGGAAACATTCAGGCACCTTTGCACCAGGCACAATTTTCACCCACAGGAAATTGACCATCCTAGCAGGGAACCCAACCTTGTGCTTACGCAAAATCCCATCACGGAGATTCTTCCCCTACCAAACGCTGATGACATGATACACCATATACGATTCATATCATCATGTATCGAAACTATGACTCGAGCTATCTGCTCATCTACCATAGGTGTCGATTCAGCTGCAACTACGA
The DNA here is from genome assembly GCA_034641835.2 of Pinus albicaulis. Lineage (NCBI taxonomy): Eukaryota > Viridiplantae > Streptophyta > Pinopsida > Pinales > Pinaceae > Pinus > Pinus albicaulis. The sequence continues at coordinate 1,234,586,688 of CM076570.1, read as the reverse complement.
GAGTAGCTGTACCTACGACAGTGCAAACCCAATCTGTCTACACTCTGTCGACCGCGTCTGGTTCTACCACATCGATTATGGAATCCTTCTCATGTCTCTCAACTAGCTCCATGCGGATTGAGCCTATTCAAAATACCCTTGCGCAGGATCAATCCCCCCTAGGGTCTCTATTTCATTCAGATGAAGACATCCTAGAGGTAATGATGGAGCTAGATTATCCATGGGATGCAATGCATCACCGTTCACTTTTTATCCCCAAGCATACATCCAGTCCCAACAAGAAAAAAAAATAAGAGATCTATGCAATCGAATCAAAATATTTCCTCCCATCAGGAAAATTCGATTGGTTCAAAAATCCCATCCTAGCACCCGATGCATTCGAGGAAGGAAATATGTCAAACATATCACCTACCGTCAAGGTGAACATATCCCAAAATCCTACAAAGGTCGAAGAAATATCACTGGGGGCAGCATGATCTCTAGAATAAATATCCTCTTATACCCAATTGCTATAAGAGTATCGAGATAAATTCGCTTGGGACTACTCAGAAATGCTCAGACTTAGTCCCACTATCGTAGAGCACCATATTGACACTTGGCCTGATGTACCTCCAGTGCACCAGAAACAACATCAACTGCACCCATCAAAGGCAGAAGCAACAAAACGAGAAATTGATAAGCTTCACAAAGCCAGGTTTATCTACCCCATCGCCTATACAGCTTGGGTTTCCAACCTTGTTCCCATCATGAAAAAATAGGGCACTATACGCATTTGCACCAATTTTTTGGATTTGAACAATCTTGTCCTAAGGAAAATTATCGCACCCCATTCATCGACCAGGTCATCGATGCTTGCGCGGGACATGAGGCTCTATCCTTCATGGATGGATTCTCTAGGTACAACCAAATTCAAATCCGCCACACAGACCGGTACAAAACCGTGTTCACCACCCCCTAGGGCACATTCACATACAAGGTAATGCCATTTGGCCTAAAAAACACTGGAGCCAACTTCCAAAGGGCCATGAACTACATATTTCATGACTTGGCACACCTTATCCTCGCCTACTTGGATGACCTGACCGTCCGCTCCAAGAAGTGCTCAGATCATCTAGAGGATCTGCGATTGGTATTCCAACGATGTCGTCAATACAACCTACATTTGAACCCCCTCAAGTGTGTCTTTTGCGTTAGCGTAGGAAGACTCTTAAGTTTTATTATGTCCCAGCAAGGGATTTGTGTGGACCCCCTCAAGGTCCAAGCCATCAAAGAGGTACCTCCACCTCAAACCCTCAGGAAACTGCAAGCCTGTAGGGGAAGGCCAATTTTCTGAGATGTTTCGTCCCAGATTATGCCATGTGTGCTCAAGGGTTACTACACCTCCTTCACCAGGACATCCCATTCAAATGGGATGATCATGCCCAGCAAGTTATTGATGCGCTGAAAGAAGCTTTATCTTCAACAACACTCATCAGTCCCCCAAACTATGAAAAAGATTATATCTTGTATCTATCAGCTTCCAATTATACATTGGCCAGAGTTTTGATCCAGGAAGGCCCAGATGGGAAGGAGCATGTAATCTATTACATTAGCAAAACCTTATCGGGCCCAGCATTAAGATATGAGCCTGAAGAAAAGACTACCCTAGCATTAATACATGTAGTCCAGAAGTTTCACCACTACATCATCTTAAAAACCACTACAGTCATCGCATATATTAATCCCATCAAATACCTACTCACATGCCGCCTAATGAACCATAAGTACGCCCGTTGGATAGTCATTCTCCAAGAATATGAATTACAATTTTGCTCCTCTAAGAGCAAAAATGTGCTTACCTTAGTAGAGTTCATTACGGACCTCCCAAAAGATACCAAGGGATCACCAGTAAATGATTCGTTACCAGATGAGCATCTCTTCTTCATTTCAATTGACGACCCTTGGTACAGAGACATTCTCCTCTTTCTACAAACTCAAAAGTTCAGACCTCATCTCACTCAAGACGACCATCGGGGCATACGCCAACAAGCCCCCCGATATCTCCTCTTGGGAGATGTTTTGTACCGACGATGCATCGATGCCATTTTACATTGATGCCTCACTCACGACCAAGTGGAACAAACCCTTAATGACTGCCATGGAGGTGCTTGCAGCGGCCACCTATCTGGAATGGCCACCGCCCAAAAATTTGTATGGGCAGGATATTTTTGGCCCTTCCTGTTTCGTGACTACATTACAATAGTCAAGATATGTGAGTGATGCCAACGCTTCACCCATAAAGCAAGATCACCCCTCGCTCCTCTGCATCTTGTCATTGTCGCCAAACCTCAATCTTGAATTGTCAAAAGAAAATAGATTAGGAATGAAAGATACTGGTTCCACATGCTCAAATTTGAACCAAAGAGGAAAATAGGGATGCTTAACAAATGATTGATCACAGCCCTTGTGTTTCCTAAGTTTTGTTTGTACAAAAATAACACTCGTGTGTAGCTTGTTCTAATGCCACAGTCCATGGTAAATCAGATTGTCTAATCCTGATTTAACCATGTTTTCAATTTCATGTCAGTAGCTTAGTGAATTAGTCCTGTCAAATAGCTTAATATTGAAAATTGAGTAGTTTAGGTAGAGAATAAAAGGGTTCACTAGCATAATATGAACCCTTGGAAGTAATAAGGGTACTATTAGATAGTTTGTTTTTTCTTTCAAAAGAAAAAAATGTCAAAGGGTTTGCCAGTTCAAGTGCACCCAAGATAAAATGTTAGGCAAGTAGGATGGGTAGGTAGAGATGATGTTTAATTAATCATGTTGTTATATATTATTGAGATCATAACTTTAAAGAGACATCAGCAAATGAAAGGAGAAAACAAAAATTTGCCCAATGGATGAGGCACTGGTCTTCATAAACCAAGAGATTTGAAAGTTCTGGACACCTCCTGAAAAGGAGCTACCCTCCCCAAGTGGAGCCACTGTTAGTCATAAGTAATTTTTGTTTTTTGTAGATGACTAAATACTTATCTTAGATTTCTAAAAACAAAATTCATGAACATTGTGAGTTTTATAAATCACACTGCCTTCATTATCCTTTGGATAATTTTTATTTGTCCACTATTTCTCTATCCTATCATGCCATGGTCAACCCACCATTCCCGGAATACCTATCATGGGCTCATGCCACTCATTTTCACTATGTTTTGCCACATTTGGCCTCAGCCCTCTGTTTTGTTTTGCCTAACTCCTCCATTATCCATCTAGGGTTTTTGAGGGCATTTTTCTTGGTTTCATGACCTCCATGGTTAAAAAATCAACAAGGCTTGTATCCTGATGCTCTTACACCTCCTCCTATCCTTAATATACCTTCATAAACACTTCCCATCACTCCTATCCCTCAAACTCATCATTTTTCTACAAAACATAGCCTATTGCTACACTTTGACCCTTTTGAAGACTAGGCCTGTGTTTTTCCCTTTTAGACCCCTTCCCCTCACTCAATTCTTGAAATTCCACTTTCCTCTACTCTCTAACATCTATCCCTATTCCCAAAAATTTCCACAAGAATTTAGACAACCCTTAACCCATTCATTCCCCTCCCTCTACAAGGAAGTCCTAAATCCCCTACACCAAACCCTAATTTCCTCTTCCAACTAAGCTAGCGTTTGCTATGGAAAGGAGGCATAGGAGAAAAGGATTAATATGATATATCATTTCAGCAAACATAAATCCATACCTAATCATAAAAATAATGCCTCCATCATATTCCAAGAATTCATTCCAAGGGCCAAGTCATTTTCCACACCTAGGGCCAGTTTTGCTTAAAAATATGTTTCTGACCAAACAAAGATGAATTTGGAAAAAGTGAGAGAGGTTTTTGTCCATTATAGGGCCAAGAATAAAAAATTCCTTCATTTTTTCACAGGTATCATGGTTTGGGAGCAATGTAAAAAATACAGGTGTCCTAGGAGAATTTCTGCACTGCTGGAGTGACCTTGGGAAAATCAGGTTTTCTCACAAACGGAGTGTCCAAATGACTTTCTTGATGAGTCAAATGAAAAAAAGACTTGAAGGGATTTCCAATGAGCTATCATGAGCTCAATTTGGAGTTATGGAAGGCCTCCAAAAGTTGTCTGCACCAGAACTCTGCTTTTCTGCACCATCACTCAGCACGTTTTGACCAGTCTTGGGAAAATCAACTTTTGACAATAAAAATAAACTTCAATTAGGAAAAAAATGGTATATTTGTAAATTATACAGGTTAAGCTTTCCAATGAGCTATCACGGGCCCAATTACGACACCAGGAAGGCCTCCAAATTTCCTCTGCAAAATGGTGCTATGCGCTCAGGAGTTGGTGCTGCGCTCCTAGCTTTTTTTTTCCCATATAAATTACACATGGCACTGCGCTCCTGGGAGGTGGTACTGCGCCCTTGGCCAGGAGGGATTTATAAGAAAATTAACCCCTTGGACCACTTCAGAGCCCTTCCAATTTTCCTCCAAGTTTTTCTAAAGCTCTGATATAGGTAATTGAATGCCCTAAACACATTTTTAAGCATTTTGTCATCATTTAGTGGAAATAAGTTGATACCATAAGAAGAACCCTAGGCTTGGACTTGAAATCACTGACTCTATGCTTAATTCATCTCCCTAGACAGAGTATCAGTCAAACAGGAGTCATTGTACTAATTGAAAAGTTGTCATTCATCTGAGCCTATTACCACATCTATTCCTTTCATTCATTCCTTCCTTTCACTTGCAAAAGCTACCATTTCATTTACCTTCCCTCCACCTCATTACACATCAATGCATAAAGTTTGTAAGAAAATGTTAATAAAAGAGGGAAAGGGTGAGGTGAACTCCATAATGATAGCAAAGGGAGATTTTGAAGGAGTTGTTGTGTACAAGCATCAAAGGGCTACCAAGATAAGGTGTCTCATTGCTTCAAAGAACAAGGATGGAAAAGAGTATCAGTGGAAGAGAGGGAAGTTTTTAAGGCTGCTTCTATATCAAGATAAATAGATCAGACCCTCAAACTAAAGGCATAAATCAAGGTCATCATATCAGTCACCTACAGAGTAAGAATGTCAAAAAGAGTTGGTGAGAAAGGGTTAAAAAGCCTTAAAACCTTATAAAATAAGTTGCAAAGATAGATCAAAGTTTCATAAGCCGATACAAGCTCATCTAACACTTCAAATGATTCATTATTCACTGACCAAATCTTAGAATTTTCAAACAGAGAAGAAATTTTGTGTTTTTTAGCCAAAAATGGGAAAAACTACCTTGTGTTAAGTGCCTGGAAACCGGTGCTGCGCGCTTGGCATGACCCCCTGTGTATTTTTACATACGGCACTACGCGCTTGGCTAAACAACTCGCCCGACAGGCCCAACAGGCACTGCCTCTGCCCGACCCGACCACATGTGGGCATTGCGCCCTTACCTGCATTTGCCCGAATCACACGACCCATCGTGCAGGCACTACACACCTGGCTCCACGCCTGACTCGCACGATGTTGCGCGTTTGGCTGACCCAACAAATCTGGTAGCCTTTGCCCAATTGACCTAGCGCTACGCGCCTGCGCTGCACTTTTGACCAGGAGGGCCTCCACACCCTACAAACCCTAATTTCAACTCAAATCACTCTTCCAAGGGTTTTAAAGTGTCCTTAACGGTATGTTCAGGCCCTAAAACACTTTTTTAAGGTTTGATGATTTATAATTAGAGGATTTGAATAAGGAAAAAGACAATGCAAAAGGTACTGTAGGAAGGAACAAATGCCTCACAAGAACTCAGCCAAGAAACAAAGGCAGATTTTGATGAGCCCAATAATGAAGACAATGGGCCAAATAGTGAAGGGACTAATGGCATTCATGGAGGTAATCAAGAAAACCTAATGACTAATAGCCCTAAAAATAGTGACAACAGTGATCCCATGAACTCAAAAGGCAGCCAAGAGGATGAAAATGCACCAAACAGTGATGAAGACACCTCTAACCATGACAAAAGGAAAATGATAGTGTTGAAAACATAGAGGATGATAATGCAAAGGATGATGAGGACAAAGGAACTGGGCAAAACAATGAAGAAGAAGAAGGCAGTGAGTCAAATAATGAAGAAGGGACAATTGATGAAAAGGCAGAATTAGAAGAAGAAACAGAGGCAGATATTGAAGAAGAAACAGAGGTAGATATTGAAGAGGAAATAGAGACAGATAATGAAGAAAAGTGTAGTGGGTTTGACAAGGATGAAGATGAAAAAGGTGAGGATAATGCAGAAAACAAAAGGAATCATGAATACAGATGAAGCAAGTGACAAAAATGCAGAAAGATAATGAAGCAAGCATAAGTGAAAAATAAAATATTCATGACAATCATAAAAATAGTAAAGGCAGTGACCCCCACAAGTGACAATAATGATAAGCAAAGTAAAGGCAACACAAAGAGTAGTCATAGTGACAATAAAGAAAGTGGGAAGGATGATAATAAAAATGAAGACCACAGCCATGATAAAGACACCAATAAGACTACCATCACACCTTTTTTCATTAGCATATCAAAGAGGCCCTCATTCAAATTCAAAACACTAAAATGAGGAAAAGACCAAGTAAACCTTGGAATCTTGCCTCAATATTTTCTACAGGTCTCCCAAACCCTATGAAGGACTTATCTACCAAATTTGGGAGAATTTTGACAAGTTTTTGTTTTTTGCAAATTTTGAGGCCAAGAGCACAGCACACCTGGTGCTACGCTTTTTTTCAGAGCATATTCAATAGGAAATTATTGCATTTTTGGGTTCCTCATCACTCATATAACATGCTCACAAAGTTTCAGATCAATTGGAGTTGTTTTGGTCCTCCAAAAGGGTAAAAAAAACCCAATTTTTCATCATTCTACCCGCTTTTCAGGACATGTGCTGCACTCCTACCAGTCTTGGAATTTTCACTTTTTGAATAGGTTTTAGAGGTCTGATCAGAGAACCAAGGGTAGATCTGAAAAGTAGCCTTCAAGGGCTTTCCAACGAGCCATCATGGAGCCTTTTTTGACATCGGGAAGGCCTTTAAAGCACTGTTGCAAGATGACCCATTTTTCCTGCTCCTGTGCTACGCCCTTGGCATGAAATTTCATTTTAAAACACAGTGCTATGCTCCTATGGTTGAAAAGTCAAAATGTACGCTTGGAAAGTTTTAAGAGGCTTTTCAGAGCCTAAAGGTCAATTTCTTTGCTAAAAATGTGTAATGTTCCCAATTTTTAGCCTCAAGCTAAAATGGAACATTATAGTTGCACATTTTATTTTTGTTTAATAAAATGGGCAAGGAGACACCTTAGCCCATTTATAATGAAGAAATAACACTCCTTATGTGAAAAGGAGGAAAATAAGTAGCTGAAATAAACACCTAAGGGTGTGAATGGAACCCAACTCACTTGGATTAGTCATCTTTGACTAAAGTCAACAGCGCTGCCCAAGGAGGAGAGACTTCCTAGAGAAGCTGCGCAGTTTTGGAGGGAAGACACTCATGTGAGGGTGGAAACCCTAATTGGTGGGACTTTGGTGGAGAAGAGTTCCCTTTATTTATATGGAGGAGATGGCATCCCATTTTGCATACATGTTTTGGAGTTTCAGACTTGGGTCTGCAAAGGCTTGCATCCTCGGGTTGTTTAGCAGGGTGATGGTGCCCTCGGGCACTAGGGTGTTCCCGGTCGGGAATCCCTTCCTCTTACTCAAGGAAGGATGAGGATTGAGATGATTTTCCTCAATCCGGCATTGGCCACAGCTACATTCATCTTCTACAGCGTTAGCTCTGCAGCAGAGAGGACGTTGGGTTGCTAGGTGCAGCAAGAGAGGAACTCATGGAGTCTCTCTTGAGTTGTTTTCTTTAGTGGAGGAGTGATCTATTCATTGGAGGAGCTACAAGGAGGATTCTAGGGATGAATTTAAGATTAGTGGCACCAGGCCACACTTCCATCATCTCCCACTGCGCAGTCCATGGAGGAAACTACGTTATTTCAAAGGAGGCAGTGAGAGAGGGGTTCTAGAGCTTCAAAGGAGGAGTGTTTTTGAGACAAAGGGATCAGCCCTTTGTATTGGAGACATTATCAGAGGAGGGAAATCAGATTTCAGATCAGCCACAACCTCATTCTTGTTTTGGTTCAGTTGCAGTGACAACTCTGTTGTCACATTTTGGTTTACTCCGGCATTTCTAGCAATCTTCATAGATTGGCTAGAAATCTAGTATTTCAGCCCATTTCCTTGTTATTGGGATATTTCTTGTACTCCTTCAGCCACATTTGTATTATATATATATATATATATATTCAGTAGCTATTACCTTCATATACACAACACAGTCACTACTCTCCGGCATTTTGTGGAGTTGCAACAACTCTTGTATTTCATTGTTCATTCATTGGAGGTTGGTTCCTAAAGTTTGAGTGGCTTGTCCCTCATGATATTTCTTGTATTTTACTGTTGATATCATAATATAATGATGGCTGTAGCATTTTCCCTCTTATGGTGCATTTCATAATTGCAGAGTTAACATTTATGTTCTTATGTTTCTATAAGTTCTCTCATTGAGCATTGTTTTAGAGACCTAGATTGGGGAGATCTGAATAACCCATCTAGAGTTATTTCTTTGAGCTCATATTATACAAGGGACTTGTATTAGAGTTTTTCTAGGGCATCCCAGTGGTGGTTTTTTTTATTTATACAGCGGCTTCCTTATACAGTGTCCTCAAGGACCTTGTAGCAGAAATTCCCGAGGTGGAATATTGCATATCCATAGACAGACTCTGTGAAGGGCCAGCTAGCCTCAGGATCTCTCCCTTCTTTGGAATAATACATATCCTACAAATTCCCCAACAATCAATCTTTGAAATGGACTTGTGATGTCTCACTGAAGAAGGAATTGGAATATCTCAAGATATTCCAGATGGAGCAGCAAGTTCCTGAAAATGGAACATTACAAAATGGCCGAAAAGATATTTATTTTAGATATTTTTGTGTCTTGGGCCTTGCAAGGCCTCAAGGACAATAGAGATACTTCTGATTAGCCAATGGAATTCTAGATACTATATTGGTTTTTTCTCCTCCTTTCTTGTTATATAGAGCATGAGGACTCATTGTAAATGTTGACATTTGATGAGTTTTGAGAGCAATACATGGTTTTTTGAGGTTGAAGAGAAATTTGGTGTTGTGGAGCTTGTGGATGATTTTCCTTGATTGATGATGATGAAGGCTTTCTTGCAGGATCCCTGAATTCAGTTAATGGTGATGTATCTCTAGATTTTTTCATGTTTCCTTGTTTATCATTGTGTCCATCTTTCTATGTTGCAATAGCTCATAAAAGTATAGGTTGAGAAATGTTGTTTTGAGGCACCTCAGTCCTCCTATTTGCTATTGTATTTATGTTTTCCTCTGCTAAGTTAGTTTAAGGAATTCTTAGTTTCTCCTTAGGCCCACCTAATCTTGTTTATTTCATCATTGGATTTATATGATAGTTTACAAATATGATTTATGGTTGTTGGGTGCTAACAAGTGTCTTTAAAAACTCCTAATTGCCTCACATTAATTATCAACCAGGGTAAGTCCTTTTATCTCAAGCGTGTACACAATATGTGCAAGCTATTCATACAAAGAGTAATGCTAAAGCCAATCGTTTAATATAGATGCAATCATAAATATTGAAGCTTTAAAGAAAGTGATTCAACTAAGCATTATAACCAAAAACTGTGATTCATTCTTAATTCAACTAATGACAATCAACTGAGAGCACTGAAGCATTAATCGAGCTCTTTCAGTTGGATCTAAACTATTGAACAGAAGGAAAGTATTGGAAATAACTGTTTATGCTTTAAGTAATCAAAACCAATTCTTTTAACTAGCAACTAATTCTCGAAGGAAATAAATTGGAAATGCGTATTCAATGGAAATAAATACTAGAAATCCAAATTATCAACTGCAAAGCGGAAAATCAGAATACACTTGCAATAAAGGGAAAATTATAACATAGGGAACAACAGTGAGATTCACCAGAGACCGGGCCCTTATCCACCGTCGAATATTGCTTAACTACTCTAGAATATGTGAATGAACAACATCGCGAATTATATATTAATCATCACAATCAATTTACATCACAATCCGATCTTGTTGATCAAAACTACGTTCTATGAATTACAATTACGAATTATGCAGAAATGAGAGATACATCATTCATGATCCTTGAGAACTAGCTCTCCTTGTCACTTTATAGCTAAAAGGAAATATAAGTGTGATCCCTTAGGATCAGGAGATCCCGAGGGATCCACAAAAAAATGCTATCCTCGGACAGTTCGTTCGTTCTTGCACTAATCTTCACTGATTTATCTTCGATTCGACCGCATTTAATGCCTCTTCTTTCCCGTGATTAAGTCCCGCTATTTCTTCTGTTAATTTCAGCATAAAAAGCAACGATAATTAGTTTGGACAGTTAAATCATATCAAGATCATTTTTCATTCATTCTTCATCAAAATCTTCTCACTATATTATTATATCATGGCACAAGATGGATAAGGAAGAGGAAAAAGACAGTAATCAAGAGTAAATACATACCTATTGCAAGGCTCAACATACTCCCCTGCTTACTTTTTTTCATGTCCTCATGAAAAATGAATAATTCTTATGCGAAGAAGTTAAAGAGTAGGATGGAGAATATCTGTCCATAATAGGCCTGAGACCATGATGCCATGCCAGGTTTGCAAAGGCTGTCGCTTCTTGTCCTTCAGGTAACTCATATTCAGGATGATACCCTTCAGGAGGATAGCAAATAATGGGGCTTCTAAAGCGAAATCCCACCCAATAGGGTCCTTCTCTTAAGAGAAGATTGCTATATGGAACTAACCATCTCACAGCAGCTTTGAAATTTCCATAATTAAATGGTTCTCTGTCCTTAACTTTGTTGCTTGAAACCATCCATCTCATTTTTGATGCAACCAGGGACCTTCCTGAATGGAGAGGAAATATGTTGTTCCTTCCAACACAATTTCCTTATGTATGGGCCCTAAACTTTTAAACACACCTTTCTGTGTCATCAGTCTTTTATGCTTAGTAAACAATTGTAGAGGGTGAGTAGGTTCACTTCTTACCAAAAGATCTAAGCCGTGTTCCTGTTTTTGGAACAAATTATAAGCCTTCAACCACTTGATTTGGTTGACTGCAAAAGAGATAAAAGCCTGAAATTGAATATCTCCAATAAAAGGGCTAGGATTCACATCCACTTCTTTATCTAATATAAAATTATGCAAATAAAATTCACAAAGAATCCTTTGGACCTTTACTCCATGTATCTTATAGAAATTTATAAAATCCTCCATTATCTTCAGCTCAACTATCTTACCAGCTCTAACAGCTTTGATTTTTAACAATAAATACCGTTCCAATAAAAGCAAGGCATAGTTCGTAGCGGGAGATCGACAGGTCAAGATATTCGAATATAATGAAAAAATGGTGTCCAACTAAAACTTGATGCTATTTAGCTTAGTTTTCATCCTCTTCAATTTCTCTTCTTCCTGTCTAGCCTTATCAAAAGCCTCATTCTCTGCTAGGGCTAATTCCCTCAATTGTTTTTGTAACTTCTGGTATTGTTGTAGGGAGACTGTTTGCTATTGATGTTGTTCTAAATAAAGCTGTGCTTGCGTCAGTTCTTCTCGAAGTTTTAAAATAAAAGGGTCATTCCTTGACAATAATTCCTTGGATTTCCCTTCTGTCTTAGTGCTGATGCTGTGAGAGAATATGTAATATCCCAAAATAGGGCTTTTCTACAACAATAAGAATATCTTAAGATATTATTAAGTTGGAGAACCAAAAAATAGACTCATATATTGTGTTAAAAAACACATAGCCATCAAATGAGTGAAACAACAGCAAAAGAAGAATTTCTACACATTCCCAAGTGGGGAAAATGCAGAAAGTAGACCCTAAAAACGTTATTTATGAAGATTTGCGTTTTTACTCGGTGAAATAATGCTTGTTTCCCTTAGCATATGATGTTAGGCCCTCACATACAAAATGGGATCAGAAATAAATCCCTTTTGATATGTTAAACAAACCTCCCGGTTTCCTATCAGCTCAAAAATAGCCAAATCCCATGACTTGAGTTATGTAGAAAAAGGATGAAACATGTACAACATTATTTTATGTGGGTTTCTATAGTATAATGATAAAATAGCATGGATATGGAGTTATATGGAATAATATTACAAGAAAATGAAGATCTGACCTCCTTATTGTATTATAAAGCCAACCCGGCAAGGGTTTCATGAAACACATGTACAAGAAAGAGCGGACCTAAATATTCAGCTCAAAAAATGTAGTATTATTACAACATTACACAAATATATCTGAAAAATACAAAAGAGGGATGAGGATCCCTTCCTCTATCTTTACGGGAGAAGGGTTGGCCCTTTCCCTAGGAAACTAGCTCAGAAACAAGGGTCTTAACCCTGCTACAACAACTCTATGCAAAATGACGTAGTTCCTGCAAGGGACTGTGTTGTAGGAGATGAGAAACAATTTGGCCTACTGCCAAGATATGAAATGTGCTCAGAAATATTCCCATCTGATTTCTTAAGAGAAGGAAGGCACCCTCTACTGAGAAACAGACCCGGAAGTGTGGTAATAATCCTCCACCGCAACTCAGCAATATCCTGCTACAGAAATAATTCTGAGACTGAAGAATGATGCTTGGCCTTGAGCCTGGATGTGGAGCAATACATGACAAGCTCTCCCAAGAGGCCTCTCAAGGGAAGAGTTGGGATTACCGCTCGGGAACACCCGGTGCTATACAACACTGCCACCCTGCTAAATAGCAAGGGGAAGCCAAGTCTAAACAGACAAGGTCAAAAGATCGAAATACCAAAGCATGAATAAAAAAGGCCTCCATCCTTTCCCTATATAGCAAGTGAACCTCTCCACATTGGGTCCCGTCCACATGTGCCATCAAGCTCATGCAAGTTGTCCTCCACCAAAACTGCGATGTCCATAAAGGTGGTTCAATGTATGTAGACAGCTTTGTTGACTTGGTCAAATTTGACTGAATCAACATGATCCCATCTCTGTTCACACCCAAGGGTGCTCAAATAAGTTGCTTATTCTTACCCCTTTCACATTAGGAGTATTATTGATCCTCTTAAAGAGGTTAATGGGGCCTCCCTACCCATTTATTTACCTTTCTAGTGATAAAACAACTCTAATATTCCATTTAGCTTGGAGGCTAAAATTTTGGAATATTACAGTCCTCCCATCCAAAATGTTGCTTGTCCTCAAGCAACTGTATAAGGAGAGAAAAAATCCTCCCCTCCTCTTCTTGTGGCCTCCTCAGCATAAGTCTCCACCACTGCTCAAAATGATCTGCTACAATTCTGTCCTCTAATGTTTCCTCCCAAGCATGCAAAACCATATGGCTTACATCATAGAAAGGTGGAAGATGTAAGTGGAAACCTCCATAGTTTCCAATGGCCTCCTCAAGGTAGGAGTGATGATGAACATGGGGAATATTATTCCCAGTGAGTGACTCCCACACCCATGCTATCATCCAAATGAAATGAGCCAATCTAGTTAGCTCAAAAAGATCCTCAACCCCAGGTTCATACAATGTGTTGGGGCTGCATGGAGAGATTGAATCCTCCCAACCAAGTGGTTTCTCTCCATTTATGATAAGTATGGGGCTATTGCTGATCTTGGGCTGAAATGCCATGACCTCCAAGAGTGGCCCAAGCTACCCCATCAAACAAATAAACCATGAAGTGCCTCCTCCAAAAACTCAAGTTCTCCAAATGGATCCTCCCACATGAAGAAGAGAGATGTAATTTGGCAATCATGGGCTGCCCATTGCTCCTATGGAAACATGCATCATTAAAATTAGGGAGAATCATACCCCCAATGGGCATCTTAAAATCATATCCCACTCTCCAAACAAAGCTTCCCATGAAATCAGCAATACATGGAAGCAAAAACCAATAGAAACAAGTTGTCATATGACAACCGGAAAGTGGATCAAGGTCCCATACAGGGACCCAGCGCAGTGCATCTTTTTCCTGACTCAAATCAAACAAAAACAAGTGCTTTTCTAGCTACTTGTTTGCTGCCACAATAATCTTACAAGATATAAACATGAAAGTACAAAAGGGTGTCAATGGTGCACACCAAAAATCATGTGGCTTCCCCCAAAAACCACCAATGAGATAGCCAATCTCAATGCTACAAATGGATTCAAGTACATCATTATACAATATACAAGAAGGAATAATCCTCCTTTGTACAATATGCTGCTCATAAAAAGACAAGAAGTACAAAACATAAGGTGAAATTGTACATTCTCCATCATGCACTTGAGGTCTTGAGCTAAAATGGCTCAATTGAAAATGCTCCCTCGCTCCCAATGAGTAGGAAGGTGGCTGTGACATCCTCTCTATCACCATCTGGGCTATGCATATCTCCATATGCTGAAATGTGTCATGCTGAATGCCCTCCCAAATGAACTCCTTTTCCAAGGAAAGATATGCATCAAAATGCATGGAAAATAAGTCCTCGTGTGCTGCATGTAGCAGCTTCTCCTTGAGCTTAGAAGCTCGAGTCAATAAGACTCTTCCATAAGAATATATGACCATATCATCCACCATATATCGGTCATTTCCATCAGGTTCATCAAGAATCATGCAAGCACCAAGATCCTTGGAGTGCTCTACCAAGAGTTGAGACCTCCAATATGGATCAATCCCCCCACGAGACAGCGCTGGTGATCTGGCATGTGACTCTCTTCATGCTGTTGCCTGCTAATTTGACATTCCCCATGCCAAATTTTCCTTCAAAACTATTCATCTCTCCAAAGTCCAAGAGCGGTGAACCAAATGGCAAGATTTCTCTTACCAACTCCAAGTCTGGTGGCCTCCCTGGTGGAATGCCTCCATGTAGTGAGACATCCATGGCAAGAGAAGAATATTCATATGGTTGGGCAACCTTGCCCTTGCCCTCACAGTGCAAACCAATCTCCCTCCTCTTTGCACCAACTCTATGAAATAGATAGGGGTGTGTGCTCCTTATCAAGTGATGATGTCCTTCCTCCCTACCTTCTCCTTCCATCAATATCATCTCACAATCATGCTGCTAATTGATTTTAATTTTCCTTCCATATGTGAGATCCTTGGGAACTTCTTGCAATGACACAAGAAATCCTGCTGTTGGAGCATGTGCTCCTCCTTCCTCTACATGAGGCACTAGATATGCTATAGATGTGACAACATTGTAACCCCCATCCTTCTCTTCATCTTCAATTTGAATAGGAGGTAACTGCTCAATAAGAGGATCCTTCTTTGCAAAAGGACCCTTCATGCCCTCTTGTCCAAGGTTATGAAACACATATTTTTCCTCCAGCAAGGTATCATGCAAGATGTGATCTCCTCCAACATGTTTCTGAAGTGGTTTTGAGTTTGCAGGTCCCCCCAACTTATGCAAAAGTCCCATTGGTTTGATGGTCTCATGTTTTGTATCAAATCTTTCTACCAATATTTTAGTGAACTTTGCAAAAGAAGTATTAACATTTTTCAATGAAAATGACTCAAACATCCACCAAGCATAGGCCTTACCTTCAAAGTGCAGCGCTGCAACTCTAATGGCTTCTTCTTCATGTTAGCCACCTATGAATTTTTTGTCAAGAAAACAGGTGGCTAATATTTTTCTGAGCCTTCAAGAGATACTTTTCCTTATGAAAATATCTCATTCTTGAAGCCTTTGTGTGCCCTTTACCTTTTAGAATATCTTCACTGTTGTTTCCATGAAGATGTCCTCACTGTCTGTGAAAAAATTATGCTTAGAAAAGCCTCCATTTTCCCTTTGTATCCCTGCAAAATTCCCCATTTTAACCCTTTTCTCCCTTTTTTCAAAGCTTCCCTTTAACCCCCAAAATCCCTCCCCAAGTCTTCTAAATCATCCCATCACCCCTTTGAACCTTACAAATACCCTTTGTTTGGCTTAAAAATCCATTTTTCCCTCTACCGAAAACCTCTGTTCAGCCTTAGAAACTCTGTTTTTAGGCCAAGAAACCCATTTTTTACCATATAACAGGCTTAGCCCCTTTTTTGCCAGCCCCTAACCACTTCCCCTCCATGAACCTGAGCGCTAAGACCAAGCGCTAAGGCATCTAGCGCTTATCAGAATTGGAAGATGTCTAGGAGAGCATTTTCTTTGTTAAGGATAAAAGTTCCGATACGAGATGTATTTGTTCTGTCGGCCTTTGGAGCATTAGCAGCCGTCGATCTATACAGATCTGACGGTCTGCGCTTATTTTTCCATGCCCCATCACACTCCTTTGTAAACCCTCCGATGGCCATCTCCACCGTTGATCTTCAAGCGATCCAACGGCCATCGCAACACCGCGCTTATTGCCAATCGGAGATTTTAAAATGTACCACCCTCCGATGCCTCGATTGGCCGATCCTTGATTGGATCCTGGCCGTTGAATCAACAAGAACCAACGACTAGGATTTGATCTCACTTCGCTCGTGTTCCCTGATTGGTCACCCTCTGATCCAATCACAGTCGTTGATCTCCCATAGATCCAACGGTCCAGATGCAATCGCTCCTTCATCCCATCAGAGTTTTGGCCCTTCCATCGCTCTCCCTCTGATTAGATCGCAGCTGTCCATCCCTTACGATCCGACGGTCCTCCTTTCTCCTGCTCATTCCCTTAGCCCTTTGGCCTCCGCCTCCACTTTTAATCTCCACCGTCCAATCCCTAGGATCCAATGGCTTAGATTCCTCCTAACCACCAACCAAATCCTCCACCTTCATTCCTCCTCTACAGATCTCAGCCATCCATTGCACTGATCAGATGGTTCACAATGAAACCACCTTCGGCTTGACCCCACCTTAACTAAATGCGCAGCTCCTCGTTTCGTGCTCCATCCCCCACCGTCAGATCGCACGGCCCCAGATTCAATGGCCAACATCAATATCGCGCATATTTCATGTTCGGGCTTTAACAGTTAGAATTTACGCGATATGGGCGGTTTTGTTTTGCCACGTGTCAGTCGGGGACCTATATCGCATTCGAAAAGTGAAAACCGCCTTACCTGCCTATTATCGCGTGAAAACAGTTGTTTTTCCTGGAAAACCACTTCCCCATTTTTTGTTCCCGAAGGTCTATCTACAGATCTCGACCGTTGATCTGACCAGCTCAACGACCCTCATTTCATCTTGCACTCCATTCATATTTGTTCATCGCGCGACCATAGAACTTCATCGCGTCATCTCAACCGTAGATCTCCTCCTGAGATCTGACGGTCCATATTAAATTTCCCTCCGCCCATAACCGGGTCCCACCATTCAAGCCCATTTCATATGTTTTTCACGCATTTTCTTTGTATTCTGTCCAAAGGTCCAAACCTTATGATTTGCATTAAACAATCTTTTCTTTCACTCACATTAAAACTTTAATGTTTTATATTAAAGTTTGTTTCATTTCGCTTGGCCTCTAAAGCCTTTAATTAATGAATCCCCACCATCGATCATCATGACTCCATCTGATCTAACAGTCCATAATCGTTCCTCCTCCAAAGTTCCATCAGAGCAGATTTTCACCATTACACTGCATTTTTCACCAGTTTCCCTTTGCGTCCACTGTTTTCATCTCTTTTGCGCTACCATTCTCACAGCCTTCCACTGCATCCACCATCATTCCACATGGATTTTCTTAACATTTTGTGTGTTTTGCAGGGTTACAGGTGGTGGAAACTGCCATGGCTCACAGTCACTGTCATAGTGACACCGAGCGCAGAGAAGCCCATTTTCAGAGCCTGATATTGCAGAGAAATGTTTGGGAAGGTTTCTAAATGAAATTTTTCATTAAAATAACCAGTTTTAAAACTCTATAAAACCTCCAGCACCATTAAAGTTCCATTTTCACAGACAGAGACAGTCAATGAAGCGACAAAGAGTATCCGTGAAGGATCAAAGAGTTTTAAAGCCTGTAATCGAAGATTTTAAGCCTTAATACAATGTTTAAAGGGAAAATGTACCAGATTGAAGACCTTATGATTAACACAGAAGTCCTAATGAGGCCTAAAGCACAAAAAAAATGTTATCAGTGTCACGCATCAGCAGAAGGTTCCCTCCCGAGAAAGGACAAAGTACCCATACTGTTTTTATTATATACCGTGTTCCTAAGAAGATATACACCCTGATAGAAGTCCTAATGCTACCAGAGAATTTGTTATGCAGTATGGAGACCTGAAATTCATTTATCTACCTTTCTTGTACAGAGTACTACAGCCTAAAGTACATCAAAGAACATACCTGGAGTAAATATCAGCCTGTTGAAGACCATGCTTTCATCCAAAGAGTACTGAAGATTAATGCATACTTATTAAAACAGAGTGGGCCTCGAGCCCTCTTCTGCTACTTCTGTTTTAATGTTTCATCTACCTCCTCTGCCTCTCTTTCAACTATAAAAACTCAAGAAAAACACATTGTAAGGTTGGTTGTTGTTGCTTATTGATCGGATAACTGTGAATTGTAAGCTGTTTCTCTTGAGATACAGTTCTTTCTGTAAAGTTGTAAGATAGGCTGAGGAAGATGTTTTTAGACTGAATATCGAGCTGTTGGACAATGTTGTACATGACTGGTGTTGCTCTTTAATATGACAAGCACATTTCTTTGGATCCTGATTTAAAGCAGCGGTGATGTTTTCTGCCTTTGTCTCTGTTTTCCTTCTGTAATTCATTACATTTCATTTCTCTAGTAAGAATCAGAAACCTGGCTTAGGATATACGATTGCATGGTACCCTAATGATCCTGCTCTTCTTACCTTTGATGCTTTCTACTAAATGTGTTATCTAAGAATTAATTTAGGATAATTTAACCAGTGTAGTAGCTGTTATACACTGCTAGCTAATGTATGAATTTATGAATCTATTCTTAGATGTTCTTGTTGGGTTTTAATTGAAGGAATTGGATACTGGGAGTTTAGAATGATGATTCTGTCGCACTAGGGTCTTTTTCAATCGAATGAACCTTTCTAAGTTCCCTTAAGTTGGATGCCGAGGCATTTAAAGTTCAAAGCCTTTCTCTGATCTCAAGTTTTCACCTTTGCATTTAAATCTTTGATGTTCCCTTTGTCTGAAGAGTTAGCCTTGACGGGTTGGATCATAGGTGTTTAATGGCATGCCCTGTCCCTAGATTTGATTCCTAACTGGTCACCTTGGAGGTTTCCTTGTCGTTCACCTTCTTTCCCCATCATTTCATGCCACACTATCATCTTTAAGGTCCATTGTTTTAGATGACTAGCCCAATTGAAAGCCTTGAATACTGAGTAGCAAGGAAACCCTTTCATGACTCCATTGCCCAATGGTCTCGAGTGCTCTCTGAATTATCTTTCCTTTGCCTAAAATCCTCTTTTCTCATCCTTTGTCTTGTATTGAACCCTTCCTTTCATGTTTCCCAACAACCAACCAAACAAACAAAAACAAAACAAACCTTGTGCCTTATAACTAGCCTAATACCTTCAAATCAAGCTTCAAAGACATATACCTTTGCCTTTATAGAGAGATCCGTCTATGGACCCAGAAGGGCTATATCTTGAGGTTTAAAAGTGGTTTTGATGTTGTCTCATCTTTTGGTACTGCAAAAATTTCCAAAACATGGGAACTCCAACATAATGGTGACTCCGCTGGGGAATTTATGAGTGTTTTCCACCTTATTACATCTCTAGGACCTCAGAAAACCAAGATCTCTGGTTATATTGGCAGTTAATCACTGTGGTGGATAGTATACCTTATTGAAACATTTTAAACCCTCCACCTGGTGACTCCATAGTTCCTTAATGATTAAAGACTCCACTGGTGATTAGTAGGCCTGCTGATTATCTTGGTTTTCATAAGACTCCACTGGGAGACCAACCTTCATTACAACATCAGCCATATTAGAAGTAAAAAGAAGGATTAAGCTTATTTGTTTAAAGACAACATACTGGCTTCAAGGACCATTCATACAAGAGCTTATCCTAACCCAAACCCACCTGAAATAGTTGACAACCCTGAGAGCATCCTCAGGAAATCTCCTACACCTAAAAAGCCAACTATTTCTAGACACATCCATAGAGCTAACTCTGCACCAGAAGACTTTACAGCTCTATCAGACACTCATTTTGACTTAGACTTACCAAGTAGCTTACCAAGAACTAGGTCATTCAGTGCTCTAGACCAGCCATACCTTGAGCTTCCTGGTTCACCATATCAAAGTGGTCAACATATCAGGGATAGAGAGACCCCTCCATCCACACCCCCGGATATTCATTTCATTCAAAACTTGAGGCTCTGTCATCCTAAATCAGCTCAACAGAGTGTTGCTGGTCGTAGTATTCTTGTCATCCACATATCTACTGCTCAAGCCGATCCTTTACCCCCTGAGAACGTAATCATGGCAACCTGGTATGCACCTCTGGTGTTACCACAGCCTCTAGTGTCTTTACCCAACGATTATCAATAAAAAATCCCACATTTCACTGCAAAAGAGTCTAACACAGCTCAGCACCATGTAGATAGGATGGAGGATTCCTTTGACTATATGGAGATAGATGATGAGACAGTCGAAATGAGAATCTTTGCCCAGAGTTTAGGGGGTGATGTGAAGAAATGGTTTAAAGGCCTACCTCCTAATAGTATCCATGATCTTCCCTCTTTATATCAATACTTCATAAACAAATGGGAAGTCAAGACCAACCCTCTCCAAATCTTAGCAGAATACAAGAACCTTAAAAGAAAAGTAGGAGAGAGTGTCCATGACTATTCTACAAGGTTTAACAGTGTTTACAGCGCCCTTCCCCCACACATGAAACCTCCCCAAGGTATGGCTTTAGTGAAATATTCTGAAGGCTTTGATGCTGATATGGCCTACCAGCTTAGGGAGAGAGATTACAACACATTGGAAGATATGAAAAAAGGAGCAGTGAGTGTAGAGGCTAACTTGATTGAAAAAAGAGCCAGAATGAGGACTGAGAAAAAGGTAACATATAGGGATGACACATCAGCTTCCACATCCGATCCCAAGTATGAAATTCTAGCCAAAAACATGGAAAGGCTAGAGAAAATGATGGAAAAAATGGTTGTCACAGTCAGTAATCAAAACAGAAACCAAAATCATAACTAGAACCAGAACTTTAGGAGAAACAATCCCCCAAACAGACAGAGAGACTCAGATCAACAAGTCATACCCCCATTCCAAGAGAAATTTCTTGATGAGGATGAGGGGATAATAGAAGAGTCTGAGGGAACCACAATAAACATGTTGGAAATAGACAACTCAATCCACAACTGTTCCACAGAAGAAGATCAGACCTCACACTCACATTGGGATGAGGAAAGGTTAGAATCCGAGGATTATAGGCTAGGATTTGAAAATGCCATCATGCAGGTTAGAGAACAGTATGAACTTAGAAGAAAAAAGAGCTTAGACAATTCCAAACCAAAAGCTTCTGAGATTACCATTAAGAAAAGGCCTGAGAAAACTTCTAAGGTGACTGCTGAAAGTAGCAAATTAGCTGCTGAGAGTTCTGGGAAGAACAAATAAAAAGACAACCAAAATACTGATAAACAAAGTCAGAAAACTAGCATCACTAGCATTGCACCTAATGCTCTTGATAAAACAGCTACCAGCACTGTACATAGTGAGAATCAACACGCTGATTCTGCCACTAAAGTAGTGGCTAACAAAACAAAGTTAAGTCTTACAAAGAGTCAATCTCCTTTCAATTTGGAGAGTGAGATTGCTAAAATTAAAATCTCTGTCCCACTCTCTGAGCTGGTCACTCAGGATGTATATAAAGGCCAAATTTTGAAAGCTTTAAATCTAGGTGAAAATAGTGACACTGTCAATCTGAGTGATGACCAACCAGCCCTTCTGTTTGGTCCAAAGATAGAAGGGAAGTTTCAGGAAGGGGTGGTACCCCCTTTTTATATCAGCCTCAATATCCATGACAAGATCCTTCATAACACAATGCATGACTCTGGGGCATCACACAACCTAATGTCTAAGGTAGTTATGGAGATGTTAGGCCTAGAGATAACCCATCCTTATAAAGATTTATATTCATTTGACTCTAGCAGAGTAAAGTGCCTTGGCCTAATCAAAGATCTGTGTGTGAACCTGACCCAGATTCCAACAAAATGTATGGTTATGGATGTTGTAGTGGCAGATGTGCCACCTAAGAATGGCATGTTGCTATCAAGATCATGGGGAGCTAAGCTGCAAGGTACAATGAAGATGGATGGGTCATATGCCACAATCCCTGTCTTTAGCCAACTTAGGAAACTGTATAGATAGGCACAAATGAAGTTCATGTTTAGCAGCCTTGAAAAGCCTGAAAATTCACCTCTGTACTCTGTGCACACAGATCTGGACTCCTTTATCCTTTGCAACGATGAATCCATAGACGAGCCAGAGCCAGAAGACAGAGATACAAACAATATAGTAGAGCCCATAGATTTTAACATAATGGCCACTCTAGACTTAGAAGAAAATGAAGAAGAAACCTTTGGACAGTGCACTAAATCTGAACTCAGAGTAAACAAGAACAAGATTACAAACAACTGACTGGTCATATCTTTGAACCCCATACAAATCATGAAGAAAAAAACACTCCACACCACGGTGTAGACCCCACAATACAACAGACTAGTGAAACCCACGTTAGGGAGGAAAATGATGATAAACTTGAAAAAGATCCTTTATGGAGAACGAATTTCGATGGGTCTTGCACTAGAAAGACTACAAGAGCGGGTGTGTGGTTACATAACATAGAGAGTGACTATGCTGAGAGTCATGCCTTTAATCTGAACTTCAAATGTATAAACAATATCGCAGAGTATGAGGCTCTCATCCTAGGCTTGAATTTTTTGAAAAAACTAGGAGTCCGTAGGATAGCTGTACATGGAGACTCTGAGTTAATCATAAAACAAGTGAACGGAGAGTATACAGCTAAACACCCTAGGTTGAGAGCGTACAAGAATGATGCTATGGATTTACTGAAAACCTTTGTAGAATATGAACTAGTGTTTGTTCCCGGGAGTCAGAACGTAATTGCGAATGGATTAGCCTGCATAGCTAGCTCATATCATAAGTCTCCTAGTGACAAAAAAATCATCATTGAAACGAAATATAGACTTGTAGTGCCTGATAATGAGAAATATTGGCAGGTCTTTGAGGGCGACAAGCAGATAGAGGATTTCCTGATTGGCAAGAACGAGTTTGAATTCTCTGATTCAGACTCTAAATCCGATGAAAGCTACCTGAGTGAAGAGCCCCCAGATGAAGAAAGATCACCACATAACGTAGAAATAAACACTTTAACTGAACAAATTGGAAATCCAACCGAAGAGTACAAGAATGCAGATAAAGAGGAAATAGAGGTGCTGCAATCAAAAGATAAGAATATACGCTGAGGACTGGCACCTTTAGAGGACCTCTTTGACTTTGAGGACGTAGCGGAAAAACCCACTATAGAATAGTCAGACTCTGATGTCAAGGAATGCAACATAGGCACTGAAGACAAGCCTAAGACAATTAAGTTGGCTAAGTCCTTGCCCGCAGACATGAAAAATAAATATATTGACTTGTTTAAAGAGTTCATTGATGTGTTTTCCTAGAGCTACGAGGACTTAAAATCCTATGATACAAACATTATACAGCACAAAATACCTCTGAAAGAGAACCAAAAACCATTCAGATAGAAACTTCACAGAATTAACCCGAAACAATTGCCTCTAGTTGAAAAGGAAATCAAGAAGATGTACGAGGCAGGAATTATAGTGCCTATGAGGTTCTCCAATTGGGTTTCCAACCTTGTAGCTGTGAGAAAGAAAACAGGTGAGATCAGACTGTGCATTGATTTCAGAAACCTTAACAGAGCTTCACTTAAAGATAATTACCCCTTACCAAAGATGGAACACATCCTACAGAGGGTAGTGGGCTCAAAAATGATCTCCCTATTAGACGGTTTTTTAGGCTATAACCAAGTATTAGTACTCCCAGAAGACCAACTCAAGACATCTTTCACCACTCCATGGGGCACTTTTATGTACGTAAAAATGCCTTTTGGACTAATGATCGCTGGTGCGACCTTCCAACGAGCAATGGACATAGCCTTTTCGGAGGAAATAGGGCACTTCGTTGTCATCTATCTGGATGACATAACAGTCTATTCCAGGACTGATGAAGAGCACCTAAAACAACTGAGAAGAGTTTTTGAAAAATGTAGAAGGTTCGTTCTATCTTTAAATCCCAAGAAGACTGTGTTCGGGCTTCAAGAAGGTAAGCTTCTTGGCCATATTATATCAGATAAGGGAATTAAAATAGACCCGCAGAGAATTGAGGGAATACTGCAGATCACCCACCCGAGAAACATAAAAGAGTTGCAGTCCTTTATTGGGAAAATTAACTTCTTAAGGAGGTTTATTCCAAACCTAGCTGAACACCTCAGGGATATGGCAAACATGCTGAAAAAAGGTGTAGGGGTTAAGTGGACTGTAGAGGCTAAAAAATATTTTGAATTAGTTAAACTTGCACTCACCCGAGCGCCTATCTTAATCAGCCCAGATTTCTCAAAATATTTCTTGATATTTTCCTTTGCCTCCAAGCATACAGTGGCTGAAATTCTGCTATAGAAAAATCCAGAGGGAATGGAACAGCCTATTGCTTTCTTCAGCAAGGCTCTGAGGGATGCACCCTTGAAATATAACATAATGGAAAAACAGGCCTATGCCTTGGTCAAGGCCTTGAAAGACTTTAGGGTGTATATACTGCATTCTCACATCATTGCTTACGTACCAAACATAGTGGTTAAAGACATTTTGTCCCAAGATCCTGATGGAAAGAGGGGCAAATGGATTGCTGTAATATTAGAGTATGACCTGGAAATAAAACCCACAAGACTGATTAAAGGTCAGGGCTTAGCTCAACTGATGGTTGAATCTAACTTGCAAGCCCTTGACATAAACATGGTAGATGCCCTGGATGAACATGAAGGGTTGCCTAATCCTTCTGTTGAAGAAAAAATTCAAAACTCTCGTTGGTATTCTGATATCCTGTATGTGCTCACAAACCTCAATGCCCCTCATGATTTATCAAAGACTAAGGCTAGATTCCTAAAGTTTAAAGCCAAAAAATATTGCATACTGAATGAATGTTTATACTCGAAAAATGCAAATGGTCTATTTCTTAAATGTTTTCGTGAAACTGAAGCAGAAAGGATTAAACAGGAGTTCCATGCAGGAGAGTGTGGAGGCCATTTAAACTGGAAAGTCACTGCTAACAAAATACTCAGAGCTGGCTATTACTGGCCTACACTTTTTAATGACATCCATAAAATGATAATTGCCTGCCATAAGTGCCAAATTTTCGAGGGCAAAAGAAAGCTCCTCCCTTTACCATTACAACCCATTATTGTTGAGGCTCCCTTTCAACAATGGGGCCTAGATTTCATAGGAGAAATACACCCTGCTTCTTCTGCACAACACAAGTGGATCCTTACAACCACTGACTATTTCACAAAATGGATAGAGGCCATACCTTCTAGGAATGGCACAGATTCTGTTATCATTAAGTTCCTAGAAGACCACATCCTCTCTAGATTTGGCTGCCCAAGAAAGATAATCACTCATAACGATGCTACTTTTGGATCCAAGAATATGATTGATTTTTGTCACAGGTATCAGATAGCACTCGGCCGTTCAACTTCTTATCACCCACAAGGTAATGGGTTAGCTGAATCATCAAACAAGAGCTTGGTGACCATCATCAAAAAACTGCTTGAAGAGAATAAGAAATCATAGCATAACAAGTTAGTGCATGCTTTGTGGGATGAAAGACTAACAACAAAGAAATCCATCGGAATGTCACCATATCAGCTTGTTTATGGAACAGAGGCAGTGTTTCCAACCAGCCTTGGGGTACCAGTGATCAAACTAGTCTAAGAGATTCAGACAGAGGAGGACAGTATGGTGAGGAGGATAAATCAAACAATTCATCTCCAACAAACAAGAGAAGAAGTCTACAACAGAGCCCTGAAAGTACAAGAAAATATAAAAAAGTTGTTTGATAAGAGAACAAAAGCTTGTGACTTCAAAATTGGAGATAAAGTTCTAAAGTGGGACTCTAGGAGAGAAGACAAAGGAAAGCATGGCAAATTTGACAGTTTGTGGCAGGGTCCTTACATCATACAATCCACTATTGGTCCAAATGCCTTTTTTCTGCAAGAGCTAGATGGTACAGATCTATTTGGGGGTCTTGTCAATGGCAGGATGCTCAAGCATTACTACTACTGATTTCTAGTTTACAGTTTTCATTTCCATTATAAATACCATTGCTATGTTTTGTTTTCAAAGAAAAAGAGAAAATGTTTCAAAAATAGAAAGAGAGGTTCAGACATGCTCAAAACATGAACCTTTGAAGTGCAAAAGATTGGCTCTAACATGATCAAAACCTGAGTCAAAGAAAGTAAAGAAGCTGGTTCTAATATGCTCAAAATATGAACCAACAAGGAAGAAGGAAGATCAGCTCTAAGAAGCCCAAAACCAGAGCTGAAGTGAAGAATAAAGTGACTCTAACAAGCTCAAAACTTGAGTCACAAAGAAAAGAAGGATGCTTCGAAGTTTCAGAATCTCAAGCCTTCAAAATTTTGTTTTCAAATTTCTGCAATTTCAGTCCATGTGCAGCTGTCTTTATGGCTTGGATCCACAGCAAACTAGACTGTCTAATCCTGGTTTAATCGTTTTAAATTTCTGCTGTAGAATGTAGAGAAAGAAACCTGCTAGACAGTTTAATCCTAGCAGATATTAGATTAGGTAGAGAAACTATTAGGCCAACAATTTAATTTGGTCTCATGGAGGAATAAGGGTAGAATTATATTAGTTTTTTTTCTGCTTTCAATAAAAAATGATGAAGAAGGTTTGCAAATTCAAATGCACCTTGAAGAAAAAATGTTAGGATTGTAGGATGGGTAGGTAGATTGTTTGGGAATGTTTCTGCTAATTAATATCCATCATGTTTGTAACAGCTGAATAAAGAAGAAAGATGGTTCAAATATCAGGCATCTTTCCTACTCCAAATATTATTTTATGAATTCTTGACACCTTCAAGAAGATGCCATCCCCATGTGGAGCCACTGTTAGCCACCTATGAATTTTTTGTCAAGCAAACAGGTGGCTAATATTTTTCTGAGCCTTCAAGAGATACATTTCCTATGAAAATCTCTCATTCTTGAAGCCTCTGTGTGCCCTTTACCTTTGAGAATATCTTCACTGCTGTTTCCATCAAGATGTCCTCACTGTCTGTGAAAAACTTATGCTTAGAAAAGCCTCCATTTGGCCTTTATATCCCTGCAAAATTCCCCATTTAAACCCTTTTCTCCCTTTTTCAAAGTTTCCCTTTAACCCCCAAAATCGATTTCCAAGTCTTATAAATCATCCCATCACCCCTTTGAACCTTACAAATACCCTTTGTTTGGCTTAAAAATCCATTTTTCCCTCTACCGAAAACCTCTGTTCAGCCTTAAAAACTCTGTTTTTATGACAAAAAAACCCATTTTTTACCATATAACAGGCTTAGCCCCTTTTCGGCCAACCCCTAACCACTTCCCCTCCATGAACCCGAGCACTAAGGCATCTATTTCTTATCGGAATCAGAAGATGTCCGGGAGCGCATTTTCTTTGTTAAGGAGAAAAGTTCCGATGCGAGGTGTATTTGTTCTGTCGGCCTTTGGAGCATTACCAGTCGTCGATCTATACAAATATGATGGTCAGTGCTTATTTTGCCACGCCCCATCACACTCCTTTGTAAACCCTCCGATGGCCATCTCCACCATTGATCTTCAAGCGATCCGACGACCATCGCAGCACCCCACTCATTGCCAATCAGAGATTTTAAAATGTGCCACCCTCCAATTCCCCGATTGGCCCATTCCCGATTGGATCCTGGTCGTTGAATCCACAAGAACCAACGGCCAGGATTTGATCTCACTCCGCACGTGTTCCCTGATTGGTTACCCTCCGATCCAATCAAAGCCGTCGAAATCCCGTAGATCTGACGGTCCAGATGCAATTGCTCCTTCATCCCATCAGAGTTTTGGCCTTTCCATCGCTCTCCCTCCGATTAGATCGCAGCCGTCCATCCCTTACGATCCGACGGTCCTCCTTTCTCCCGCTCATTCCCTTAGCCCTTTGCCCTCTGCCTCCACTTTTAATCTCCGTCATCCAATCCCCAGGATCCAACGGCCTAGATTCCTCCTGACCACTAACCAACTCCTCTGCCTTCGTTCCTCCTCTGCATATCTCAGCCGTCCATCGCACTGATCGGACAGTTAACAATGAAACCAACTTCGGCTTGACCCCACCTTAACTGACCGCGCAACTCCTCGTTTCGCGCTCCATCCCCCACCGTCGGATCGCACGGCCCCAGATCCAATGGCCAGCATCAATATCGTGCATATTTCGTGTCCAGGCTTTAACAGTTAGAATTTACGTGATATGGGCAGTTTTGTTTCGCCACGTGTCAGTCGGGGACCTATATTGCGTTTGAAAAGTGAAAACCGCCTTACCCGCCTTTTATCGTGTGAAAACAATTATTTTTCCTGGAAATTTTTGTTCCTGAAGGTCCATCTATAGATCTCGACCGTTGATCTGACCAGATCAACGACCCTCATTTCATCTCACACTCCATTCATATTTGTTCATCGCACGACCATAAAACTTCTTCGCGTCATCTCAACCGTCGATCTCCTCCTGAGATCTGACGGTCCATATTAAATCGCCCTCCGCCCATAATCAGGTCCCACCATTCAAGCCCATTTCATATGTTTTTCACACATTTTCTTTGTATTCCGTCCAAAGGTCCAAACCTTATGATTTTCATTAAACAATATTTTCTTCTGCCCACATTAAAACTTTAATGTTTTATATTAAAGTTTGTTTCATTTTGCTTGGCCTCTAAAGCCTTTCATTAATGAATCCCCGTCGTCGATCATCATGACTCCATCTGATCTAACGGTCCATAATCGTTCCTCCACCAAACTTCCATCATAGCATATTTTCACCATTACACTGCATTTTTCACCAGTTTCCCTTTGCATCCACTATTTTCATCTCTGTTGCACTGCCATTCTCACAGCCTTCCACTACATCCACTGTTTCCATCTCTGTTGCGCTTCCATTCTCACAGCCTTCCACTGCATCCACCATAATTCCGCATGGATTTTCTTAACATTTTGTGTGTTTTGCAGGGTTACAGGCGGTGGAAACTGCCATGGCTCACAGTCACTGTCATAGTGACACAGAGCACAGAGAATCCCATTTTCAGAGCCTGATATTGTAGAGAAATGTTTGGGAAGGTTTCTAAATGAATTTTTTCATCAAAAGAACCAGTGTTTAAACTCTGTAAAACCTCCAGCGCCATTAAAATTCCATTTTCACAGACAAAGACAGTCAATGAAGCGGAAAAGAGTATCAGTGAAGGATCAAAGAGTTTTAAATCCTGTAATCAAATATTTTAAGCCTTAATACAATGTTTAAAAGGAAAATGTACCAGATTGAAGACCTTATGATTAACACAGAAGGCCTAACGAGGCCTAAAGCACAGAAACAATGTTATCAGTGTCACGCATCAGCAGAAGGCTCCCTCCTGAGAAAGGACAAAGTACCTATACTAATTTTATTCTATACCGTGTTCCTGAGAAGATCTACACCCTGACAGAAGTCCTAATGCTACCAGAGCATTTGTTATGTAGTATGGCAGACCTAAAAGTCATTTAGCTGCCTTTCTTGTACAGAGTACTACAGAGTACTACAGCTGAAAGTACATCAAAGAACATACCTGGAGTAAATATCAGCGTGTCGAAGACCACGCTTTCACCCAAAGAGTACTGAAAATTAATACATAGATATTAAGACAGAATGGGCCTTGAGCCCTCTTCTACTACTTCTGCTACTTCTGTTTTAATGTTTCATTTATTGTTTCATCTACCTCCTCTGCCTCTCTTTCAGCTATAAAAACTCAAGAAAAAGGCATTGTAAGGTTGGTTGTTGTTGATTATGGATCAGATAACTGTGAATTGTAAGATGTTTCTCTTGCGATACAGTTCTTTGTGTAAAGTTGTAAGATAGGCAGAGGAAGATGTTTTCAGACTGAATATCAAGTTGTTGGACAATGTTGTACATGACTGGTGTTGCTCTTTAATATGACAAGCACATTTCTTTGGATCCTGATTTAAAGCAACGGTGATGTTTTCTACCTTTGTCTCTGTTTTCCTTCTGTAATTCATTACATTTCATTTCTCTGGTAAGAATCAGAAACCTGGCTTAGGATATACCCTTGCATGGTACCCTAATGCTCTTGCTCTTCTTTCCTTTGATGTTTTCTACTAAATGTGTTATCTAAGAATTAATTCAGGATAATTTAACCAGTGTAGTAGCTGTTATACACTGCTAGTTGATGTATGAATTTATGAATCTGTTCTTAGATGTTCTTGTTAGGTTTTAATTGAAAGAATTGGGATACTGGGAGTTTAGAATGCTAATTCTGTCTCACTAGGTCTTTTTCAATCAATTGAACCTTTCTATGTTCCCTTAAGTTGGATGTCGAAGCATTGAAAGTTCAAAGCCTTTCTCTGATCTCAGGTTTTCACCTTTGTGTATAAATCTTTGATGTTCCCTTTGTCTGAAGAGTTAGCATTTAGGGGTTGGATCATAGGTGTTTAATGGCATGATCTATCCCTAGATCTGATTCCTAACTGGTCACCTTGGAGGTTTCCTTGTCATTCACCTTCTTTCCCCATCATTTCATGCCACACTATCATCTTTAAGATCCACTATTTTAGATGACTAGCCCAATTGAAAGCCTTGAATACTGAATAGCAAGTAAACCCTTTCATGACTCCATTGCCCAATGGTCTCGAGTTCTCTCTGAATTATATTTCCTTTGCCTAAAATCCTCTTTGCTCATCCTTTGTCTTGTATTGAACCCTTCCTTTCATGTTTCCCAACAACCAAACAAACAAACAAACAAAAACAAAACAAACCTTGTGCCTTATAACTAGCCTAATACCTTCAAATCAAGCTTCAAAGACATATACCTTTTCCTTTATAGAGAGATCCCTCTCTGGACCCAGGAGGGCTAGATCATGAGGTTTGAAAGTGATTTTGATGTTGTCTCATATTTTGGTACTGCCAAACTTGCCAAAACATGGGAACTCCAACACTTTAGAAACTGGGTGCTGCTGCAAGTAAGTACACGACTCCTCCACCCAAGCTTTGGCTGAGCAAGTTGGGGATCCATCAAAGGTAGATAGAGAAAATATATCCATGTCATGCAACTGGCTCCTCTCCACCTTGATCTTGAAAAACTCTTTGAAAGTAATATGATCTCTAAACTTCTCAGTTTGAGACTCATACTCTTGCAGAAAATTACTACGAGTTTTCCTCCCCAGCATTTCCTCTTCTTTCATATCTTTCATAGCATACCTGGGCATTTGACTGCACTGTGCATAATCGGGTGTAGCTGCATGCTCACACCTATCATGTGCCAGTCTAGATCTGGCTCTAGATCGAAACTCCTCAGGGGATTCCATCTCTCTTCTCATCTTCTTAAGATTTTCATTGATGCACTGTACAGATTTTGGAAGAAGATTTGTAAGGCTATCTTCCCTTTTTCCTCCACATAATGGATTATTATTTTTGTTCATCTCTCCTTCCCTAGATAGCTTCATGGCTAAGTTCCACAGGCTGAGTCAAGATTGAAGCTTTGATACCACTGTAATATCCCAAAATAGGGTTTTTCTACAACAGTAAGAATATCTTAAGATATTATTAAGTTGGAGAAACAAAAAATAGACTCATATGTTGTGTTCAAAAAAACATAGCCATCAAATGAGTGAAACAACAACAAAATAAGAATGTCTACACATTCCCAGGTGGGGAAAATGCAGAAATAAGACCCTGAAAACATTATTTCTGAAGATCTGCTTTTTTACTAGGTGAAATAACACTTGTTTCCCTTAGAATATGATGTTAGGCCCTCACATTAAAAAGGGGATCAGAAATAAATCCCTTTTGATATGTTAAACAGACCTCCCGGCTCCCTATCAGCTCAAAAATAGCCAAATCCCATGACTTGAGTTATGCAGAAAAATATTGAAGCATGTACAATGTTATTTTATGAGGATTTCTGCAGTATAATGATAAAATAGCATGGATCTGGAGTTATATGGAATAATATTCCAAGAAAATGAAGATCTGACCTCCTTATTGTATTATAAAGCCAACCCGGCAAGGGTTTCATGAAACACATGTACAAGAAAGAGCAGATCTGAATATTCAGCTCAGAAAATGCATTATTACTGCAACATTACAAAATTATAGCTGAAAAATACAAAGGAGGGATGAGGATACCTTCCTCTAGCTTTCCGGGAGAAGAGTCGGCCCTTTCCCTAGGAAACTAGCTCAGAAACAAGGGTCTTAACCCTGCTGCAGCAAATTTGTGCAAAATGACACAGTTCCTGCAAGGGACTGTATTGTAGGAGATGAGAAACACTTTGGCCTGCTGCCAAGATATGAAGTGTACTCAGAAATCTTCCCAGTTGATTTCTCAAGAGAAAGAAGGAACTCTCTACTGAGAAACAACCCGTAAGTGGGGTAATAATCCTCCACTGCAACACCCTGTAACTCAGCAATATCCTGCTACAAAAATAACACTAGGAATGAAGAATGATGCTTGGCCTTGAGCCTGGATGTGGAGAAATACAGGACAAGCTCTCCCAAGAGGCCTCTCAAGGGAAGAGGTGGGATTCTCGCTCGAGAACACCCGGTGCTAAAAAACACTACCACCCTGCTAAACAGCAAAAGGAAGCCAAGTCTAAACAGATAAGGTCAAAAGATCGAAATACCAAAGCATGAATAACAAAGGCCTCCATCCTCTCCCTATATAGCAAGTGAAACTCTCCACATTGGGTCCCATCCACATGTGCCATCAAGCTCATGCAAGTTGTCCTCCACCAAAACTGCGCTGTCCATCAAGGTGGTTCAATGTATCTAGATAGCTTTGTTGACTTGGTCAAAGTTGACTGAATCAACATGAACCCATCTCTGTTCACACCCATGGGTGCTCAAATAAGCTACTTATTATTACCCCTTTCACATTAGGATTATTATTGATCCTCTTAAAGAGGTTAATGGGGCCTCCCTACCCATTTATTTACCTTCCTAGTGATAAAACAACTCTAATATTCCATTTAGATTGGAGGCTAAAATTTTGGAATGTTACAGTCCTCCCCTCCAAAATGTTTCTTGTCCTCAAGCAACTGTATAAGGAGAGAAAAAATCCCCCCCTCCTCTTCTTGTGGCCTCCTCATCATAAGTATCCACCACTGCTCAAAATGATCTGCTACAAATCTATCC
Organism: Pinus albicaulis; assembly: GCA_034641835.2. Classification (NCBI taxonomy): domain Eukaryota; kingdom Viridiplantae; phylum Streptophyta; class Pinopsida; order Pinales; family Pinaceae; genus Pinus; species Pinus albicaulis. The sequence goes on along the minus strand of CM076570.1, from coordinate 1,234,553,234 downwards.
TCCAATGTTTCCTCCGAAGCATGCAAAACCATATGGCTTACATCATAGAAAGGTGGAAGATGTAAGTGGAAACCTCCCTGCTATACAATAGCCTCCTCAAGGTAGGAGTGATGATGAACATGGGGAATATTATTCCCAGTGAGTGACTCCCACACCCATGCTATCATCCAAATGAAATGAGTCAATCTAGTTAGCTCAAAAAGATCCTCAACCCCGAGTTCATACAATGTGTTGGGGCTACATGGAGAGATTGGATCCTCCCAACCAAGTGGTTTCTATATCCATTTATGAAAAGTATGGGGCTGTTTCTAATCTTGGGCTGAAATTTCATGACCTCCAAGAGTGGCCCAAGCTACCCCATCAAACAAATAAACCATGAAGTGCCTCCTCCAAAAACTCAAGTTCTCCAAATGGCTCCTCCCACATGAAGAAGAGAGATGTAATTTGGAAATCATGGGCTGCCCATTGCTCCTTCGGAAAAATGCATCATGCAAATTAGGGAGAATCATACCCCCAATGGGCATCTTCAAATCATATCCCACTCTCCAAACAAAGCTTCCCATGAAATCAGCAATACATGGAAGCAAAAACCAATAGAAACAAGTTGTCACATGACAACCAGAAAGTGGATCAAGGTCCCATACAAGGACCCAACGCAGTGAATCTTTTACCTGCCTCAAATCAAACAAAACAAGTGCTTTTCCAGCCACTTGTTTGCTACCACAATCATCTTACAAGATATAAACATGAAAGTACAAAAGGGTGTCAATGGTGCACACCAAAAATCATGTGGCTTCCCCCACAAACCACCAATGAGATAGCCAATATCAATGCTAAAAATGGCTTCAAGTACATCATTATACAATATACAAGAAGGAATAATCCTCCTTGGTACAATATGCTTCTCATAAAAAGATATGAAGTAAAAAACATAAGGTGAAATTGTATATTCTCCATCACGCATTTGAGGTCTTGAGCTTAAATGGCTCAACTGAAAATGCTCCCTCACTCCCAGTTAGTAAGAAGGTGGCTGTGAAATCCTCTCTATCACCATCCGGGATATGCATCTCTCCATATGTTGAAATATGTCATGCTAAATGCCCTCCCAAATGAGCTCCTCTGCCAAGGAAACATATGCATCAAAATGCATGGAAAAGAAGTCCTCATGTGCTGCATGTAGCAGCTTCTCCTTGAGCTTAGAAGCTCTAGTAAAGAAGACTCTGTCATAAGAATAGATGACCATATCATCCACCATATATCGGTCATCTCCATCAGGGTCATCAAGAATCATGCAAGCACCAAGATCCTTGGAGTGCTCTACCAAGAGTTGAGACCTCCAATATGGATCAATCCCCCCAAGGGATATCGCTGGTGATCTAGCATGTGAAACTCTCTTCATGCTGCTGCCTGCTACTTTGACATTCCCCATGCCAAAGTATACCTCAAAACTCCTCACCTCTCCTAATTCCAAGAGTGGTGAACCAAATGGAAAGATTTATCTTACCAACTCCAAGTCTGGTGACCTCCCCAGTGGAATGCCTCCATATAGTGAGACATCCATGGCAAGAGAAGACTGTTCATATGGTTGGGAAACCTTGCCCTTGCCCTCACAGTGCAAACCAGTCTCCCTCCTCTTTGCACCAGCTCTCTGAAATAGATAGGGGTGTGTGCTCCTTATCAAGTGATGATGTCCTTCATCCCTACCTTCTCCTTCCATCAATATCATCTCACAATCATGCTACTCATTGATTTTACTTTGCCTCCCATATGTGAGATCCCGGGGAACTTCTTGAAGTGACACAAGAAATCCTGCTATTGGAGCATGTGCTCCTCCTTCCTCTACATGAGGCACTAGATATGCTCTAGATGTGACAACGCTGTAACCCCCATCCTTCTCTTCATGTTCAATGTGAATAGGAGGTAACTGCTCAATAAGAGGATCCTTCTTTGAAAAAGGACCCTTCATGCCCTCTTGTCCAAGGTTATGAAACAAATATCTTGCCTCCAGCAAGGTATCATGCAAGATGTGATATCCTCTAATAGGTTTCTGAAGTGGTTTTGAGTTTGCAGGTCCCCCCAACTTATGCAAAAATCCCATTGGTTTGATGGTCTCATGTTTTGTATCAAATCTTTCTACCAATGTTTTAGTGAACTTTGCAAAAGAATAAGTATTAAAAATTTTCAGTGAAAATGACTCAAACATCCACCAAGCATAGGCCTTACCTTCAAAGTGCAGCGCTGCAACTCTAATGGCTTCTTCTTCAAAAACTGGGTGTTGCTGCAAGTAAGTACACAACTCCTCCACCCAAACTTTGGCTGAGCAAGTTGGGGATCCATCAAAGGTAGATACAAAAAATATATCCATGTAATGCAGCTGGCTCCTCTCCACCTTGATCTTGCAAAACTCTTTGAAAGTAATATGATCTCTAAACTTCTCATTTTGAGACTCATACTCTTGCAGAAAATTACTAAGAGTTTCCCTCCCCGACATTTCCTCTTCTTTCATCTCTTTCATAGCAGACCTGGGCATTTGAATGCGTTGTGCATAATCGGGTGTAGTTGCATGCTCACACCTATCATGTGCCAATCTATATATGCCTCTAGATCCAAACTCGTCAAGAGATTCCATCTCTCCTCTCATCTTCTTAAGATTTTCATTGATGCACTGTACAGATTTTGGAAGAAGATTTATAAGCATATCTTCCCTTTTTCCTCCACATAATGGAGTATTATTTCTATTCATCTCTCCTTCTCTAGATAGCTTCATGGCTGAGTTCCACAGGCTGAGCCAAGATTGAAGCTTTGATACCACTGTAATATCCCAAAATAGGGCTTTTCTACAAAAATAAGAATATCTTAATATATTCTTAAGTTGGAGAACCAGAAAATAGACTCCTATTTTGTGTTCAAAAACACATAGCCATCAAATGAGTGAAACAACAACAAAAGAAGAATGTCTACACATTACCAAGTGGGGAAACTGTAGAAATTAGACCCTGAAAATGTTATTTCTAAAGATCTGCGTTTTTACTGGGTGAAAAAATGCTTGGTTCCCTTAGCATATGATGTTAGGCCCTCACATACAAAAGGGGATCAGAAATAAATCCCTTTTGATATGTTACACAGACCTCTCGGTTCCCTATCAGCTCAAAAATAGCCAAATCCCATGACTTGAGTTATGTAGAAAAAGACTGAAGCATGTACAACGTTATTTTATGAGGGTTTCTGTAGTATAATGATAAAATAGCATGGATCTGGAGTTATATGGAATAATATGCCAAGAAAATGAAGATCTGACCTCCTTATTTTATTATAAAGTTAAACGACAAGGGTTTCATGAAACACATGTACAAGAAAGAGCAGATCTGAATGTTTAGCTCAGAAAATGCAGTCTTACTGAAAAATTACAGAGATATAGCTGAAAAATGAAAAATAGGGATGAGGATCCCTTCCTCTAGCTTTCTGGGAGAAGGGTTAGCCCTTTCCCTAGGAAACTAGCTCAGAAACAAGGGTCTTAACCTTGTTGCAGCAACTCTATGAAAAATGACGCAGTTCCTGCAAGGGACTGTGCTGTAGGAGGTGAGAAACACTTTGGCCTATTGCTAAGATATGAAATGTGCTCAGAAATCTTCCCAGCTTATTTTTCAAGAGAAGGAAGGCACCCTCTACTGAGAAACAGACCCGGAAGTGGGGTAATATTCCTCCACTGCAACACCCTGCAGCTCAGCAATATCCTGCTATAGAAATAACACTGGGACTGAAGAATGATGCTTGGACTTGAGCCTGGATGTGGAGCAATACAGGACAAGCTCTCCCAAGAGGCCTCTCAAGGGAAGAGGTGGGATTCCCGCTCGGGAACACCCGGTGCTAAACAGCATTGCCACCCTGCTAAACAACAAGAGGAAGCCAAGTCTAAACAGACAAGGTCAAAAGATCGAAATACCAAAGCATGAATAACAAAGGCCTCCATCCCCTCCCTATATAGCAAGTGAACCTCTCCACATTGGGTCTCATCCACATGTTCCATCAAGCTCATGCAAGTTGTCCTCCACCAAAACCGCGTTGTCCATCAAGGTGGTTCAATGTATCTAGACAACTTTGTTGACTTGGTCAAAGTTGACTAAATCAACATGATCCCATCTCTGTTCACACCCAAGGGTGCTCAAATAAGCTGCTTATTCTTACCCCTTTCACATTAGGAGTATTATTGATCCTCTTAAAGAGGTTAATGGGGCCTCCCTACCCATTTATTTACCTTCCTAGTGATAAAACAACTCTAATATTCCATTTAGCTTGGAGGTTAAAATTTTGGAATATTACAGAATACCTCTTCAGTTTTTATTTCCTTATTTTGGGAGGACCAACCATTCATTTGAACAACCGCATTTACCAAGTTTTCATGCAAATTAACTTGGGTGGCTATTGTTCGAGTGGGAGCGAGTTCGGTTTGAATTCCTATTGATTTATTCTCGCATATTCTTGTTTGTGTAGCTACATAAGTTACCTCAAGAGCAGTGTTCTGAGTTTTACAGTTTCTAACTTCTCATCGTAGCCTTCTAACTATCTTATGGAGCTTTCAGTATTTTTTTCGCAGCTTCTTAAGTTTTTCTCCGGCTCCTTGAATCTTTTGAGGAGCGTCCACTCCACTAACAGGTTTATCAATGGTTTCTAGAGCTGCTTGTTGGTCATCAGGGTTGTGTTACAAAAGAACTGTATCACCTGACTGATTGTCCAACTAGTGACAAACTTCTATGTTTATAGACTTCTGCTGGTCCTCATGGCTGTATTCCAATGGAATCATGTCACCAGACTGGTAGTCGGATTCCTGAACAATTTCTGTCTCCGTAGCCTCTGGAGATGGCAGTGTTTCTATTCACCCAGAATTCTCTGGGACTTGTGTTTCCATTGTGCTGAGACTAAGTGGTCCTCTAGGTTGCATATATACATTAAGATTTTCCAGGACCTCGGCCATCCCTGTCTCGAAATCTTCCAAAGGATCATCTGGTCCTGCTTCACTTTCTAGTTCATTATTATAATTATGTTCTTGTTCTTGTTTTGAATTGGCCTCTTCTTTGGGCTCTTCTTCGGGTTCTTCTTCTGAACTGGGTGCCTCTTCTTCAGGTTTTGATTCTTATTTGGTCTCTTCTTCAAGCTCTTCTTCGGGTTCTTCTTCTGAACTGTGTGCCTCTTCTTCGGATTCAGAGTCTCTTATCCTAACTGGACTGGCTGTCTCCGCAGGTTGATTACTTTCATCCCGAAGATTTGCAGACATCCTCTAGGCTAGTTCAATTCTTACAGAATTCATGCATTTATGGGGTTCAACCTTTGAATAGGCAGTCTTTTTTCTTCTCGAAATAGGGTTCTGCTGGCTTGTCTCCACGATTTTGGGATGTTGGATTACATGGTTTTGCATGCTCTCTAGGGCCGTTATGAAACCATCCCAAGTTAAGTTGTATTGAACCAAGCTATGACTGATGATTAATCTAATCAATCCATGGTGACTTATTACAGCTTCAAGGTGTCTGGCCCATCTTATTTTAACAGTAGTATCATGTAGTAAAGAATTCAAAAGAGATGGCATATTAACAGTGAGTTTTTGTTTCAAGACAACTAATAGTTTAAGTTGTCGTGGTCTTACCACATCTTGGCGTCCATCGTAGGTAATGTATCTTTAGATAATGCTTTCTAATTCTCTCCATGGTTCTGCCAGAGAAGATGGTTGGATACCTTTTCCTTTCCTGACTACTTCATTAGGGGACTTTTGAGGTCTAAAATGGGCCTCTTAAGGAAAATGTATAATCAAAATTCACTTTATGTGAACCAATCACATTTTAGGGGATGACATCATCCCTAATGGTTGATGTGGCATTTCTTGAGTTAAAGGTACTTACTTTTCACATTCTAAATGCTGGATAAAAACCCATGGTTAACCATGGTAGTGTTCTAAGTACTTTTAAAGTCAAAGTGAAGTACTCATAATAAATGTCATTTCATACTTTTTGAATAAAAATATATTATTTTCATTTCATATTTCTTGAAAGAAACAATGCATATCCCTATACATTTATTATATTATATTATTTTTATATAGTATATTAATTACATGTTATTATACAATTTAATAATATAAATTTTAATTAATAGCATATAATATAATTAAGAATTTATAAATTTATATTTATATTTTATTTTAAGTTATTTAAGTACAAAGGACAAATGCATTAGTTGTTCAATGATAATGATTTTTAAAAAAAAATCTCATTCTTATTTATAGCCACATCAATACAATTTTTTATTAATTTTATTTTGGTACAACTTTTGAATTGAATTTAACTATGGTTACATTGATTGTGGTGAAAAAATTGAATTGAAAATTCATAAATATTATTTTATTGGTTTAGCTATTATTTTATTATTTCCTTAGGAGGCCCATTTTAGACCTCAAAATTTCTCTAATGGCTCACCTTCGTCTTTGAAAGTTTGCACCGCATCTTGCAACAATACATGTTTTTGTGACCATATAGTTCCTTCTGCCGGTAGCCCAGATACTTCAGCTATTACAACGTCTGTGACTATAATTCTTATACATTTCACCATGGATTCCCCATTCTGTAGATGCTGTAGAAATGCGATGGCAATTTCCTCATTCGAGGGCTAAGATCTTGTGAGATAGGATATCCACCCTGCACAGATTAGAATTTCCCTAGCTCTATCGGAGACCTGTAATACCAAAGGTTCATGGCGTACTGCCTTACCACCCATAATGCTTTAATTCTTCCTACTATTTCAAAGGATGAGTGTGATGGAAAAATGCAGCAATACTGAAAAAACACAGCAATACTAAAAAACACAACAATACTAAAAACACAGCAACACTTAGAGCGATAGCACAACAAGTTGTTGTAACAGCTAAGTGTAGTTGATATAAATTGTGTTATTAAATTTCTGCAAGTTGCGTGATCATGGAATATCTTATCAGTAAATGAAAAAATGACAACGCATGCTCGAGTATATAATGGAAATTCTCTCCCCCTTCGAAATGAGAGGTTGCCTATGACCGAGTAGACGGGGAATGACAGTTCTGACGACAGGATATAAGGATGAATGATACAGTAGTAAATGGAACAGAGTACGTAAATAAATGACGGGACAATAAGAGAGATGGATAGAGTAAAAGCGTGGTGTATAATCATAGTAAATGACAAGAGACAAGACAATTTGGTTGATGATAAGTTATGTGATAAGGAAAGAGGACAAAAATATGTACAAAAGGAGGCTTTGCCAACGATATTCCAACTATACATGATATGATTGAGTAAAAACATGAACACATGCATAAAGGTTCAAAGTAGGGAAGTGTTTAGAGGAGATAATCTCTCGGATAAAAAGATAAATGGGAAGAGGGTATTATAAGAATTATTGATTGAGGAAATAGAAATTCAATAACATAAGCAGAGGTTCTGTTGCCAGCAGGTGTCCATAGCCTCGACAGAGTTGATTTTTAACCCATGTGAGCTAGGATCCTCAATTTATAATTGAAAATTTTCATTTTTGTTTCTACAGAAGAAACTAGTGTGCTAGCATGGTAACCAGATAACCATACTGCCATTCACTGGGAAGTAGCAAAAGTGAGCAGGCCGGTTCGTGATGAAACCTCCTGTTCCAAGGATGTTTTATTCATCCAATGGATCATAACCCTGGTGTGGTGGCCATAATGGGAATGTCACATTTCTAGATCCTTATGAACATGGTAGCCTAGCTCTTAATGAGACCCCCTATCCTCTATCTGTAGATAAAATTTAGCTGTCATTACATATTTTTATGATAAATAGAGGGAGGCTTAGTACTCCTTAAGAGTAGGGATGGTGTAATAAGTTGAAGCGCAGCAATAATAAGAAAAAATATACCCATAATCCCACTGATAATAGACAGAGAGAATTATAACCAGGGAGAGTAGAACCAACATGGTAAAGATGATCAATCAGTATCATATATAGTATAAATCAGTACAATAAAGTGAAATATAAATAATTGTGTCCCTTTCAATTTTTTAATTCTATCATCAAGAAGTTGTCTTTGTCAAAGATCATAACGTTAAAAATATTCACCTTCTTTAATAAAATCCATAATTCTTATCCGCATGAAGGTACTATACTTCAGGCCATAGAAGGAATCAAAGAAATAAGGTTGAAATGAGCTAGGGATAAGTCCATAAGGGGAAAGAGGTGTTTGTGAAATATATATATATATATATATATATATATATATATATATATATATATATATATATATATATATATATATTAAGTGTTGTTCAGAACACACAAAAATTGTACAAGAAACAAGAGTGCCGTTCCAAAATTGGAAAAAAAAACAAAAGAGAAACACGAAATCAAAAAGTGTTGTTCCAAAGATGGAACAACAAAACCAAAAAGTGTTGTTCCGAAGATGGAACAGCAAAATCAAAAAGTGATGTTCCGAAGATGGAACATCAAAATCAAAAAGTGTTGTTCTGAAGATGGAACAACAAAATCAAAAAGTGTTGTTCCGAAGATGGAACAACAAAACCAAAAAAAGTGTTGTTCCGAAGATGGAACAAAAAAATCGAAAAGTGTTGTTCCGAAGATGGAACAACAAAATCAAAAACTGTTATTCCGAAGATGGAACAACAAAATAGGCAGAGAAAAAAAAATTGAATTAGAAATCCTATTTACATTTTTTTTTTTGAACAAAGAAATGAATTTTTACAAAGATGAAGTTGCCGAAGGATTATCTTCTGCGGCTTAAACTTGCATGGTGGAGTCCCTTGCATATCTGTTGACAAAAATAATTTCTTGTGAGTGGTCTTTGGTTGAGGCGCACTTGATTCCCATTTTCTTTAAAGGAACAATCAGACCCATCAATGGTGGCCAATGTAAGAGTGCCATTGTCATGTACTTCCTTTATTTCATAGGGACCTAACCACCTAGTCTGTTATTTACCAGGGAAGTCTTGAAACCTGGAATCGTAGAGAAGTACCCAGTAGCCCTCATGAAATGTCTTTTTCTTGATCAGAGAATCTTGCCATTTGGCTCTTTGTTGTTGAATAAGTGCAGTATGTTGCATAACCAAAAGCCAGATTTCGTCTAATTCATTTATTTGTTGTAATCTATTAATCTGGGCTTCAGTTAAATCCAGTCCCAATTCCTGGGTTGTCCTTAGTGTTTGTATCTCAAACTCTATGGGAAAAATAGGTTCCTTACCAAATACCAGCTGATATGGGGAGTATCCAGTAGTGTTCCTCCAAGTTGTGTGATATGCCCACAAGGCTTCTAGCAGTTGAGTAGCCTAGTCTCGTCTGTGCGATGAGAATGTCTTTGTTAGAATATCTTCAATTACTTTGCTGGTGCTTTCTACCTGCCCATTTTCTTGCGGGTGGTATGGAGAGGTAATTCTGTGAATAACATGATGATTTTTTAGTGTAGCAGCGATCTTGTGGCCTATAAATTGCGGCCCTCCATCAGTGATTACTTCTCTGGGTAACCCATATCGTACAAAAATTTTGAAAATAAATTTGATCATGGTTTATTTTGTGGCTCTTGGTAATGCTACTGCTTCTACCCACTTAGTTACGTATTATGTTGCAACCAATATATATGATTTCTGGTTGGATGATGGGTTGATTGACCCAACAAAATCTAATGCCCAATGCTCAAAAGGTTCTATGACTAGCTGTGGATGTAGGGGCATCTCCTCAGATGGGCCAGGGCGGCCCGGCCCATCCTTTGACAACTATCGCAGGCCTGAACAAATTTCTTAGCATCCTTAAAAATCGTGGGCCAGTAGTAGCCCATTTGTAAAATTTTATGTCCATCTCTACGGTCTGCAAAATGTCCGCCTCAAGGTCCATTGTGGCAGGCTTTTAAGATATCATAAATTTCGTCTTCCCTAATACACCTGGGAATGTGCATATCGGCCCCTATGTGAAAAAGGTATCCTTCAATCCAGGAGAACTGAGTGCTGCACTGTACTATCGATTTCCTTTCTCTGAGTGTCAGATGTTTAGGTAGTTTTCCCACTGCTAAATAATTCGCCACATCTGCATACCATGGCGTTTTCATGGTTACAACAAACATGTGTTCATCCAGAAATTGATCCTCTACTGCTATTGCGTCATCTATTTTTGGCACTTGGGAGAGGAAATATGCCACAAGGTTTTCCTTCCCTGGGCGATCTCTTATAGTTATATCAAATTCCTGCAAAAGTAGCAACCAACGTGTCACTCTTCCATTCGTAATGGGTTTATTAGCTAAGTATTTGATAGCAGAGTGATCTGTATACAGAATTACAGGGTATCCAATTATATAGTGTCTGAATTTGTTAATAGCATAATTAACAGCTAAAAACTCCTTCTCTGTTACTGTGTAATTCAATTTAGCAGGTGTTAAGTTTTTGCTAATGTAATATATAGTGTAGGGTTTCTTTTCTTCTTCTTGGCCAAGAACTACTCCAATGGCTATGTCTGATGCATTTGATGAAATCTAGAATGGTATATCCCAGTTTGGGCCTCGTAATACTGGTGCTATTGATACTAGCCATTTTAAATCTATAAAGGCAGTGTCACATTTGTCAGTGCATACAAAATTACTATTTCCTGTTAAGGCATATAATGGTGCAACAATATGTGAAATCTTTTTGATAAATCTACGATAATATCCAGCAAATCCCAAAAAACTACTTATGTTTTTTTGAGTGCAGGGAGTAGCTAGTAAGAGAATTACTTGTATTTTTTTTGGATCTACCTGAATTCCAGCTGCTGAAATATAATGTCCCAAGATCAGGCCTTCTGTCATCATCATATGGCACTTTTCGTGACTTAAACATAGGCCGGTGGCAATACACCGTTCTAGAACTTTTTCCAATGTCTGTAATGCTTGCTCAAAGTCATCTCCATAAGGTGTGAAATCATCCATGTATACTTCCAATCCTTCATTTATCAAGTCTGCAAAAATACTGAGTATGCCTCTTTGGAATGTGGCAGGTGCATTACACAATCCAAAATGTAATACCCTATAAGCGTATGTTCCCCACGGACAGGTAAAGGTTGTCTTATCCTAGTCTTCAGGGGCAATTTGAATTTGGTTGTAGCCACTGAAGCCATCCAGGAAAGAAAAAAATTTATTCCCTGCCAGTGTATCCAGGACCTGATCAATAAATGGAAGGGGAAAATGGTCTTTTTGCGTTGCCTTGTTTAGTTCTCTATAGTTAACGCATATTCGCCATTTCCATTCTTTTTGGAAACCACAACTAATGGAGAAACCCATTTACTATCAGATATAGGATAGATAAAATTCACATCTAACAGTTTTTGAAGTTCTTCTTTAACAGTATCTTTTGGGTGAGGATTTAATCTACGCTGAGGTTGTCGAATGGTTCTTGCATCCTTTTAAGTGTAGATGTGATGCATGCATAGCTGAGGGTCAATCCCTTTCATATCTGAGTAATCCAAAGCGAAAGCCCCTTTATTTTTCCTGAGGACATGAATAAGTTTCTGTTGCTGGTCATCATTCAGATTACTGTTAATATTCAGGATCTTCCCAGGCTCAATTTAGATAGTTTTGCTATTATAAACAATGGTTTTTGGTATTGTTTGGTCATTGATAAGTCTCATGGGATCTTCTTTGATTTCGTTGTCAAGGACTGCTTTAATCATGTGGCATTTTGAACTTGATATTGTGGTAGGATGATTCATAAAAGTATTAATGACATCGTCTTCAGTTTGGTTTTTGAATTCAAGGGCATCTACCACAGTCAATGGTGGCCGAATATTTTCTGTTAAGTATGTTGCAAGTTGCTTCCTGGTTTTCATAATAGTCAAGCTTGGCTGAGCAGGAGGGTATAAATTTAAATTTTTCACATCATTCCCCCTGGTTATAGTCATACTGCTTGTCCGACAGCTAATATAAGCATCAATAGTCGCTAGAAAGGGCCTTCCTAATATTAAGGGATGTCCATCTAGCTGGATCCTAGGGTTAATAATCAAAAAATCTGCCAGGTATTCCAAAGTGTCTACAGAAACCATCACATCTTGTAATGTTCCTTCTGGTCTAATGACTGAGCGATCAACTAGTTCCAGTAAGGTAGTTGTTGGTTCCAAGGCTGTGATGCCAAGAATGTTACAAGTTGTAGTTGTGAGAATATTAATGGCTGCCCCTAAGTCAACTAAAGCATTGGGAAAAGAATGGCCATTTATTTGGACCGTGACAATGGGGTTTCAGGCATCCTCATATTTTACAGGAGTCTCTTTGCCTAGTAATAAATCAGACAAAGTTCCGACAACATGGACAGTAGGGGTTGTTTTTGTTTTCCTCACAGACTTCTTTATACATAATTCTTTAATAGTTTTAGCATATATTGGAATATCTTAGATATCCTGGAGGAGGGGAATTTTTATACAAATGTTATTAAGTTCACCCAAGAGATCAAAGTCAGGATATTCAATCGGGCGTGGTATCAACAATCTTTCTGGGAATGGGGGGGAAGTGGTTATGGTTTGTTCAGGATTTTTTTGTCTGACTGTATCTTCCCCTTGTTTTATTTGTTGATCATCTATAGTCAGAGACTTGTTTGTGTGCAGTTCCTCATGTTGCAAATCTTTATCCTTATCTAGAGTGATTATGCGTCCAGATCTCAACTTAAGTTCGTTACATTCTTTCAACTCATCTTCAGAGTTCAGACCCTCAATGATTTGTATTGACTGAACTATTCTGTTGTTAGGATTTGGGTTAGGTTGAGTTGGAACTTGCGGTCGTATATTAGATTGAGGATTCTGCTGCAACGTGTAAGGTGCTGGTAAATTTGGTTGAGGCAGAGGAGCTTTCCCCATGGGTTGGTTTGTAGATCTTTGCCAATTTGATTGCCAGTTTTGGTTTTGTGAGGTGGAAGGGGACCATTGGGAGGAATAAGGGTGGTTTTTCCAGATTGGTGGCAGGTAAGGGGAATTTGGCCAATTTTTATTATTTGAATTTGACTGATTGGGCTACGGTGGCATAAAAAATTCTTCAGGTGGAAAAAAAGGTGGTTGATTCTGCCATGATGCCCTTGAATATTGCTGAGAATTATATTGCGAGGGAGGAAAGAATGAAGATGGATCGGTAGGCATACCTGTCTGACGTGCTTTCCATTGATGACGTTGGTTCAATAGATATACTGGTTACACTTTTTCTTCCACTTCCTTGAAGACTGCTTTTAATCCTGGAAGTGATGGGAAAATTTCCGTGGCATGTTCTTTAGTGCATATGGCACATGTTCATATCGTATCTAGGGGGAATTCTTTATGACTGTGCTTCTATCTGCAACAGGGGCAGAAAATAGCCAAGTTTTGTTCTGCTATAGCCTGCTTTTGCTTAGCTTGCATGACATCCAATTGTGTCGCCAGGGTCCCCAGGATATCAGTCTTGAAATCCTCTAATAGATTGCCGATTTCGCTTCGTGTAATGCTTCCTCCTGAGGTTTTGCTATCTCTGGGGCTTTCATCATGTCCGACTGTTTTCAGCCTTGTACTTCCACTGGAACAATTGATGCACAAATCTATAATATTGTTATAGTTTTCTTGATAAATGTCACCTTTACCCATTATATTTAGTGTCTCTACCCATTGGTCTTTCATACCTTTGATCATTGTGGTTTTTAGAACATTATCAGGCATATTTGCGTAAGGAGATATTTTCAGATTATATTGGAAACACTCTACAGATTCTTCCAGAGTCTCGCTAGGCTTAGCTACCATTTGAAAATTTTCATCTTTTATTTCTCTAGTTCGGCAATAATCTTGGTATTTTTTAAGGAAATATGTTTTCATTTGGTCCCAGTCATTGATGGTGCCTCCAAAAATTCCCATAAACCAATGTAGAGATGCTCCCTTAAGAGTAGAGGGAAATAGCTTCAGCTTCTGAGGGTCAGTAGTGTAATCATAGCCCTTGCATAAGACATCAAATTCGAAAAGGAATGCATCAGGATATTCTGAAGTTAGCCCATGAAAGGTAGGAATGTTTTTTAATGGAATAGCCTTCATGGGGGCATTGAAAACTGTGTCAACAATAGGGTATTGCAATGTCGAAGTTTGGGTTGCTGGTTATTATCCATTTGGTCAAAAATATGTCAATATTCTTCAGGTATTTTGAAAGCTGGAGAGTTGTTCCTAAGATGTCTGCAAGAGGCTAGAATGGTTCTAATAGCACTACCTTGGTCTGGAACACTGGGTGTCCTCTGCTCAGTCACTACTTCAGGAGATCTAGGTTCTGATAATTTAATTTCAAAATTGGATGTTTCTCCTTCTCCTTCATGGAGGTTGCAATAATTTCCTTCTTGTGAAGGGCGAGTTTGTGAATTCTCAGTATCTTGAAAACTCTTCTCAATCCCTCCATTCTTACTGTGAATCTCAGCGTTACCTACAGATGGTGGTCCTACGACTTGAAGGAAGTCAGTAGGATGTATGGCAGCAACAATTCGGGGTCCTACTAATGACTGAGACTCAGCTTTTCTTAAGATTTCATCGATAAAGGTTGATCGTCCAAGGGTCACCGGTCCCTTAGGTTTTTCAGGTTTAGAATGAGAAATTTTGTCTTTTTCAGGTCTTTCCCTCTTAGTCATTCATGTAGAAATAAAAACATTCGTTCCTACCTTAAACTCTTACGCAATTCTGCTAAAAAGCGGGGGGTTGAGCGAGAATTTTACTTGTTCGTTACGCAGGTTATTACCTTCCATTTTTAATACCCAATTCTCCCTTAGAAGAAAAAAAACATCAATCATACATTAATATTTTTATAGAGTTGCAACACAGTCCTCGGCAATGGCGCCAAAATGTTGGGTGCTAACAGGTGTCTTTAAAAACTCCTAATTGCCTCACATTAATTATCAACTAGGGTAAGTCCTTTTATCTCAAGCGTGTACACAATATGTGCAAGCTGTTCATACAAAGAGTAATGCTAAAGCCAATTGTTTAATATAGATGCAATCATAAATCTTTAAGCTTTAAAGAAAGTGCTTCAACTAAGCATTATAACCAAAAATTGTGATTCATTCTTAATTCAACTAATGATAATCAACCGAGAGCACTGAAGCATTAACCAAGCTCTTTAAGCTGGATCTAAGCTATTGAGCAGAAGGAAAGTATTGGAAATAAATATCTATGATTTAAGTAATCAAAACCAATTCTTTTAACTAGCAACTAATTCATAAAGGAAATAAATTGGAAATGTGTATTCAATGGAAATAAATACCAGAAAACCGAATTATTAACTACAAAGTGGAAAAGCAGAATACACTTGCAATAAATGGCAAAGTATAACACAGGGAACAACAGTGAGATTCACCAGAGACTGGGCCCTTAGCCACCGAAGAATACTGCTTAACTACTCTAGAATATGTGAATGAACAACAACGCGAATTATACATTAATCATCACAGTCAATTAACATCACAATCTGATCTTGTTGTTCAGAAATACGTTCTATGAATTACAATTACGAATTATATAGAAATGAGAGATACATCATTCATGATCCTTGAGAACTAGCTCTCCTTGTCCCTTTATAGCTAAAAGGAAAGATAAGTGTGATCCCTCAGGATCGGGAGATCCTGAGGGATCCATGACAAAATGCTATCCTCGGACAGTCCGATCATTCTTGCACTAATCCTCATTGATTTATCTTCGATTCGACCGCATTTAACGCATCTTCTTTCCCGTGATTAAGTCCCGTTGTTTCTTCTGTTAATTTCAGCATAAAAAGAAACGAGAATTAGTTTGGACGGTTAAATCGTATCAGGATCATTTTTCATTCATTCTTCATCAAAATCTTCTCATTATATTATTATATCATGGCACAAGATGGATAAGGAAGAGGAAAAAGACAGTAATCAAGAGTAAATACATACCTATTGCAAGGCTCAACAATGGTAAGCCTTGCTTATTTAATGCTATCTAAACTCTGTCTTGAAATCTTTCTTTAATGTATTGTTTGTTAGGTTAAGCCAAAGAGGTCTTGTTTCGATCTTGCCCTTTGTACATGGTTATCAGTTTGCCTCAAAGTTCCTTATAACTTGATTTATGATGTTTAGGAGTTCCCTCTTCATGGATTAAAGCTATTTGTGAACTTAAATGTTTTCTAAAGCTTGAAGGTGGAATCACTAGAAGTTAAATGAGTTTCTCTCCTTCTATATTTCACTGGAATTGTGTGTCTTGAATGTTTATTGGTTTAAGTATTGTCATTGAGTAAATGGTGTGCCCTATCTCATGGTTAGTATCTTTGTTTATCAGTATTTAAGACCTTCGTGTTCATAGGTATTTGACAAAGGATTCTTAACTGCCCTTTTCCTTTGCCCATCTCACCTCACCCATAAACTTTAAATATCCATTGACTACACTAGATTTTCCCTGTGATGTATCCCGATTCACTATTGAGATATCAATGAATTCATAGAATCCATAGCCCAATGTTTAATAAACTCTCATTCCACCTATCCTACTTGATCATCTTACCCAACCAAACAAACAAACAAACCTTACACTTGACAACTAGCCTAAAATCAACCATCTAAAGCGAACAAGTTTACATCCTTCGCACAACATAGAGAGAGCCCTCTCTGAGTCCAGGAAGGCTAGGTCCTAGGACTCCAAAGACTGGTATGATGTTACCTTGTGCATTTGGTCTACCAATCTACTAAATCACGGGACACTAACTTTCTATTCAATCCAATTGAACAGATGTTGTTCAATTGGATTGAACAACCTTGTTTTTTACGTTTTTACTCTTGTTGTTCAAACCTTTGAATGACTGTTGTTCAATCCAATTGAATAGATGTTGTTCAATCAGATTGAACAACCATGTTTTTTAATTTTTTAATTTTTTTATTCAAACCTTTGAATGGCTGTTGTTCAATCCAATTGAACAGCTGTTGTTCAATCAGATTGAACAACCTTGTTTTTTGCGTTTTTACTTTTGCTGTTCAAATCTTTGAATGACTCTTGTTTAATCCAATTGAATAGCTACTGTTCAATAGGATTGAACAACCGTGTTTTTTTCGTTTTTACTTTTGTTGTTCAAATATTTGAACAGATGTTGTTCAATCCAATTGAACAATTGCTGTTCAATCAAATTGAACAACCATGTTTTTGTCGCGTGTTTATTTACTACTATTCAATTGGATTGAACAACTGAATTTTTTTTCCCCCTCTTTAAGCATGATTCTTATTTCGTTTTTTGATGACCTCTCCTCATCCCACACCCTAGTTATAAAAAACATTTCTGAGTGGAAATTGGCACCTGAAAAAGAGAAAAGAAACAATATTACTAATATGATGATCCTTCTAAACTTTAATGGAAATATATACTCCGGAAGCTGACATGGTACATCTATGCAATGAATGGCTAAGACATATCCTATTCAAACATTTTATCACAAAATACATAGTCTTATAACAGTATATATTTCTACACCCTTTAATAGTATTTCCCTTTGACATAAGGTTTTAGGAATAAGGGGTATTAATTGTATTGGCAATTTTTTTTACTTCTCACACCATCCCTAACTCTTAAGAAGTTAATGAGCCTCCATTCATGTATAAAGAACAAATATTATGCTTACATAAAAATTTCAAGAGAGAATAGGGAGTCTCATCATGAGCCAACCTACCATGGTCATAAGGGTTTAGCAGGTGACATGCCCATGATGGCCAACACACCAGGGTAATGACCTTCTCAACTGCTTGAAGGACAGGAGGTCTCATCACGAGCCGACCTGATCACTCTGTTACAATCCCAGTGAATGGAACTATGACTATATGGCTACCACACCAGCACAGTGGTCTCTTCATAAAACAAAATTCTTACTTTTCAAAAGGAAGTACTATGTCTATATGCAATTTTTTAAGAGAGAATAGGGGGTCTCATCATGAGCCAGCCTACCATGATCATAAGAGTTTACCAGGTGACATGCCCACAATGGCAAACACACCAGGGTAATGACCTTCTCAACTGCTTGAAGGACATGAGGTCTCATCACGAGTTGGCCTGATCACTCTATTACAACTCTAGTGAGTGGCACCTTGACTATTTGGCCACCACAACAACACGGTGATCTCTCCATAAAATTGGCAAAATAACTACTTTTACATAAAGGATTTTGGCTCATTCTTCGAGTTAAAATAGCAACCCTATCGAGGCTATGAACTCCTACTGGTAGCAGTGGCTCTGCTTGTGGTATGAAAGTATGTTCCAATGATGGAAAATTACTCTTACATATACCTTATCTCCTATTTTCTACCATTCCCAAGATAAATCCACTACTTGAATTAGTGATAATGCTATTTTACCACATAAGTAACTATAAATGAACTATGCTTTCATGTTTGAATTCGACACAAACAATCATTATCTATTACAGTCATGCTTCCGTCACACCATACCATTAAATAAGGGTATCCTATCATAATAATTGTTGTACTGTTTTCTTCCCTTCTTCGGTCACTTTCACATGAGATACACTTATGATAAATTCAAATTATAACCTTTACATTTCACATGTTCATAATTGTTACAATCACTCCTCTTTCCTTGAGCTCCAACGCCACAGACACCATTCTCATGTACAGGCTGTGATTACTGACTCCTGACATTTTCCCCCGTATGCATTCATGATTGATCAAATATCTCTTGTACTTAAGGACGTGGACACCCTTATTTCAAGAGAGGGGGTGTAAATATCCATAAATATTAAGCATGCAAATTCCCTACACAAATTCCATTGGATACACTGATAAGACCAAAATATCATTGCAATTATGATATGAAGTTACCTACATTTACGACAGAAGCCTACAATTTATTTTTCTCTTGCATGTAGTGTTTATTATAACCAACAGGGCCGAAAGGAAACATAGACAGAAGGATAAATTATCTCAAGAAAACACATCAACCATGGGAGGAAACTCTCTCTAGAATGAACCTAGGACCTTCCCAATCTCAGACGCATCTTGCACCATTCTCCAGCAAGCTGGCTGGCTGCCATACTTACACAAATTGCAAGGGTTTGACATAGAGATAGCAATTGAATTCCTACAGAACCTACAGGAGGGACATACCGGGCTTAGGGGAAGGATTATATTGGTCACAGAGGATATCATCACTGAAGTCTCCGAAATACAAGCAGAGGGAGAAAGATGGACCTAAAAGCACCTTCTTCTACAAGAGGAAATCACAGCGTACCAGGATCAAGGAGAACCATTGGAACGAAAAGGAAAAGGGATTAACCCTACCTCTCTACAAAAACCATGGCAGGAACTGGCAGTATTCATCCAGAGATTCATCACATGTGATGGATTCCAAGACGTGGTAAAACCCCGTCAACTCAAATTGTTAGCTTTTCTTAAACAAAATATTTTAGTTAATCTACCTTATTTCTTAAATTCTATATGACATGACACTGCTGTTAGAATGAGAAAGGCTAAAAACCCCCAATAATTCATCAACCAGCATGGTTTAATCAAGTTAATCATCATGCATGAGTTAGGCAAACAACAGACATCCTGGGACAACTTTGTGGACCCTGCCGTGCAGGCACCTGAGGAAAACCCTGCCAGGACCGAAATTGAGCTCCCTATAATGAAAATACCTAAAGGAATAAGAGGAAAAAGGACCCATGCTTCGACTGCAGAACCAAGAAAGTGAAGACGGTCCGAAAGACTGCAATTACAACAAGAAACCTCGGAATTGCCAGAGGAGGCAGGGCCATCCCACTCACCACCTTCAAGCCCTCAAAAAATACCCTTACAAGACTATGAGGAAGAGATGGCTCAAGTCTTGGAGAAAATGAGGGCATCCCATGAAACTAGAAGCCCACCTGAACAAGTTGAAGAGCAAGAGGAACCGTTAAACCAATCTGCCACTGCCAGCAGCTCTGGTGCACCGAGATAATAGCCCACCAGGATGAATCACAGGCTTTTAGGGCCTTTTCAATTCTTGAGAGTGATGGGATGAATAGGGAAGAGCAGGCATAATGGGTATCCAAATCTTAAAAGTAGTTAGGAGACACCATCCCCTTAGAACAAAATGCAAGCATGGAAACGGTCCTCCTAATGCCTGAAGGGAATAATAGCTCACCCAACCAGGACATTAACGCAGAAGTAAATTTTGGAGTACAGGTAGACAATACCATCATTGAAAACCTTGAAATGGGCACCACCATTCCTGGAAATGAGGTTGTTGCTCCTCCATCCCCTGCTAAAACCAGACCAGAAGAGAATTTAGCTGAAAATAAGTTAAAGAAAATGAGCAGGACCTACAAATGGTTAAGGAAAATAGTAAAACATTTGAGGAAGAAGTTGAAGGAAGTAACCAAGGCTCGAAAGCCTAAGAAAGAATTGACCACCACAGAAACCCAAATAGAGTTTGTCACCAATTTAATAGACATTGCTAAGGTTGAGACACAGACTGAATTATAAAACATTGCTCAGATTGAGGTACAGACAGTCCTAGTGGACACTACTGAAGCCTTTGTGCAAAATAGGTTGGAATTTACATAAGAAAAGGAAACCCAAACGGAGGTAGCCCCTGCCTATGCTCCTCTAGTAGAAAAGGCTACCAATCAAAAATTGCATAATGAATTAATTCGAACACAACATGAGTTAGCACAATGCAGAAAGGAAGTAGTGCCCGCACAAGAGTATCAAGCACTGTTAAATAAATTCATAGTCCTTTCTGCAATAGAGGATGAGACATTTTCTCAACTCAGAGAAGAACAAGAAAAGGTAAATCAAGCACAGGATCAGGTGGAAAAATCCAATAAAAAAACCACTATGGTTTTCTCTCTGTACTCTGATGTGCTAACATGCAGGGCACCAGCCACTAACTATGCCCTATTTCTAGTAGAACGGTATTTATTACTGAAGATCAAGGCCGTCAGGGCAGGGAAGCCCATGATTTTTAAAACCATAGAGGAATTCGTCCATTGCTACAATGATCAAAATGAGCAAGTACAACACCTTTTGTGTGAACTATACATGCACAAATTCTTCCTAGAGGAGGATAGGGACAGTAATCGTAGCCCCTTTATAGGAAATATCCAGTTCTAGGATTTCCTCTCTTTTTCTAAGAACCAGATTCGGTGGGCTAAAGCCTACAACATTTTCTAGAAGATGGAACATGGCCTAGACCTATGGGTTAGAGGAGAGCCTACTAGACACCTGCAGCTGTTCACCCAACATAAGAATTTCATGCAAAGAAAGGGAGTAAGGACTAAACTGGGGCCTATCCATAAAGATGTTATACAACATGGGTGGGATTATTTCGAAGACATTCAGGAAGAAGCTTTGGCAGCAGCCAAACAAAGGTGGATGGCCTGCATGAATAATGTGAAAAACAGGGAGCCATTTGGCCATAGAAACTTCAAAGTGACTACCTCCAGATTCTTTTTATACAGTAATCTGATCTTCAACATGGGCCCTACATGGATAGGATGCAGGTATAGATGCCCTCTCATCTGATACCCTCCTAAGGGCTATGATCATGATTACGAACTGCCGGAAAGTCACACAAACACTGCCTTTGAAAAAAATTGGACAAAGACATGTCTTCAGAGCATACAAAGAAGAAGTCTACCCTACCTAATCTCTGACCCAGTTACACCTCAATCATCTGTTTGCATGAGGACCTACAAATAGGTAAGTGGGGGAGTATTTTGGGCCAAAAATAAGGTATGTTTTCACCCTGCCTTTACCTCGAATTGTTATACACATTTAGGAATTTTTCCTCATCTTAACAGTAAAGGAAAGGAAGATTAATATAAAATCAGGAAAAATATACTAACGGTAAAAGGGATGTTTAACAACGGGAATTTGACTTATTATATATTTATTCACAGGGAAAAAAAGTAGTTGAATCAACGATAACTAGAAGATAGCTGATAGGCAGAGACTAACGGAATTATAATGACTCCCATGGGTCGGTGGAATACGGAAAGGCATATCCATGTTCGAAGAACTAAAACGATAGCCACGAGTAGTGGGTTGTCGTTTGGAAAAGACTGTTACCTCTAATTGAAATCGCCCTTAAAAGGCCGAAGACGAATGAGATAGATAGAGCTGAATAGGGATTTTCTTCTGTAATAGACATATCGGGACAAGACTGTCCAATTGTATTCATCTGTTAAACTTCAAATTAATAAATAATTTTAGGGTTTTGAATAGTCATTCTATGATTTTTCCTTAGCGGTCAACTTCTGGTGCTTTGGGCTCGGCCTTGGGAGTTTCTACGCTAATTTCTGTGCTATACGTTCAATTACAGAATTTACGTTTCAGTCATCAAATGCGTTTCGTGAGATATCATTAAATTGGTTGAATTACGAACATAGGACACTACAACTTTCTCTTTCATTAGAATGGTTTATCGTTCATGCTTTCTGGCTTACATTCCATGTTTTCATAGCTGTTAGATGCTTCCATCATTTCCCAATACTTTTATATTCATTTAATTAAGCTTTAGTATGACTGCCGTTCAATTCTGTATATAGCTAAGAATTGGATCTCTCCATCATTACTGTAAGGCGTCTAGTTATTAGTTGATTCAGAAAGATGTTAGCTATTTAGTTTACAAAGAGAATTCCATTGAAAAATTAGATATGCAATTGTTGTTCAATTTATTGAAGTTTCTATTCAATTCGGTAGGATAATCCTCTTCATGGTAATATAGAGTAGATATTCTTGATATCACTTGCATATACTGTGCACACACTCTTGAAATAAAAATACTTACCCTGGGTTGCAAATTGAATGAGAAGCATCGAAGTTTCCTGTAACAGTCACCTTTGTAACCCAACACCAATTTCGAGAGGGGGGAATACAGCTTCTTCAGGAGTCTCCCATGCAACTAAGGCGATTAACAGTACCAGCCAATAGTAGTGGAAGGCTTTTCCCTGATTCTGGGCCTCGAACACATTGTCAAGAAATTTGTGAACCAGGTACCGCGACCAATTGAAACAGACTCCCTTTTGGCATTTGCTAGTGAGTTGAATTACATGGGCGGGGGCAACAGTTGCCTGGAATTTGCGCATCAATTTGCAGGAAAGAAGCAGGGTACCCATGCACATCCCTAGATCGCTGATTGAACCAACCTGAAATCCCTTTTTGTTGCATGTGACATGGTACCTTTCCCAGACATCGTCATCAATCTGGTGTTCGAACTTCTTTCCAGTGCCTTCCTTAGGGTTTGGTGTTGGCTTGAGGGGTCTTGACCCAGGTTTGGTGTGCAAGGTTTGCCAACAAACCCCTATACTACTGGCCCTTTCGACAGTGACCTGCTTTCGCAGGTCATAGTCTCACCCGAAGTAGTATGGGTGGGTGCTGGAACCAGGTTTCCGCCCCTGAGAAAGGAAGGGTAAGGCAAGTAGGGTTGCGTTCTGTTCAGATTACCGCCTTTCTTCGCAGGGTTAATTAGATATCTATTTGCATCCACGTGCACTAGATCTACAATTATATGCTTTTCATATCATAAACACAACATCATATAAATAGAGTGGACTAGATCTAGATCCGATTATTCAGTACATAGCTCTTCGTAGCAACATACAGAATATACATAACACAACAATTATCAGCAATTTAGACAACAGTACTCACAGATTCAAATCTATAATAGTCTCCTGCATTCATTCATTCATCAATATTCCCTTACAAATCCCTTCCCAACCTGCACACACAGCAACAAGGTCCGCACAAAACTGGACTAGGATCTCCGCGCACACAGCCAGCAGGAGTCCGTTCCCCAAAACCAAAACAGATAGCTTAAACCACAGATCGCATCAATAGCTCATCAATTCCTATCCTTTTAGATACAAAATACATTCCTATTTATAACAATATAGCTTTGAATTTACTATGGTACACAACCCATGGTTTTCGGACCCCTAGTTTACCCTTTGACCCATTACAATGCGTTCAGGGCTTTGACCCACCCCAAAACCCCTGTGCTATATTAAATATAATCAAAAGTAATCAAAATGGACCAGTTTCGCAGCTTGTTAGGAGACCCCGTTCCAACAGTCCCCCAACACAATCTTGTGACTCGTCCCGAGTCACTGCATGGTGCATCGTTGATCTGCGTATGCAAGGTATCCAGGACACAAACAAGTGGAGGGAGTACGTCCCGACTTTGGCCCGCAGCTTGCTGCACAATGTTGACCAATGCCAGGGAGGCAGACCCATCTATATTCATAGTGATCCGGTCTAATAGCTTGTGGAGACATGCGACGGAGGACTGAGCATCATGTGCGAGCTGGAGGGCATCATCAGACCATGGCTTTAGTCATTTTCAAACCACTTCCTTGGAGTGCCATAGGTCCTCAATATTTTCTAGGGCGGCTCGGCGGCTGCGCAAAATTGGGGGAAGGTGTGGAGGCTCGGACTTGATCCAGACTATCTTCTACCTGTTGTAATTCCCGCTGGATATGGTGAATTGTGGAGTGGTGTTGTACTAATATCCATAGCTCTATAGCTATGGCGACCAATTGTGCTCCCTGCGTCAACTGCTCCTCAATGATACACATTGCGTCCGTGATCACAGAATTTCGCTAGGCCCAGACTTCTGGAGGTATAGCGTACTGCTGCTTGTCCTGGTCATGGTGGCGAACCTCCCGCCTCACCCTGGAGGATAGTCTATGTAGCTCCGAACTAGATAACTATGCTAAATCTAGTTGGATGTCCTCAGTAGTTAGTTTAGGAGTGCGAATTATGGCGGTGTGAGAGAGGAAACATATATTACTCCATGTAGGTGGCGCTTGGGAGTTGCGGAGACATCGTAGCATGTCTCTGTATTGTAGCGTTCCTCAGGGCCTCCAGACTATCCTTGTTGTCGGAAGCCCGAGCTCCATCCTATAACTGCACTCAGCAGTCTCAAGTCCTTGCATCAGTTCCTTTGGCGGGTCCAGGTCCATAGTTTTAACAGAATGGTGAACGTTACAAAGAATGTGGATGAATATAACAACCCAGAGCCTGCCAACCGGTGAATAAGTATCCTAGTGCGAAGCTTTCCAACCATCCTCACTATTAATCAGTAAGGGAGCTTGTTCATGGCACGTACCCTTAATTCTGCAGACCGTTTTTCTCATTAATTGCTACATTAACCCCCTGTCGCTTGTTTTTTGTACCTACGAGGGTCTTGTATTATGAATTCGGGATATGTCGACGGTTATTCTTTGTGCCCTAGGTCGCGTCCATGAGTTGTCAGACCATAGATGACGCTTGTATGCCGTGTGCGTATCTAGAGTAAGGGTCAAGGCGAGGTGAACCTGCAAGTTGGATAGAAATATTGTTGAAGCCTTTATGTCACTTGCGGATAGGACGTTCTTGGCAGCGGCATACGTCCTGGTGTCATTTATTATTTGAGATGTTGGCTGGTGGTCAGAAAGGTCTGTAATCCTACGTGCGATGAGGGCTGTGGTACCCTGGTAATTTTTTTCAGGCCAAGTTCGTTCATACTCTTGTGTGTTTCTCTGCAGTAGGTATCTACGTAGGTCAACTGACCTCGGAGCCCATCTGGCCACAAGGGTCCCTATGCGTAGGATCACCTTACTCCAGTATTACCCCTGAGTAAAGAGTACCGGCCCGTTCGTAGGTGTTTTACATAGCGTTAGCGGTAATGCTTCTGGCCTACAGTCCATAGGACTCTTTGGTTCATCAAGCTACTGATCTTCGCCTGCGTCCTCTTAGAAAGGTGAGGATTTTCGGTGGTAGAGATGCGACGAAAGTTCCTGATGGTCCGAAGGCTTCGTAGCACTGAAACCTCATGTAACTGAAATTTCCAATTCTCCAACTCTTCATCTGAGTCAGAAAAACATTCACTATCCTTTTCCTAGCAGAGCATTCCTTCATCTGTGGGGTTAACCCAATCTTCATCCTGCGTAGTGATCTTATAAATGTGATCTAATTCCCCCTTTTCATAGGATGGCTCTGTGTACCGCGCACCTTCTGCTGGATCTAGTGGTACTATGACACGCGTACCTTTGTTTTCGAATACCATGCTGCGTTTCTTGAGATTGATGACACCTCCCATGTCTATTACCCAATCCAATCCCAGGAGCGCAGGGTAGGGGTCTGCATCTTCTAATATTTCTATTACTTCAAAGTCAGCTAGGGCTCGTACCCCTGTGATGTCTACCATGAATTTGGGTAACCTGCGCAGAGGGATGATATTTTTTTGGTTTTCCATTCGCAACTGGATAGTAAACCATTCCAACTTAGGCCCTCCCATTCATTGGTAGGTTTGGTTTGGTAAGACATTGGCATTCGATCCAAGATCTAAGATAACTTGATCCATTGCATAGTCTCTGATCTGCACAGTTAACTGCATTTCTCTCCCGGTGCGTTTCTTATAGATGTACAATTTGTGTAAATCCTTGGTCTCAGGGATCAAGGTGGGTCAAGCTGCGTAGGTATTCAGTAATGCTAGGAGATTTCGTACGGCCTGCGGTTTCCTTAGCAACTTCAGACATGCCTTTAAAAATGTCTCAACTCCTTCTTCGATTTGAGGCTGCACGGGGGCTGCCACCGGTGCTTGTTCCTTGCAAGGCACTCCAAGCCCTTATTTTTGTCCCTGGGTGTACGTTTGTCGTAGCTCAGTTTTAACCCTCTGTACGTTCTGCGTAGGGGTAGGCTACTTTTCCTGCATCTTGGTTATTAGAATCAGGCAGTCTTCTACCTCATGGTCAAGCTGTTTGCAGTATTTACACGTTGGCTTGGTGGGATTATGGAATTCTATGGAAAAGTGACCTATTTCTCCACAGTTATAATAAATGAGCTGACCTCGTCCTCGGCCTGCACTTCCTCCCCGTCCTCCTCGGCCTCAGGCCGGTCATCCTCTAAAGTGCGTAGCCACTCTTGGCGATGCAGGGTCTGATTGCATTGGATACAAATTCCCACGATCCATCATTAAGTCATATGTTCGACATTTTTGCTCATCATGTCCCACTGATCAGCAGAATCGGCACCATTGTTGCTTTAGTTCTGGGACGTACGCACCCAGCCGAGGACAATGGTTTGTATCATGTAGTCCTGCTACTCGACAATCATCACACCATAGCACAGATCCTCTTGATCCTGGTTGCAACAAGGCAGGTTCCCTACTTACCCCGGGTCGTATTGGACTAGGCCCTCCTACTTGCATATAGTCAGTTAGCAGTGGACACTGATCCTTCGTATGGCCAGACACCCAGAAACGTATGCACCAAAAATCTGCGCAGATGTCCTTTCCTCGTTCCTTTTGCAGGTTCTATATCTCCATATGCATAGCCCCAAGTTGTTCCTAGATATGTTGTACCCCTGCCGACGTATCCTCTCGGGGTGCGGCTTCCAATTTCATAGCAACCTCCACAACTTTCTCTTCCGATTCAAAGGTCTGCTGTCCCATCGGCGTACGTAGGTGAGGTAACAACATGGAGATGAACCACTCTGTATGTTGTCTATCATCATACTGAAATCCTCCCTCCCTAATTGCTTTCTTCAGTCGTTGATCAACCTCCCATACTAAATCAGACGCACCTTGTTTGAAGTCCTTTACTTCCGCTACCAGCTAGGAATAAGATTTCGACTTTCGGAATTGTTGCTTCAAAGCATCTTTGATATCTTGAATGGAAGCGGTCCCATTCTGGGCAATGTATCGCATATACCAGTCGAGAGCTCTATCTTTGAATGTTAAATACAGTTGTGCCCTCTTTATCGTGTCACTTGCCACGTTCTGCGCAGTCTAGACAGAATCTGCCACAAACCAAAACCGGTCCATATCCTCGTCTCCCACCCCCTTGAAGGCAAGTAGTTTCAGATGCGCAACCATATCACTGTTGAGGAAGGGTGGTGGTTCGATCAAATTCTTACCTTTACAGGTCCGAGGTGGTGATATAGCCGAAGGGTCATTCCCAGCGGGTTCCTGAAATGGACTGTAGGTGAATCTTCCTCCGTCAAGGTTGGTTCGATAGTACTTACCACTACGGGTTACGCTCCTGTCCAGATCCGCAATCATTCAGTCCGTATGACTGCACATAATTATCCTTTCACATAGTAATTTCTTGATCAACAATCGTAATTTCCTTAGGTATTTTCCTCAGAATCCTTTGAAAAATCATCATTCAGCTTCTGAGTAGGACACAAACTAATTAATGGCGAACTCTGTTATGAATCCTCCCAGCACACTGTCCACCTAGTGATCTACCGTAAGCATGATGGTATTATCAGTTCTTTCAAGCTGTTCGAGCAACTTTGGGGTCCACAAAGTGACCCGCTTGTCCTTCCAGCACTTCTGGAATTCCACCAGTCTGGCCAGCCACTCTTGGAGTTCAATTGCAAAAGTCACAAAGAATATGTCGTAACTTTTAGTAAGGACGTACCTATTTTTCCACTTTTCCATTGTTAACTTCTCGCTGCGATTTTATTTTACTGCGAACTCCTGGATCTACCTTTCGAACCAATCCTCGATCTCTTTTCTCTCAGGCTTCCAGTATTCTCTCGTCATTACCTGATTCCTCTCTTAGACCTCTTCCGGTCCCGGCAACGGAACCATTTGTTGGCTTGAGGGGTCTTGACCCAGGTTCGGTGTGCAAGGTTTGCCAAGAAACCCCTATACTACTGGCCCTTTCGGCAGTGACCTGCTTTCGTAGGTCACAGTCTCACCCAAATTAGTATGGGTGGGTGCTGGAACCAGGTTTCCGCACCCTAAGATAGGAAGGGTAAGGCAAGCAGGGCTGCGTTCTGTCCAGATTACCACCTTTCTTCGCAGGGTTAATTAGATATTTATTTGCATCTACGTGCACTAGATCTACAATTATATGCTTTTCATAACATCAACACAACATCATATAAACAGAGCGGACTAGATCTAGATCTGATTATTCAGTACACTACTCTTCGTAGCAACAGACAAAAAATACATAACACAGCAATTATCAGCAATTTAGACAACAATACTCACATATTCATATCTATAATAGTCTCCTGCATTCATTCATTCATCAATCTTCCCTTAAAAATCCCTTCCCAACCTGCGCACACAGCAACACGGTCCGCACACAGTTGGACTAGGATCTCCGCACACACAGCCAGTAGGAGTCCATTCCCCAAAACCCAAACAAATAACTTAAACCACAGATCACATCAATAGCTCATCAATTCCTATCCTTTTAGATACAAAATACATTCCTATTTATAACAATCTAGCTCCAAATTTCCTATGGTTCGCAACCCATGGTTTTCGAACCCCTAGTTTACCCTTTGACCCATTACAATGCGTTTGGGGCTTTGACCCACCCCAAAAACCCTGTGCTATATTAAATATAATCAAAAGTAATCAAAATGTACCAGTTTCGAAACTTGTTAGGAGACCCCATTCCAACATCTGGCCCCCACATGGGAAGGCTGCTTATTCAGTGAATTACAGCATCATCAATTGGTGTGCGGGCTTGGAGCCATAAACACCCATCGTGAATGAGTGCCAAAAGCTGCCAAAAAACCAGGACGGTGATGTTGTAGCGGCCAAAGTGGGGGAGGCACAATAGGTTTAAGATCCTCGACCCGGCTAATCCTTTCACCCATGCCATTGGCTCAACCTTTAGTACATCATCATCAAGTACACGTTCTAGGTATATCTCTGGAACTAGTGAAGGGAAGGCGTCGAGGTTGCCTAGATCATGGTCATCGAATTTTATGATGGGGAGGATATCGAATATTTCTCCTTGCTGGGGCACTTCTTCTAGGACTAGGGGCATCTTAAGGCTGGCACATACGATATCAACGTTCATGGGGGTGCATGTTCTTGTCCTGTGTGGCCTTACATAAGGTGGTAGCCAAGTTAGTGATGTCGCCTGCAGGACTTCTGCTGTGAGCGCCATTGGGCGCTTGGGTGCAACAGGTGATCGTCCCTTAGATGCTGTCTGAGGGGAATGCCAGCCCACTTCTCTTGTTTTACCTTCCCTTTCCCCTTATGCTTTGTTGGGGTAGAGACAACCTCCTCTGTTTCAGGGGTTACTTCAAGGACCTCATCAGATCGAATGCCCCCGGAAGCTATGGTAGGCAGAGGCTCATTAGGGTTTGTCGCGGTCATTCTTGCTCGAAATATGAATTTGGCATTGCTATTGTCAGATGGAGTAGCTTGCTCTGTCATGCAGATGGAAATTATAATACGAAACGATATTTATCAAGGTGGTCGAGGCGTGAGAGTTTTGTACATCAATTCAATCTCGTGGAACAAATAGTGCTCATCTTATAGCCCTTGAGGGTGGGAAATGACCCGTTTAGCCTTAATTGCATTTCATCATTATGGGAATAGTAAAAAATCCTTGTAACCTGTCACATTAATTGCCACTTACCCACTTCGTTGAATGGTAAGCGCGGTTTTCCACACTCATGCCTCATTCCAATGGCTATTTTTTTCCACCGCGCACAACACTTGCGCCTCTATCACACCCATTCGCATTTCCAATCTTGCGCATCATTCCCGTGCATCCACTGCTCCCGTATTTGTGTTTGTGGCTAGAGGCATGCAAAAACTGTTATACAGCTATGCCAGCCATATAGTCATTTGATCGGCACCGAGGAGTCCCTATATGGTTTCAGATGACTCCCGTTAACATATCCTATTAGAAGATGGCCACGTAATGTAGCCAATCTGACTGAACCTCTGTTAGTAATTTCCTTCACTATATATGAACCCCACCAGTGTTGACAAAAATTCCCCAGGTGTTGCACAAACTGTCTATCATAAAGCAGTACCAATTCTTCCTCCTCAAAGATCTTCCGCCGAATGTGTCGATCATGCCATGATTTTTTGCGAGCCTTCTAAACTTGTTGGTGAAACTGAGCAATAAACCCATCTTCTTCTAGGGCCACCAGCTGGGCCAAATGATCCTCCATGATGTCTGAGTCCGCCATATTTGTGAAAGCCAAAATGCGTAGGCTGGGAACGATGTATTCCTTTGGCATGATGGCCTCCTTCCTATAGACCATTTTGAAGGGTGTCTTTCCCGTGAGCTTCTTACATGTAGTCCTATAGGCCCAGAGAACAGAGGGGATGTGCACATCCCAATTTCTCCATTGTGGGTTACAGAACTTGGTGAGCGCATGTTACAACATTTTATTAAAGGCTTCTACGGTCCCATTCGCCTGCGAATGATACTGGGTACTCTTTGCATGGTGAATCTGGAACTCCTCAGTCAATGCCTTAATAGTTTCATTAAAAAAATGCATACGTCTGTCACTCATCAAGATCTTTGGACACCCAAACCTGGTCAAAATATTTTCAAAAATGAAGTGCGCATCAGTATCCGCAGTAAATCCTTGACAAATTTTGCTTCCGCCTGTAGAAAGTATATGCACTAAGAATGCATATGTCCAAGATCCACCTAATCTCACACTATTTAACTTTATGCAAGATATTGAATCTATTCCAATTGTTAATCTTTTGCGGAAAAATTAATTGCACACACATGTGAAGCATAAACAAAAATTATCAATCGCACATAACACAGTTTTTAACCGAGAAAGCATAAAGCTGAAAACCCCAACTATATATTATGTAACATGGAGATCATATGACAATCTCATACAAACATACAAAGCTTATCACAAGCTCTCAGTATAGTACAATTGTCATACACTATACAGGCCTAATCTTGCAAATCCATGCACCAATCTTTGCCACCTGCTAGCCTGCCTCCACTGTGCAATCCCTGCTGAAGAATAGCTCTGAATGAATTCGAATTACTCTTGGATTGACTGAGAAATCCTCATTGGAATCTCCAATGTGTGTTGGATGCAATCAATGCATCACTAATAATCACAACAGATAGTCTATCTCGCCCTTTCACCTATCTCTCCACTGGTCTCCACTGAAACTTCCATGCACTGTAGTTAACTGATGTATTGTTCAGTTGATTAATGAGTTATTATTTGTGAATTAATTAACTTATTAATTCACTCCACTCTCACTAGTGTATCAATCAGTTAGACTAGATACAACTAGCTCAACTGAGTCTAACTGAGTTAAACTAAATACAACTCCATAACTACTTCTTCCAACTATGTCATAACTCTGCCACTTGAGTTCTAACTAAGTCCTTCATGCAATAGCTCCAGAAAACCCTTAGGAATAGCCTAATTCCTTCTGTCAGCTGCTATGCCACATCTGTGCACTGAACTGAAGTGCTCCAAGAGAATAAGTTGTTGTTTAGAGTCTGATTATTATTAAGAGCTAATAATGATCGACATGCATCTATTTTTAGATTGAGGATCTATAAATATACTTCACCCAATATTCTAAAAATAGAATTTCATCTATTTTTCCAACTTGAACCATCCAAAAATAGCATCCTGCAACTTCGAAAATATGTTGACATGTCTAAAAATAGACTTGTGCCAAAAATAGCCTGTGGGCCCACTTAGTGAAGGCGACTCTTTTCACTAAGCTCATCATCTTGTTGAATCTCAAAAGCACCCACCTTGTAACATAATCCATGGTAGTAACAATATACCGAGCACCAGTCTTATTTCTTGGGGTATTAATGGGGCTGAAAAAATCAATAGCCCATTTGTCGAATTCTTGCAATGCCATCTGTGGTTACAGGGGCATCTCATCCCATCGTGAGGGCTTCCCAGTTCGCTGGCATGCGTCTTAGGCCTAGCAGTATGTATGAGCATCAGCGTGCAGTGTGGGCCACCATAGACTGGCCCTTAATACCTTTGGCGTAGTAGCTTTACCTGCGTAATGTCCTCCCGCAATTCCTTCGTGGGCTTCAGCTAAGATATCATGTCTCTACCTTCGTAGCACCTCATCTACTCCCAGCTTGTAGAGATGTTATGCAATTATAGTAAAGTTCGCTGCGTGGGTGGCTAGTTCCTTTTTCTTTAGTACTGAATAGCCATCGAGGGCCTTTCCTGTGGTCAAGAAGTGGATAATATCGGCAAAGTGCGCATCAATTACCTTGATAGAAAACAACTACGCATCAGGCAATCCATCGTTTAAGTTAGTTGGATCTTCCCCATTTTTTATCCTGGACAAGTGATCTGGTTCGACGTTCAACCTCCCTGGTTTCACAATGATTTCAAAATCATATTCCTGAAAGAGTAGTAGCCACCGACAGATTCCCCGCACCCCCCCCAACACAGGGTTGTTAACTAGGTATTTTAAAGATGAATGATCTGTGAACATCTTGAAGTGTCCACCTAACAAATATTGCTTGTACTTTTGGAGAGCATACAACCCTTCACCAACCCTTCACGCTCCGTGGTAGAATAGTTACGCTCTACATTCGAAATATTTTTGCGAGCGAAGGCCGTTGGGTGATCAATGCCCCCTTCTCCAAGTTGTGCCAAGACATCTCCCAACACGATTCTCGATGCATCTACATGTACGTGGAAGATCTTTACGCAGTCGGAGAATATAAGAATAGGTTCAGTCACCATATTTCATTTTAATATTTTGAAGCTTTTCTGGCATTCGTCATCCGAAAAGAATGAGACATCCTTTTTCAGCAATTTTTCCATCAGAGCAGTGATCAAAGCATACCCTCGAATGAGCTTTCTGTAGTAACTTGTGTGGCCGAGGATGGAGCACAACTGTTTTTCAGTAGTTAGAACTGCCAAGTTGATAATAATCTCGATCTTGGTTGGGGAAAACATAAATCCCTACTGACATACTCTGTGTCCTAATAGAATCCCAAACGGGACACAGAATATGCATTTCTTGATGTTTAGCGAAATTTGGTTTTTCTTGCGGGCATCCAACATCATATGCAGATTTGACACATTGTTCTTTTCTAATCCAAACACTGTCCAGTTGTAATGTTCCAAATTTTTATGGAACATTAAATTTTGATAAGAGATGAATAAAATGGGTAGGGAACCCATTCTTTTCTTCATTAGAGAACAAAAATCCTCTAAGTATGAAAGAGGATCATGTTGGAGCTGGATTTCACACCTCCATGTGTGAAAAGGGGTTTTTGCATGAAGGCTTGGCCAAGGTTGACCAAGTCAAACTGCGTTGGCATGAGTTGGAAGCACTATGTGGGATAACGTAGGAGGGAAGTTTCTAGAGAGAGGAAACCCTAATTGGAAATAGGGTCCATGGAGGGAAGGCTCATTGTATAAAAGAGGAGCAAGGCAGCCATTGTGGACATCTTTGATCATTTTTACATTGGAGTCTTGAAGACTTGTTGCTGCCTCTTGCTGTTCAGCAGAGCTGTAGTGCCTTCAGGCACGAGGGAGTCTTGTTGAGGATTTTCTCTCCTTCTTGAGTAGCTCATGAAGGATTGCACTCCATTCCCCATATTTAGACATTCAGGCCATAGCTTCAGCCATCTACATCAGCGCAGTTTCTGCAGCAGATATTGTGCAATGTTGCTGGGTGTTGCTAGGGAGGTTTCCACACACCATCCAGAGCTTTTTTTTCAGTGGAGAGAAGTTCTATTCATTGGGAGATCAGAAATGGTGGTTCTTGAGCATATCCCACTGTCTTTGGCATCAGGGCAACCACTTTCCATTAGAGGAAGCGCAGTCCCTCTCTTAGACAACGTTTTTCTTAGTGCAGATTTTGGAGGGGAAGTTTTGGGTGAAAGGATCAGACTTTCACTTCAGATTTCTATTGGAGAAGGGCTCTTCATCTACAATAGCTATTTCAGCCTTCTCCATCCATTTCCAGCTCTTGATTTTCTGTTGCCCAGCAACTCCGACATTTCTGCAAAATGCCATTTTTGTATAGATTTCAACCAATCCTTTTAGAGGATTGATTTATTTTATTTTCAGGGGTTGAGATCATGCTCCCCCTTCTTTATTTGAGCCCATATTGATATATCTATGTATTTTCATTATTTATGTAGCAGTTCATCCCTATAACTGCGTATTCATGGCCTAGGGCTTTCTTTATGCAGCAGTATTTCTCATTTTTCCTTATACAGCTTTCTTGAGGCTTGTTGTGCCTTTCTTGAGTGATAATTTC
Source organism: Pinus albicaulis (assembly GCA_034641835.2). NCBI lineage: Eukaryota > Viridiplantae > Streptophyta > Pinopsida > Pinales > Pinaceae > Pinus > Pinus albicaulis. Next base: position 1,234,518,231 of record CM076570.1, on the reverse strand, counting down.
CTCAAGATGATGTATATTTTATTGTTTCTATGTTCTAATATGATGGCCATTTAGTTCTCTGATATTTCATGTGTATATCTCTGGAATAGATTTGCCTTGTCATTTGACAATGTTTCTGAAAAAGGAACATTACACCAGTCATCAAAGTAGACTTCTAGGAACTTGTGAATGAATTATTTGAACACGGGTACAACAACGCGTGAAAAGATGGCAGGGGTATTATTTAATCCAAATGGCATAGCAGTGTACTGGAATGAGCCCCATTCCATTTCAAAGGTTGTTTTGTTGCGATCTTCAGATGCTATGTGGATCTGATGGTACCCTGAAAACCCATTAGTAAAGGAGTATGTCTCCTGAACTCCCACGTTATCCAAGATCTCATCAGAGAATGGTGTAGGGAAAGGATCATGTACGCAAGCATCATTTAACTTGCGTAGGTCTACGTAGATCCTTATCTCTCCTTTAGTATTTTTTCCCTGGACCACCATAGGGCTATGCCACTCTAACTGCTCAACTAGTTCAATAATACCCGTGGCCACCATTTTCTCGATTTCCTCCTTAAATTTTTGTTTGTACTTTGGATTCAGGTGATAGGGCCATTGTTTGACCGGCCACGCATCTGACTTCAATGTAATTATCATGACTCTTATATCCCCTACGATCCCCTTGAGTTCGGAGAACTTAGTAGGGAATAGATCTGGATATTTGGTTAATAATTCTGCGATCTTTCCCACCATGCCCTCATCCCAGTAATCCTCGATCCTGGCCATATTGGGCTGCTCTTCCATGCCAATATTGAATTCCTTTAGTTTCAAGGGCTTGGTGACATCAATTTCTTGCAGCAACGGACCTGCAACAGAATGTTCTCCTTCTGATTCCACAATAGCAATATTTCAGGGGTCCTCATCACAGTATTCTATCGACAAATTTCTACAGTTTATAATGTCCTCTATCTGCGCATCCCAGGCTGGCGCAGTATGCTCCTTCTTAGGGAAGGACTCATTGAAGGTCAGAGCATCTATATCTTGTAGGGCTTCATCAAGTTTCTCAGTTCCTCCTGTTAGTCCAAACGTCATTATAAATTCCTCAGCCATTGTACCCAGTGCCGGGTATGTTGGTGTAGTTCCGCATCCAAATACCAGGTGGTAGGGATTGGTCCCAATGTGTGAATAAACATGTGGACCCATTAACTCCATGTGTCTTCCTTGCATACTCCCAGCCAGAAAGCCAAGTGCTTGCGAGGATCCCCTCATCTCGAAAAGAGTTCTATTGGTAGTTTGACTGGCACATTAAATCGTAAGATCATCATGCTTCAGCATTCCGCCTAGTCTTGGAAAGCTACCTTATGAGTTTCCCACCAACGCATAGGGGTTATGCGCATGGCCAAATCAAGGGCCCAAAATCTCTGTTCTTCAGGAATGTTTGATTCATGTTCTTCTAGGAAATTTTTAACATTACCAGAGCCATCAAAGTAGGGTAGTTATCTTACCTCCGAGGAAATTCATCGGAGGCTTTTTGTGAACTTAAGACACCTTAGTGCAGATATGTCATGCAACAGGTTCTGCCAATTTTCTATCTCTCTGTCTGAGTCAGATAAGTACTCATTGTCTTTTTCCCAACATAACATGCCACAGTCGTGGGGTTGATCCAATCGTCATCCCATGCGGTCATTTTGTATATGTGATCGACATCCTCTTCCTCTTGTATTGATTCAGTGTACCACTCTCCTTCGGCCGGGTCCAATGGGACTATCGCCCTGGTGCCTTCATTTTCAAAGATCATGCTTCTTCTTTTCAAATTAATTATACCTCCAATGTCAATAGCCTAATCCAGGCCCAAAAGTGCAGGATAAGGATCTACGTCATCCACTATCTAAATTACCTCAAAATCAGTGTAAACTTTAACACCCGCAATATCTACCACTACCTTCATTAGTCATCCCAATGGGATGAACTTCTTCTAATTAGCCATCTGTAGCTAAATAGTCAACCATTCTAGCTTAGGTTCTCCCATTCGTTGCCAGGTCTACTTAGGTAAGATGTTTGCATCTGACCCTAAATCAAGGATGACTTGGTCCATTTCGTAGTCTCCAATCTACGCGGTCATGGGCATTTCTTGTCCCTTCCTTTTATTTTATTTTATATATCTTGTTCAAAGTTTTAACCTCGGGCTGTAAAGAAATATTTTCTGTGCAACTATCTATTAGCACTTGGAGATCCTCTATAGCCTTTTGGTTGCACAACAGCTTCATACATTCCTGGAGGAGTGCTTTAACTGCTTCGTCTTCTTTTGGATCTATCGTACCTTTTGCAGTGGGTGCTTCATCTTTGGTCATCTCCCTCCCGACTTCTATGAAGGTTTCTTTCTCCTTTTTAGGTTTAAACCTTCCATTTTGTCCCCAGCCTTCCGGATTAGTGATTTAGTCGCAAATTTTTCTTCTGCTCCCCCGATGGCATTGTCACTGCATGTGATCACATTGATACCTGGTCCATCATCTCATGGTTCTTCCTTAACCCTTTGCACATTATGCATAGGTGTATGTTGTTTCTCCTACATTCTTGCTATTAATACCAAACAGTCTTCAATGACGTGATCGAAATGTTTACAGTATCTACAGGATTGGCATGCCGGGTTTGGGAAATCTCATGCGAAATGTCCTACATCGCCACAATTGTAGCATATCATCTGTCCTCATCCTAGACCTGCACTCCCCCCTCTCCCTCCTCCCCTTCCTCTTGCGAGAGATCCCCCCCATTCGGAAGGAGATAGTGGTGATGAGGGGTCCACCTACACCTTGTATAAATTTCCCCTATATACCATGAGGTCGAGTGTTCGGAATTTTTTCTCGTCATGACCCAGAGACGAGTAGAATCTGCACCACTATTGTTTCAATTCTGGAACATAAGCACCCAACCGTGGGCAGTGATCTGTATCATGTCTTCCGGCTACCCGACAGTCAGCACACCATAGTATAGGATTTCTAGGGCCATCCATTTCCCTAGGTCATAGAGGGCTTGGCCCCCCAACCTGCATATAATCCGATAATAGTGGGTATTGATCCTTAGTATGACCTGACACCCCACAACGTATGCACCAGATATCTGGGCTAGCTTCCTTACCGCGATCCTTTCGCAAACTCTAAATTTCTAAGTGCATTGCTTGTAGCTGGCTCTAGATCTGTAGAGCTGTGAACTGTACATCATCTCTTGGCGCAACTTCTAATTTCATGGAAATCACTAGATCTTCCTCTTGGGAGCCGATCGTTTGTTGCGCCATGGGCCCACGCAAGTGTGGAAATAGCATAGTGATAAACCATTCCTTGTGTTGCTTTTCTTCATAGAAAAATCCCCCATCACTGATAACATTTTTTAGTCATTGGTCAGCTTCCCAGATGGAATTTTTAGGTCCCTGCTTAAAGTCCTTTAATTCGACTACACATTGAGAATATGACTTAGGCTTTCGGAAGTGTTTCTTTAGGGTGTTCTTAATATCTTGTATTGGTGCATTTGCGTGTTGACCAATATATTCCATAAACCAATCCAACGCCCTTCCCTCAAAGGCTATGGATATTTGCACTCGTTTGATAGCATCATTGTTAAAATTCTGCACAGTCCACACAGATTCAACTATGAACTAGAATTGATCCATGTCCTCATCCCCTATGCCCTTAAAGGTAGGTAGCTTCATGTGTGTAGCCATATTGTCCTTTGGTGGTGGAGGAGGTGAGGGATAATTCTTACCCTTATGTGGGTTTGATGTAGGTGTGTGTGTGGGGGGGGGGGGGGTGTGGTTCCTCTTTGCGCAACCCCTCCCTTGTCAAGATCGGGTGATTCCTTTGAAGGATTGTATAGCGATTTGTATCCTTCTTGATTAACCCGGTAGTATTTACTACTTCACGTTATGCTCCCACTCTGGTCGGACGTCATTCACTCGGTGTGGCCACACAAGACATCCTTTTCACTCAATATTATCTTTAGTAACAATGCCAGGGTTTTTAGTAACTTACCTCTAAATCCCTTGAAGAACCTACACTCCGCTTCCGAATATGATACAAATTGATCAACAACAAATTTTGTCACGAATCCTCCCAATATACTATCAACCTAGTGGTCTACATTTATGGTAATCTTATTATCTATCTTATCCAGTTGTTGGATCAATTTGGGGGTCCATTGTGTGACTTGATCGTCTTTCTAGCAAGTCTGGAATTCCACCAACCGTGCCAACCACTCTTGTAACTCGTGTGTGAAGAATAAAAATAAGATTTCTTGCACCTCCGTATAAATTTACCTATTTTTCCACTCTTCCGCGGACATATCTTCACTCCTATTCTCTTTTAGGGAAAATTCCTAAACCTTCTTTTTGAACCAGTCTTCTAACTCAAGTTTTGATGGCTGCCAATGAACCAGTGGCATTACCCAATCCCTCTCTCAAAAGTCTCCCTGTCCTAGCAACAGAACCATTTGTTGGCTTTAAGGGTCTTGACCCAGGTTCAATTTTAAGGTTTGCCAACAAACCCCGATACTACTAGCCCTTTCGATAATGGCTTGCTTACGCAGGTCAAGGTCTCACCCGAAGTGGTATGGGAGGGTGCTGGAACCAGGTTTCTGCACCCTGAGAGAGAGAAAGTTAATTAAAGGGGGTTCCTTCAGATCTAACAAACATGTGTTGGAGAATTCCTAACCCAGAACCCTTAATAGTATATTGGCGAGTAGCCTAAGTGAAGCCCAATAATCAGATGTAACAACTCAATAATCAGATGTAATAAGACAAACCATAGCCAGATCTATGCATTCACTTCTTTCTATAAAATTGCATCCACGTGCGCATAAATAAATTTTCGATATTCAACCAACAAATCACATATAAATAGAAATCACGATACATAATGTTCAAATATCAAAATAGTATTTCTTGTCATTCATACTCCAATTTACTTACAAAATCTATCTATCAGCCTGCGCACACAGCCAGTGGGGTCCGCACACAGCAGGACTTAGGGTCTCCATGCACACAGCTAGCAGGAGCCCTTACCTAGACAATTGACAACAGATCACAAGTTCTTATTCCACTTTAGCTCTCTTCTACTTTCTCTAGACTCGACTTATCTATCTATTTATATCATGTTAGCCCGCGCTATCCTATGGTCCGCAAACCGTGGTTTGCAGACCCTTGGTCTACCCTTTGACCAATTACAATTCGTTGAGGGTTTGGACCCACCCCAAAGCCCCCTATGTTAGACTAAATATTACAAAATATTACAAAACTGGACAAAAATGCGGTTAGGGAACCTCGTTCCAACAAGGGGTTTTGCTGAATAGGTATTCTGAGATTTTGCAGTGCTTTCAGCCATTGTTTAGGGTCCGATCTATCCTTATTTTAGGTTCCTTTTGATCAGCTATTATTCCATCCAAAACCCCTTCTTTATTTTTTTTTGGCCTCTCCCTTAGGGTTCCCTTTGTTTCCCCTATGGTTTTAACTTGTCGCCTCCCTTTTTGCAATACTTTTCCCCTCCAGTTTCTTTTTGTTTTCTACACATTTTCCCACAAATCTAAGTCATTAGATCCCAGTCCCTTAGAACCAAGATATTTTGGCCACGTTGTGTGTTTTAATTCAATTTCTCCCACCTCTTAGACCGGTTGTTTGGGAAGCCTTCTTTTGGGTTGAATTTATGCATATGCAGTTGTTTATTTTACTATCGTTTCAATTTTATTTACAGTACTTCAAATTTTTTTCTTTTTCTTTAGGCAATCATCTGGGCTTAATTAAAATTAGCACACTTCTTGCACACACGCACTCCTAAAGTGAAGAGCTCTTGGTTTACACCGCCGAGCCAAGACATAAACATCATAATTAATTTATCTACCTCATTGAGCCTTTGTTTATCACTCTTCCATATTTTTGTGTCATCTGTGACTTGCCATCATTGCGCCCCCAAGGCGTTTATCTTGGACACTCCAAGGCCTTCATCCTCAGTTTTTGTTAGGAAAAATTACTCCATTGCGTAGAATCTGAGTTAGTCCTCCACTGAGTCCCCATACCGACTCTGATTTTGGTTCATTGGGTTCTACCTCTTATTCTGAACCTGGTTCCCCTCCACCTCATTCTGTCACCATGTCAGGTGCCAATGCAAGTGTTGGTCCTCAAGATGGTGGTGGCCCTGGTCCTAATGTTGGAGCCACTACGAGAACCATTCCGGCTACTCCTTTGTTACCTTTTATGGCAGGTTTAAGCCTTCCCGATTTCAGCCAGTTAATTAATGAACCTATACTCCATGATCCAGGTTGGCCTGCTATGCCAATTAAGCTTCATTTAGAAATTCCTAAGTTTGAAGGAAACGTTGGAGAGGACCCCACTAATCACATCCACTCCTTTCACATATGGTTTTCGTCCAATTCTTTCACCGATGACTCTATCCACCTTCAGTTATTCCAACGTACACTCGTTGGAGAAGCTACAAAGTGGTATGTTGATTGGGTCTCTACCTCTCATTCCACTTTTGTGACTCTTGATAAAGAATTTTTGTCCTACTTCCAGCTACCTCTCCAAATGATACCGATACTGATTTGTTTTCCGCATTCAGTCAAACTTCTGGCACCTGCATTTCTGACCATGTCCATGAATGGCGTAGAAGGAGGAGCTTGTGTTGAGCTTCTATATTCGACGACCGTGTCTATATGGATTGGTTTCTCAGAACACTTTTGCCTTTTATTGGTAAATATGTCGCATCTCACTTTCCTCGGACCAAGGAATAAGTTCTCCAGGTCGTGTTAAAATATGAATTTATCTACACCAAGTCTGGTTATGTTTATACCGTTTTACCAGATCTTCCTAGACCTGGTGGTGCCAACATACCAAGGGCATCTCATGCCATGGACAATATAATTGTATCTCTTTCACATCTATATACTCATCCTTATATGGGTTATATTTTTCCTCAGGGAGGGACCAACTCCTCCATCACTTAGCCCCCTCTTGGCAACATGTATCAAGGACAAAGAACACCTTATGCATTTTTCCAACTGCATCAACCGATGCCAGGGCCAACTATTTCTCAACCTGTGTATCCTAATCTTGCTCAACCTCCTTTCTATACTTATCCACAACCCGGTGCTCCAGCCCCTCTGGCATCAGCACCCCAGCCTCCCATGCCTTCTCAACCTTCACCACAACAGCCACCTCCTCCTCAAAGTCAGGTCTATGCACAACATATTGCGACTAATCCTCCCAATTCAAAGAAAAGAGGAAAGGAAACTAGAACCAACCAGTGAAATGTAATCAAGGGTGCCAAGTTAATCAACCAAACGCACCCCAAGGGAACCAACCTAACACTACAAACCAGAAATAGGTCATCAACCCAAGCCGAACATCCCTCTTTGTACGAACAAGCCTTTTTCTTGTTGTGGTGTCCATGGCCATTATACTCATGATTGTCCCCTCTTACCCCAGATGCACCAGTTGTGGGAAGTGTTAGGGTCCTATAAATATAGGATTCATAATTTTGAATTGAATTTTGATAGTATTGTAAAATATGTACATACCTTGATTTCTGCAAGTTGTTTTCCCATATTTTGAAAGAAATAAAAATAATAAAAATAATAAAAATAAAAAAGAGGGTAAAAATTCCTAAAATAAAAATCAAAGGACTTAAAAAAAATATAAACCCCAAAAGAAAAAGATGAAAATAAGACATGAAAGTGTGCAAGTCCAAATTCCACTACTTTTTACTTTTTGCAAATGATTATGGCAGAGTGTCAATAAATGCCATAATCCATGATGAGTTAAACTGTTTAAACTTACTTGTCATGTTCTCAATTTCCATGTTTTAGATAGTGAATAAATATTTGTCAGACAGTTTAATCCTGACAAATCATTAGTTAGGTAGAAAATAATGAGGAGCTCAATATTTTAATCTGAGCCCTCGGATGAAATAAGGAAGAATTCTATAGTTTATGCTTTCAAAAGAATAAATGTTTCAAGGTTGCAAGCTTAAGTGAACCTGCCAAAAGGAAGAAAAAATGTTAGAGCAATGTTGGGTAGGTAGAAACAAGTGGGAAAAAGCATGTAATATTCATCATCGGGAAAACAATCACTAATTTCCCATCCCCTGTATGTATTTAGTGTTTTATACTATCAGTCAAACAAGCTTAGAGCATTTCTCTGACTTCTGTTGGGACCAGACCCAAGGCTCGATGACTGTTAGTTGAAAATGTTAAATTCTTATGTTAAATCCCCATTTATCATTATTTATCTCTTATTCATACATTTAACTCATTTTCATAAGTAAATACTCATTCTTACTTAATGAAACATAAAACCCCATCTGATTAACTTCCTTCACTTAGAAACATACAAAAATCCTCAAAAGTGCTTTATCCTAAGTAAGTTGGTGAAAGGATGAAAAGACAAGCTTTTCTTTACTTATTCACTTTACTTAGTCATATTATGTATTTTGTGTGCATTCCATTCTCCCTTTCATTTTAACTTTTAACCTATGTTATTAAATCCTTAAATAAATACCTTATCCTATATATTTAACTCCCTATATCTAAATACCCTAAAAAACCCCACTATTGCAAAGATTTTGGACCAAAGTTATTATCCACATGTCAAAATAAAACCCAAATAAAGCACCCTTTGGTCTAAAACTAACATTAAGTAAATATCTCGCCCCCTATAGTTGTTAAACCATTCACAAGGTTTAAAGCTATATAATACAATAATCGCGACAATGAGTTTTGGAACATATTCTATGTATTTTGAAATAAAATACAATACCCCGCTCATCAACGTTTTAACCTAAGTTTTGGATGATATTTTATCATTTTATAAAGGTTAAAAAGCTTAGAAGCACCACCATGTAATAATCTGCCTTTTTGCAAACAAAGTCACCTTTTCCTGCATTTAACCTAAGGCTAAGGTTAACGTTGCAAAGCTGAAAACCGTCCCCATTTCATTTTTCCCGTTATGTAAAGCCCCATGCTTTACATAAAGTAAACCCAAGTTACTTACTCAACTGCGCATAATAAGCCGACTCTCGCCTCTATATAAACATTTCGCTTTATATATGCACCTTCCACCTAAACTTCTAACCCAAAGTTTGATTAAAATAAGACTAAGATTTGTTTTAAATAAACTTTAAACCGGTCATTATTCATATATTCCATATTATATGAAGCCTCACGCTTCATATTATTAACCCATGACATATTTAAACTATACATAAACCCGGAATTACGTGTGTAAAACCTTTGTTTTGTTCATATTTCATAAAGGTTTAAAACGTAATTTTTAACCGCCACCCCGCATAAAGAGATCCCGGTCCCACCTTTGTTGAGCCACATATTTCCTTTAAAAATCAACCATTTGCGCTCGAGCCACAGATCTAATGACCCCAGATTGATATCACGCACCAAAGCTAATCATCCACTCAAATGAAAAATTGACGTGAAATAGGTTGTTTTGCCTATTCCGCCCTCTTTGATGTGGAAACTTCTCATTTGATCATGTGAATATGAAAGAAAACCATTTACCACCTAAAATGCACGCGATAACCTCATTATGGTTTCGCTATTTAAACTGCCCTCCCGCCATGGAATTGACTTGCATTCAATGCACGAAATCACGATTAAAACATACCATAAAACATTTGATAAAGTTCAATTTTAACATTTTATTTATCATTTTCAAACATAGAAGGAGCCTCCCGACTTTGTTAAAACCCATGAACACTATTTTTCCCGCTGAGACTCCAAATTCGACCAAAATATACCATTCAAAAGACCTGCAAAGATTTCTGCCAATCCAATATACCAACAGAAAGCTCAGAGTCAACCAAGATCCTCGTAGAACCTTTCAAGAAGCCAAATACCTGCGTTTAAGGTATTTTCCGACAAATTGAAGCCTGTAAATTCAATTTTAAACCTTTGGTAATAGAACTAGGCCCTTGATTAAGAGCTTTGATCAGCTTAAAATTTCCTAAAAATTGCGAAAAAGAGGCCAAACTATGGAAATTTTTTTCTAGGAAGTTCTATATTACAAAAGTCACTCCCTGAAGCCGATTTCCTCAAGTTTTAAGTGCTTGAAGACCAAATTTAATGGCATAAAAGGGTTTGAAGCCTAATTTTATCTTAAAAACTCCTTTTACAATCAAAATCCATTCAGGAAACCCTCGTTTCCTGTCTTATCCCATTTTACATTCTCTAAGAATCCTAACCGAGCAAAAAAGACCAATAGAGACTATCTTTTGCTTAAAAATTGCCTAATTCATCCTCCGAAAAAGAAAAATAACTTCTGCAAACAATTTAATCTTGCAGAAGTATCCCAGAATGACTAAAAAACAGAGCACAGTTAAACCTGGAGGATCTAAACCAACTAAGCCTGGGGGATCCAAACCCCCTAAATCTGAAGGATCTAAAGCTGTTAAATCTACTCTAGTCCTTACTACTAAATCCACTGTGTCAGTGAATCCCCTCCAGCCACCTGTAGCTGTTGTTGAAAGCCTCCCATTGACTGATATTGACTACAAAATTTTTGATCCTATTGTAGAATTCAACCTCTTGGAAATACATAATTGGTGCTATGATAAATACTTGGATAAGGATGAAATTCCCATTTGGGAGACTCATTTGCCCAAATATATAGTTCCATTGACCCACCCTGGCCAAGATCTTATCATATTATGTCAAAAATATTATGAACCAGATCAAAGGGCCATAGTCAACGCTGATAGAGAAATCCTTTTTACCATCACAACAGAATCAATAAATCAAATGCTTTAATTACAATTTGATCCTTAATCAGTCCCCCTGACTATAGAAGCTTTGACCTAGTTGTACTTAGGCCTCAATTTTCCTAAGAATTTCATGATATTTCAAAACATTATGCCTTCCCATGTTGACATTCCTAAGTTAAACCCTCCTTATTCCACTGCTAAATTTCGTGAAGGGTCTAGACATATTATCTATATGATATCTTTTATACTTGGATACTTTACAGATAGATTCATTGATGATTCCATTCTAGGCTTTCTATCCACTTTGTCCCCAGGCCAACCTCCTTCAATCATCTTTGATTTTTCTGGTTTCATAGCCAACAATATACATTATCAGCTGACCAAATTACCCACTGAAGGGGTTTTTAGATGCTCATCCTATTTGTTTCACTTATTCTTATTCTTTCAAGTTGATAGATTTCCTATTGCATTGCAAAATATGGACTTGGAGGGTAAGCCTTTATCCATTATCTTCTAGACTTCCTTGCTCAAGAAAGAGGGTAGTGATTTCACCTACACAGATTTTTCAGACCTCTTTCTACATCCAGCAATGAACATTTGGAATAAAGAAGAACAACCCAGAGTCAGTGAAGAAATGAAAAGAATCCTACAACTTTCAGAATAGAGTAAAGTGGGAGATTGGTATCTATATGAGAATCATACAGAGTTAAGAATTTTTGGATCAAACTTATTACCTTATAAGTTGCTTAGATATTTAAGCATGCGAATTTTTGCAATGGAGTATTTGAGACAAATTCTCAATTCTGATTCTATTAACTTCATGGCTGCTAGAAAAAATACTCAATTTAAGTTAAAGAATTAGGTTGGTCCCTTTATCATAAACAATAGAGATGCAGAAAAAGAGATCACAAAAAGATTAGCAAAGTTTAAATTTCAAGAAAGTTTTCAATGGAACTATGATCCTCAAGGGATCCTGAGCAGTCTAAGAGTAAAATGAAAATTGACTTCCTTCATACATGAGCTTAAGCCTGAGATTGAGAAGTTTGCCAACCAAGCAGAATGGGTGGAAAATACACTAACAGATACAACAAGTAATATAGATATAGCAGGAAAAATGGATACAGTACATGCTCTTGAACTTGTAACGCAGCCAGAAATATCAACAAAAAGAGGCAGAGAAGAAGGAGCATACACAACAGAAACAACTACAGAATCTAAATTCAAATTGATTTATAATAAAAGGCTTAAATTTAGTTCAGTTGGGAAAGAAAAGGTAATTTACATTGAAGATACAAATGCTCCAGAAGTAAATAATTATGAAACAACAGTGATAGTGAATGAAATACTTGCAGAAATTGAAAAAGACAAAACAAAAAGTAAAGATGACACTAAAATGATTGAAAAAATAGAATAATATGGAGGCCTCTTCCTCACAAACAGCTGAGGAAAAAGATTTAGATATCAAGGAGAAATATAAGAAGATAAAGCAGAAGAATGAGGAAATCAAATCAGAAATATATTCTCAATTCCTCAAGAAAAAACCTGGGAATCAAAATAGGCTATTGACAACCTTTGATTATTCTACAAACAAGATTATTATGTCATTTTTGCAACCAACTACCTCAACACCAAAAACAGTGGTAGATTATAAAAAGGTGGAGTTTGAGGTAGACGCTAAAAATGCTCATCAGCTGGACAAAATTGAATTTCATAGACATAGCTCTAAAATGTTGTACTCAATAGTGGTGACTAAATCAATGAGTGCTACCAAGTTACATAATACTATTCTTAATATGCAGGATCAAATGAAGTTAGACAAGGGATATTTGTATGCAAAGGACCTAATGATTAAAGCCTTAGAGGATTTAGTTTTACAGGTGGGATATGATCCCTCAAATATTCAAGCAACAAAATTGTTGGTTAAGAAAAAGAATGATGATATTGCAGCTTTGAGGAAACAACTTAAGCTTCCTCAAAGTGAGCATCCACAAACCAAAGAAATCCTTCAAGTTCAAAGTGAAAAAGAAGAGATGATGAAGCTCATCCTCAAATTAACTGCTCAGATCAAAGAAATGGAATCCCAAATGGACCAGCTAGTCCAAGAGAAGGAAACTATGAAAGAACCTGACACTCCTATCATTCCTTCAGTTATACCAGTGATTACCACAACATTGGATTCCACATTAGGAGAGAAACTAGCACCAAATGAACCACTGGAAACTACAGTGCTAGTGATTTCAACTACTACTTCATCCAAAGATTCTTCTACAACACAGATCCAACAAGAAGATGAAGCAGGTCAAATTGTAAAAGCTATGGAGGAAATGTCTTCGAAAACTAATGAAATAAACAACCTAAAGAAGATGATTGATAATCTTGAAGCTACAAATAAGTTAGCTCTAATAAATGCTAAAACCCATGAACATAAGGCAATAAGACTTGGAGAACAAATCAAGCGCTTACAAAAAGAGCTAACTTTCACTAAGCAAATTTTATTTGTAAAAAATCATCTATGGAAAAACATAATTGAAGCCATTCACACTCAATGGCCTTCAATTTAGGTTATATATGAGCAGAGAGACTTATTATTAGCAGCTCAGGTAGAGATTCAAAAGACCAAGGATGAGTTAACCGATAAGCCTGCTCAGGCTTTAAAACTCATCACATTCTTGAATAGCAAGAATAGGGTAGAATTGAAGGAATTACAGGTGCTGGACAGAACAGAAACAATCTTACAAATTAAAAGGTTGTAACTAAGAAGAATTTTATGAACAATGTGGAAGAGAAATGTGAATCAATGAACATTGCCATAACAAAGTTTATGGTAAAATACACAAACTTAAGACAGAGGGGTCTAACATACATCCATGTTTTTAATGAAAAACTGATGCCCCAGAAGGATCATGATAAAAAGATTAGGGAATTTGCCAAAGAGCAAGTCAACAAACCATTACCACAAGGCACTCCCACAGGAAAAGTCCTCCTTCAGCATTTTGAATATTTTTTCTTTTTACAACATGAGATTAAACATCTCTTTGTTTTCAAGCCCACTTTTGCTAAATACACGGAGGCTGATGAGAATTATAGAAAGCTAAAAAATGTCAAAATTCCCAATGAAGAACAGTGGCAAACATTTACTGATTTAATGTAAAAATGAGAGGTAAAAAAGTGAAGAAAAGTTACCTTCAAGAAACAATCAAGAAAGCAGTCAAAAGAACAGTGAAATAAAAAAAACAGTTTGCTGATTTTACTGCAAAAAGACATATTTTTACAGCAGTAAAACAGTGAAACTGTAGCAACGTTAAAGAGTATCAGGTAAAGAGTATAAGTTAAAGAGTATCAAATGAAAGAGTGTCAACGAAGGCAAGTCAAAATCCAGATATTTTCTAGCAGCCAACAAGCAAGACAACTAATCAATTAAAAAGCTCCTTGTTAGATAAAACAATCCTATTTATTTTGGATAAGAGGACAACTTGCTGATCTGTTAAGCAGCTGTCCCTCTTATTATGTAAAGATATTTTCTTTTTCCTAAATATATTCCTAGATGTCTCCTAGGATATTTGTAATTACATTTTGTATAAATACTTCTACATTAGAAGTATTCAGTGTGGATTAAAAATTGCTGGACTTTACTATAGACATTTTTGCTGAACATTGGAGGCTATTGTGTGTTTAATTTCAAAGTAGCAGACTCGACAAGATAACTGGCATCATAATTTAAGATCCTTGTGATAAGCTGATGAGTGAAGTACTTTCTACTTGTCACGGTTTCCTTTTGTAAGTTTCATGCATTCATATTGTGTTTGTTCTGTCTGAATGTGGAACCAGGAGTATTACTACAAGATTAGTCAAGTGCTCCCTGTCTTTAACTAGTTGCCATTTAAATGTTTTCTTCTGATTTTCGGTGCTGAGAATTCTTAATTTCTCTCACTCCCATTTGACCTCTGCCTCCTACTTCCATTTTCCGGATCAAAGGATCCTTAAGTGCCCTTTATCCCGATCATACCATCTCACAAAAATCACTTTCCCAAATCTCTGAGGGTTATCTATCTTGCCCTGAATATATTTGTACCTTTTAGTCTTGATTTCTAGTGCTGCTAGCTTGATTTAGACTCCATAGCCCAATGGAAAAGTAGATTTCTCTATATTTTACCTCCAAGTGATTTTTCCCCACCAAACCCTTTAAATCAAAACCGAATTGTACTTTCATAACTAGCCTAACATTTATAAATCAAACAAAGATAAATCTTAAAGAGACAGCCCTCTCTGAATTCTAGGAAGTCTAGATCCTAGAATTTGAAGTAGGTCTGTGGTTACCTCTAGTATTCTTTGAATAAAAACTCAAAATCCCACAACTTAAGAAATTACTAAAGTGATAACATACTGGCGACTCCACTGGGGAACTAACCAATCTCCAGTCTTAAATTTACTCTTAAGGGAAGATCTTTCAATTATATTTTTACTTTAAGATTATTTTTATAGGTTGTGGGTATTCAAAATAGTCATTTTGGCTTCTAGGAAAACCTACTATACTAGGTCTAACCCATATCCTAAGCCTGCAGTTATAGTAGATAACCCAGATCAGATTGGTAAAAAGAAAAAACAAACCATCAATTTAGAAACTGAAGTACCATTAAGAAAAACCAATTCCTTACCCAAAGAGTTAGTGAGTTTAAATGATATTGATTTTTATCTAAAGTTTGAATATTAATTGTTTGAAAATAAATCTGAAACTGATTTGAAAAATACTGTTATAGATCCTGTTTTCCTTTCATTTTTGAATGCAAAATAGAAAAATATTTCAGTATGAACAAAGTCAAATAAATCTGAATATCAAAATACAGTTGAAAATATTAATGTTTCATTGATTAAAGATATTAATGAAGCTATTGAATTAGCTCATTTGTTGTCTTACATAAAACCTCCGGTTTCTCAATTGCATACAACAATAATACCAACAACAGATTTATCTTTATATGTTTTTACTTCATTTATAGATACTACTGCGAGTTCATCTATAGATCATTTCATTCCTAGATTGCCTTTGTAGCCTAGGATATTATTTCCTTCATCCACTCAATCCACTGCATCGACTACTTTGCATTCAGATATTATAAGCACCACATCTTTATTTCCCAACAATTTCATTTACATACTAGCTTTATTTCCCAGCTCTTCAACTACATTTTTTAGTTCACTAGCTTCCATATCTAGCACTGCCCCTATCATTACTGTTATACCTCCCAGCTCAACAAAGCTTCAAGCCATGGCTTCTAGGTATGCTCCCCTTGTCTTACCCCAAAACCTCCATGACATGCCTCAAGATTACCAAAAAAATGTACCACTGTTTGATGGCATTTCACAATATAATGCTCAACAACATGTAACTAAAATGACAAATTTCTGCGAAATTTATGAAATTGATGAGTCAGATGTCCAGGTGAGGTTATTTGCACAAAGTTTGACAGGAGAAGTTAAAAAATGGTTCAAAAATTTAGCTCCTGGTAGTGTAGCTGATTTAGCTGTATTTCATAGAATATTTTTAAATAAATGGGAAAATAAAAAGAAACCCCTCCAAATTTTGTCTGAGTTTGATGCCTTGAAAATATCTCCTACTGAGTCTGTCCAAGACTATTGCACTAGGTACAACAGTGTCTACAATACAATACCTACAAATATTAAACCTACACCTTACTCTGTTCTGCTCAAATTCCCTGATGGATTTGGTACATATATGGCCTATCAATTAAGAGAAAGAGATGCCAAAACCTTAGAACAAATGCAATTAGATGTTGTCGGTATTGAAATCAATATTTTAGCTAGGAAGGCCAGACTTAGAAATGAAAGAAGAGTTACAATTAAAGAGGAAAGTTCAAACTCAGATGTTAAAATGGATTTATTTGCTAAAACTTTAGAAAGGCTGGTAGAAATATTAGATAATATAGATAGAAAACCTCAATGGGATAATCAACCTCAGATTAGAAATCCCAATTTCAGAAAAAACACTAATTCTGGAAAAGCTAAAGAAGCAGCTCCAGACCAAAACATTAGGCCCCCATTCCAGGAGAACTATGCTGAAAGTTCTCAAAATAATGATGAAGATGAGGATGACATCAATCATCTAATGGGAATAGATGAAAACAACACCATTTTCCTCACTCAGGAAGATCTGGAACTATTTGAGCTTCAACAACTCAAATTAAACTCCAGTGAATCCTTTGACTACAAAAAAGGTTATGACTTTGCTATAAATGAAATTCACAGTCAGTATAAATTTAGAAACAAGGAAAATAATGAGTCTTCTACTAAAAATAATTCCTAAAATCAAAATAAGAAAAATGTAGAAGCCCCAAAAACAAAATAAGAAAAATGTAGAAGCCCCAAAAACAAAATTTTTGCAAATTCTCCCAAGGGAAAATAAGCAAAATTCCAATCCTTCCAGTCCTAAAAAATCAACAAGTCCCAAAATGTTTGATATTACTGATGAAGTAGCTCAATTTTCCAAAGATGCACAGAAAGCTAATACTGCTAAAGCTTCTAATTCAGTAAAAACAACAAATTTTGATCCTAAAAATATTTTTGCTGATTCTAAATCAACAAATCCTAGAACAGATAATCCCAGAATACCTGCTGATAATTCTAAGTTTGATAAAATTTCTGCTGCCATGCAAACAGTCCCTGAAAAGAAAATTAAAAGTAGCAAAACTCAAGAAACTCAGACAGAGAATGCCAAAACAATTGAAGATAGAAATACAACTGTTGAAAATCAAGAAAAACCAACTTAGATTACAGTTACTAAAGATGAATTAGTTCAAATTAGTAAATATCAACCCTCATTAAATATTCAGTCTAAAATTGCTAAGTTAAAAATACTTATTCCTTTAACAGAATTGGTTAAAAATGACTTATACAAATAACCTATAACTGAAACTTTGAATATGAATGATGGTGCATATGCCATTAATTTGAATGATGATCAACCAGAGTTGATTTTCGGCCCTGATGTGAATGGAAAGCATTCAGTGGCTCCTTTCTATATCAGTCTTACCATCCATGATCAAAATTTACACAACGCTATGTTAGATTCAGGAGCTTCCCATAATTTAATGCCCAAAGCTATCATGGAAACTCTTAATCTAGAAATAACCAGACCTTACAATGATTTGTTTTCATTTGATTCTAGCAAAGTTAAGTGCTTAGGATTAATTAAAGACTTATGCGTGAATTTAGTTCAGTACCCTAGTAAGAGTATGGTAATGGACATTGTAGTAGCTGACATCCCACCAAAGTATGGTATGCTTCTTTCCCGCTCATGGGGAGCAAAGTTGCAGGGATCTCTACAATTGGACATGAGCTATGCTACAATATCAATGTTTGGTCAACCCAAAAAGCTATTTAGGGAAAGATTAATGAAATTCATGGTCAGTAGTGCTGAGAGATCCATAAATTACCCCATTTATTCTACACCAAATGACCTTGACTCTTTTATTTTTTGTAACTCTGATAACAAAGAAATCCAAACTGAACTGATTGACAAAAATCCAAAACCAAACAATGACAACATATTTCATGAGTCCCTTTGGCACTTAGAATTTTATGGCTCTGTAAAAAAATTAGGAGTAGGAGCAGGTGTATGGATTACAAATATGGAAACTAATCATTCAAAAGGACATGCCTTCAGACTCAACTTCAAAAGTACCAATAACATGGCAGAGTATGAGGCACTCATTCTAGGCCTCCAGATCATTAGGAACTTAGGAGGAAAAAGAATACTAATCATAGGAGATTCGTAATTAATCATTAATAAAATAAATGGAGATTATTCTGTTTATAATCCTAGACTAGCCAGATACAGAGATACAACAATTGATTTAACTGATGATTTATTAGAATGCAAGTTTGCTGCTATACCCAGAAAACAAAATATTCAAGCACACTGTCTAGCAAATTTTGCTAGTACTTGTAAGTTACCATTCCAACTAACTCATAGGTATACTGCTGAGGTTAAACATAGACCAATTATCCCAGACAACCTCAGGTATTGGCAGATTTTCTCTCAGGATGAACAGATTTACCATTTTTTAAATAATGAGGAAGAATTTCAAAATTGTAAAATAGATACAGACTGTAATATACATTCGGATTTTGATTGTGAAATAGATAACATAGATATACATAAATTTAACAAACCAACTGTATTTACTAAATCCGATATAGAAAACTTAGAGAATATAGATATTGAGGAAATCATTGAAGAAGAAATTGACATGTTAGATCTAAAAGATAATTTTTTTGCCTAAAGGTTTAACCCCTTTGGAAGACCTTTTCGATTCCAATGATGTGCCTAAAAAGCCAAAAATGGAACCAGTTAGGTCTGAAATTGAGGAATGTAACATTGGGATAGAATTAAAACCAAAAATGATTAAACTGTCTAAATCTTTACCTCCACAAGAAAAGGAAAAATACATTGATGTTTTAAAAGAATATCAAGATGTGTTTTCTTAGAGTTATGAAGATCTCAAAGCTTATGAAACAAACATAATCCAACACAAAATTCCCATAAAAGATGATAAAAAACCCTTCAAAAAAATTAAGGAGAATTAATCCCGTTCTATTACCTTTGATAGAAAAGGAAGTAAAACGCATGTATGATGCTCAGATTATTGCACCAATTAGATATTCTGATTGGGTTTCAAAACTAGTTCCAACAAGAAATAAAACTGGAAAAATTAGGTTATGTGTCGACTTTAGAAATATTAGCAAAGTGTCTTTAAAGGATAATTACCCTTTACCAAATATGGATCATATATTACAAAGGGTAGTTGGCTCCTCTAGAATTTCCTTGTTATATGGTTTTTCAGGATACAACCAGATCCTACTCCAAAAGGAAGATCATGCTAAAACAACTTTCACCACTCCTTGGGGCACTTTCATGTATGTGAAAATTCCCTTTGGTCTGATGAATGCATGAGCAACCTTTCAGAGAGCTATGGACATAGCCTTTGCAAAGGAGATTCATGACTTCTTGGTAATTTATCTAAATTACATTACTATATTTTCCAAATCAAATAATGAACACTTGGATCATTTGAGACAGGTCTTTATTAAATGTAGGAAATTTGGAAACTCTTTAAATCCCAAGAAAAATCTCTTTGGATTAGAGGAAGGTAAGTTAATAGGACATATAATTTCAAAAGAAGGAATTAGAATTGATCTTGCTAGGATAGAAGCAATTTTGAACATTCATCCACCTAGAAATA
This sequence comes from Pinus albicaulis, assembly GCA_034641835.2. NCBI lineage: Eukaryota > Viridiplantae > Streptophyta > Pinopsida > Pinales > Pinaceae > Pinus > Pinus albicaulis. The sequence goes on along the minus strand of CM076570.1, from coordinate 1,234,498,236 downwards.
TCAAAGAATTACAAGCTTTCTTAGGTAAAATTAGCTTTTTGAGAAGATTTAATTCAAACTTAGCTGAAATCATTAGAGAACTGGATAATATGCTCAAAAAAGAATCAACTTTAAAATGGACCATTGAAGCCAAACAATCATTTGAATCCATAAAACAGGCTTTAACTAAAACACCAGTCTTAATCAGTCCGTATTTCAAAAAATACTTTATAATTTTTTCTTTTGCATAAGAGCATACCATTGCTGCAATTTTACTGCAGAAGAATGATCAAGGTTTTGAACAACCTATAGATTTTTTCAGTAAAACCCTTAGAGATGCACCTATTAAATATAACATAATGGAGAAAAAAGCCTTAGCTTTGGTTAAGGCCATAAAAGATTTCAGATTTTACATTCTCTATTCCCACATAATTGCATATGTCCCTAATTCTGTAGTTAAAGACATTTTTACTTAGGATGGCCCTGATGGAATAAGAGGTAAGTGGATTGCCACTATCCTAGAATATGACATAGAAATCAAACTAACTAAACTCATTAAAGGACAAGGATTAGCCAAATTGATGGTTGAATCCAACTGCAATGCATTAGACATAAATTTTATTGCTCAGATTAATGACCAGGAAGAGATGACGACTCCAATGATCAGTGAAGCCTTTCTAGATTCACCTTGGTACTCAGATATTATCTTTGTACTTACCAAATTACAAGCTCCTCCTGGATTATCAAGGAAAAAAGCCAGATTTCTCAAACTTAAAGCAATGAGAGTTTGTATTCTAGATAATGTGCTTTGTTGGAAAGAACAAAGTGGGATATTATTAAATTATTTACTGAAAGCGGGAGCTGACAAAATACTTGAAGAATTTCATGCAGGTGACTATGGAGGGAATTTATACTGGAAAAGTACCGTAGATAAGATCCTTAGAGCTGGTTTTTACTGGCCTACCTTATTTGCTGATGTTAATAAATTTGTTATTTCATGTCATAATGTCAAATTTTTGAAGGAAAAAAGAAATTGTTACCTTTATCCTTAAAGCCTATTTCAATTGAAATGCCATTTCAAAAATGGGGCTTAGACTTCATTGGAGAAATTCACCCCCCATCCTCTGGCCAACATAAGTGGATTTTGACTGCCAAAGATTACGTCACTAAGTGGATTAAAGCCATTCCTACTAGACAAGCCACTGATACAGTCATTATCTCTTTCATAGAAAACAACCTTTTATCAAGATTTGGATGTCCACAGAAAATTATTACTGATAATGCAGCAACATTTAAATCTAAGAAAATCATTGCCTTTTGTCACAAGTATCATATTACCCTAGGTCACTCTACTACATATTAACCCCAGGGTAATGGCCTAGCTGAACCTAAAATAAAAGTCTTGTAAATATCATCAAAAAATTACTTGAAGACAACAAAAAGACTTGGAATAAAAAGTTAGTCTATGCCTTATGGGAAGATAGACTTACTACCAAAAAATCAATTGGCACTTCCCCTTACCAAATTGTATATGGGATGGATGCTATTTTTCCATCATCCTTAGGTGTTCCAGTAATGAATATCATTCAAGAATCACAAGTGGAAATCAATGATATACAAAGGAGGATAAATCAAACTATTCATCTATAGCAAACAAGGGAAGAAGTCTATGAAAAATTTCAAGTCATTCAGGATAAAATCAAGAAAATTTTTGATAGAAGAAGTAAAGAAGATGACTTTTACATTGGAGATCAAGTTTTAAAATGGGATTCTAGGAGAGAGGACAAAGGTAAGCATGGGAAGTTTGTTTTTCTATGGAAAGGACCTTATGTAATTTATGGATATAGGGGTAACAATGCTTTCTTTATCAAAGATTTGGATGGAACATATATTCAAGAAGGACCAGTTAATGGTAGAATGCTCAAACACTAATATTCCTCTGAATTAACCAATAGTTAGTCATAGTTACTTTTACATCATTGTAAATATCCATTGAAGTTTTTAGATTGGATTGGATATTTTCTTTCCAAAGTTGAAGCCCGAAGAGAAGGCCCTAAGATTTCAAGGGTAAGATGTCATAAATATGAGTTTTTGCAGAAAACAAAAGACAATTTCTAGATCATCATGGTCAAAATGGAAGGTTACTAGTCTTAGAGTTCTTTACGTTTCACCAGGAAATGCCATCCCCATGTGAAGCCACTATTAGGGTCCTATAAATATAGGATTCATAATTTTGAATTGGCTTTTGATAGTCTTGTAAAATATGTACATACCTTGCTTTCTGCAAGTTGTTTTCCCATATTTTGAAAGAAATAAAAATAATAAAATAATAAAAAATAAAAAAAGGGTAAAAAGTCCTAAAAGAAAGAACAAAGGACTTAAAAAAAATATAAACCCCAAAAGAAAAAGATGAAAATAAGACATGAAAGTGTGCAAGTTCAAATGCCACTATTTTTAATTTTTGCAAATGATTATGGCAGAGTGTCAATAAATGCCATAATCCATGATGAGTTAAACTGTTTAATCTTGACTTGTCATGTTTTCAATTTCCATGTTTTATATAGTGAATAAATATTTGTCAAGTTTAATCCTGAAAAATCATTAGTTAGGTAGAAAATAATGAGGAGCTCAACAATTCCCCATCTAGAGTCTTTTTGGTGCCTATTATGGCTATGTTGAGCCTTCCCAATTTGACCCTAGGGATCCCAGTCTGGTATATCGATCCCCCAGCCAACACTCTGCCTGGTCAGCTCAAACCTTATACCGCCTTGACCCCAATACAACCGGTCACTATGACCCCTCCCTTTACTTCTGTGCCTCATAAACCTCAGTGGGAATCTACTCCTATTGTGAAAGCATCTGGTGAAGGGGGCAAAGCCGAAAATAAGGAACCTAAGGACAAGGCACCACAAACAACTCCTGCTCCTCCTAAGCCTCCAAAGTCATCACCTCCATGTTCTTTGAGTGATGTTGTTGGGCATGCTACCCATAATTTTCCTGATCGTCCTCATCTCAAACCTATGGTCAACAAGACATTTACTGAATTTGATATCCCGAAGCTCCTTGTTACCTTACCCGATTCAGCTAAGAAACTCAAATTGTTGTGCACAAACCACCGTTGTGCTTTGTTGTGATCTTTATGGCCACTATTCTCACCATTGTCCGCATATCAATGAATTTTGAGACACCCTTGAGGTTGTTCACCAAATAAAGGTCGCTCATAATGGATCATGTACTCCTGTACTTGTGTGTTATGCTTCAGTAGAATCAGAGGATATTTCGGCACCCATTGTGATGCCTCCCCTCGATGTCAAGATGACGAAACATTCGGCCACTACCCTCTACATGTGATCATCCATGAGATCCATGGTGGAATACGCCTCAACCTGCTCCCCTCCATCCTGTCATGTCAGCCGGTCGTTTCTGTAATTGGGCCATTGACTTTATGGAGTGTAGACCTTAACCATGAGTATATCATTGTGGCAATTTACTATTTCACCAAATGGGTTGAGGCCATGCCAACATTAAATAACACGGCAGCTACTGCAGCTCTCTTTTTCTTTAACCATGTTTTCGCTCGATTTGGGGTTCCGAAACAATTGGTCTCTGACCATGGCCGACATTTCGAAGATGAGATATGGTGTGAGCTATCCTCGTTGTTAGGCTTTGGGCACCGATATTCATCGTCCTATTATCCCCAAGGTAATGGTCAAGTTGAAGCAGTCAATAACATTATTAAAACTATGCTTCAATGAATGGTGAACAAGCACAAAACCAACTGGCACCTTATGCACTTCCCTACTTTGTGGGCCTATATAACTTTTGTTAAAACCGCTATCGGGTTTACTCCTTTCCACCTTGTTTTTTGCGAGGAGGAAGTCTTACAAATCGAGTGTGAAATCCCCTCCCTTCACCTAGCCATCGAAATTCTCCCCTATACCCAACCTTTAGAACAAAGACTTATCATGCATAAGCATGCTTCCAAAGACCGTCATGTTGCATTGCAAACCATTGAAGTAGCCAAGAAGTGCACCAAAGATTAATATGACCGAAAAGTCCTCCCTTGACCTTTCACGAAGGCGATCTTGTTCTAGTGTATGACCAAGCTCATGATGTCCTTAGTCATGTGAAGTTTCAGTAATTAAGGCTAGGACCTTACATTCTTAGTAAGGACTTGGGAAAGGGGGCATACCTTCTAGAGGATTTTGAAGGCCAACTCCTATATAACCCTCGTAATGCACTCTACCTTAAGAGATTTTACCCATGGCATCTCCCATCGAGATGCATTTTTTATTTCTGTCATGCATTTAGGTAGCTTGCATTGTTCATAATCATATCGTTTTTTTTCTTCTTTTGGCGCCTTTCAAATGGATCCATCACCCACACTGTATATCAGTTATGCCGACAGTGCAAGTCACTTCTCCCGGAATCTAGCCTCGGTAGCTTGGGCCATTTTTATGCCCATGCATTCATTAGTCCTCTCCAACGGCGTATGCATTGGATCTGCCACCAATAACCAGGCCGAATATGATGCAGTGATAGGTTTATTAGTCGATTCCCTCGATCATCACATCCTTCATCTTCATATTTGTTTAGATTCCTTGTTGCATTTCATGTAATTGAATGGCATGTATCATGTGAAGAACCATGTCCTTTTTAAAAGATATTTAAGAGTGACGTTCTTAGTGTGTGAATTTTAAACCATTACATTTATTCATGTACTTAGAGCCCATAATCACTATGTAGATAGCATTGAAAACAATATTCTAGATTGGCACTCATCACATGCATTTAACACAAGACAATAATCATAAACCAAATGGCTAACCATATACTCATCATATATATAAAAAGATGCATATCCATAATATGTGTCGACAAAATCATAAATGTTTTGGAGTCCACTACTCTAATATATCCGAGTTTCCCATACTATGTTTCAAAATCAAAACTGGGGGCACCACATGCCCCTACATCTAATCACTATCTGGATGGTCCTGAGCCAATGGCTCAGCTCTAGGAGCCTACAGATCCTGCACAACCTGTCCGGCCATCGCCATGTGCCACATGACCCTCGCCACTTAAAGGGTAGCCCTATACATACCTCGATGTACTGGTCTTCAAGATTGTGCCATCTGTGCTCATATACGTCGGTCAGCATTAGCTCACACATACGGTGGACATCCTCCAGTAGAGCCTAATAGGCAGGTCCCTGGTCTCCTCTCGCTCCACTAGACTCTGCAACCCCTAGCGCTGCGGGTTGTCCCATATAATCTGTTGGCTTCACCTGTGCTATATTTGCATACCAAAAGTAACGAATCGGTACCACATACATATTATAATAACTTTAAAATGCATCATAATATATAGCAACTTTCACTTACCATCTGGTTTCCATGCTCGACACGGCGAAAGTGGTAAGTCAGGGTCCCCCTGAAATTTTATACCATTGTATGGATAGTCTTCTATATACAGTGACATATAATCCCAATGTGTGAATAACTCAAGTCGGAACACCCGTCTGACTCCCTCGCCTCCCCCTCTCTGTAGTAGTTGCCCCCAGTGACACATCCTGGGCTCACGTGGGCCCTCATCCTGGATTTGTACATGAGGCCAAAGTGTGGGGATCTTCTCGATGAAGAACAAGCATAGCACTGTACCAAAAGCACAATCATGGTTCACATGTCGCTTTCATAGAAAAAAATGTCGTTTCATCGACGACAACATCATCTGGGCCCACCCATAGTAGGTCCCACTAAGTACACTCTCAACTAATATCATATGCCCCATAGTGATGTGGTGGAATGCCTGGTTGCCCAGGATCTGCAGTACTACTATGGCGAAAACCCATGTCTCTAGCCTCACTATATCACCGATTGATATGGTCATGCCCTTAGCATGAACATTTGGTCTGTAGTGGCATTCCACGAACTCTGATATGTTCAGCCCTCGTGGTAACAACGAATGTATATTTACCACCACCCCTAGTGGCGGGAGTCTGGTCAAGAAGTAGATTTCTTGTATGATCAAATCCTAGTATAGATCCTAGTAGCTGACTATCCTAAACAAAAAGGGCTCCCCTACCCTCATCCATGGGTTCTCAACCAACTTGAGAACCCCGTACCTCGCAAGTGTACCTCAGACCACCTGACCCCCCTGGATCTCCCCACGAAGTGCTTCCAAATCCCTCTCTCTCCATTTGATATTCAGCTCTACCATAACTGCACAAACCCAACATTTTTGTCAGCTCAGAGAAAGAAAAATTGCATCCCAAATCATCAGGTCCCAATCCCCAACCAAAAACAGGACAAAACCCATTTTTCTAGTAACTCGCAATTTTCCAGTCCTGTACCTCCGAGATCGTAGTTTTTCCCACTGGAAACTACAAACTAGGTTGCATTTTAGGGCTGAGGAAGTGTGAGCCATCTGTGAGGATGGGCAGAGTGCTGTTCCTAGACTCTGGGCACCTAATTTGAAAAACTGAACCACTGAAAAAGTGGAGTAGGGTTAGACCATCAACCTGTAACCGATGGATCTTGAATCCAATAGTCTATTTTTCCACTAAGATCACCAAAATATTTAGGGCCTTCTCCTCTTCTCCAAATTCACCACATCTCCACTAGAAAATGACTCAAATTGGAGGGAAATCGCTCTATTAAAAGAAAAACCCTAATTTTTCTTTCGCCAGTTGCGACCAAACCGTAGCTCAGTTTGACGGACGATCAGAACCATTGGAACACTCTCACCAAGCTCTAAATTGGGTATTCTTCTGTTTTTGGTGATTTGATACTTCATCGGGAATCCATTTTTTCAAGAAGGGTCACTTTACAGCCTCTCAAAATCAGATTTCTTCACTGACATTGCTTGTACTTGGGGAACCACTTTTCCTTCATAATTTTCAACGTGTGCATCAATTTTTTTCATGAGTAACCATATTTTTATCATGATTTTATGGTCCCCACCGGGCCCATTCTGTGTGGCAGCCTCATAGAGTCACCCTTGATCAGAGCATCCGAGTTGAGTCACCATCACATCATAGAATTTGTCCCGATTCCCCTTGCCTCATGTTATAGTATTCCATCCATTTATGCCTTTTCCCTCTCTCTTGTCACCCATATTTTTTTTCTCTAGGCATACTGTCCCCCATCCCCCAGGAGTTGAGTGAGTTGTTGCCATGTCATCCATGCTTTTTACTCTCTAACAAGGGAATTCATCTGTTCGCTACTCAATATCCCCTATTCCATCAACATCCCTGATGCCAGTCCATCAGTCACTTTACTATGATCCATCGTGCCTTAGTTGAGGTTTCCTCATTGCCTCATCTATGTCAGACCTCCTTCTGTCGACATCAACACATTCTTTCCCGAAGACAATTATAGAGGGTAGTGTACCTTGGTTCCAGCTTCCATTCTTGTTCGGTGCCTCAGATCAGACAAAGGGACTCATTATTGCTCTTTTACTTCATTGTTTCTCATTCACTCAGCTTCATCTCCTTAGTAAATTATAGAGATTCATATACTTGATGGTTCGATGATCCAGTAGATTGTACCAATGATTCCTGGGAGTGTGTGAGATGTTTCAGACCTCATGAGGGGGTGGACCTTCAGGTAGCCCCCCACATGCCTAAATGACCTCATATTATGCTACAACCTCAGATGTAGCTCCACATATTTGATGGGTTCGGTTCCAGCCACTCGCAGCACCCATAGAATGCATGTATAACTCAAATGATCCATTCATATTTTCAGAGCCCTTTCCTATTTACCAAGGCTTCTTTGGTTGTTGTTATGTCTCATGTACTCACATATTATTGTATTTAGTCCTAGTTATTGTCCCAGGTGCAGTATGTGTGTGGGATCCATTATTTTTTGTCTGGCCAATTTTTACGCCATCATGTCATGTACCATGTATCATGTACTTTATATCTCAGTCTCATTTTACTGGGCGCACCATTATTCTTTGTACTTTTTCATCTCGACGGGAATAGGTATGCCTCCCCTGCCTCACTGAGTACAGGTACCCAAACATTAAAGGAGACTTATATCATTTGTAGGTCTCGCCCCCTCAGTTATTGTCCTCTTTCTCTTCACTCTATCTATGTATCTCTCTCTCTCTGACTCCCCTTCGGTGTCTAGTGATTTTGTTCTTACAACATACTTCGGTCATATGATTAACTCCTAACACTCACACGTTGGGGGGTAATTTGTTACACCAATTTTTGGTCATATAACCACTTACAATTAGATAGATCGAAGTACACCATGTAAGACCAATTTTATCATAGTAAAATTGCTCTCACTATAAGAAATAATTTAATAAACCATATTTTATTAAGTTGTTTCTGGTTCAAACAGGAAACCCCATGAGGAATAATTAAATAAATCCTTATTCATTTGATTTTCCTTTATGAATGATTAATTAAACCACTGTTTAAATAATATTCCTAGTCATGTTTAATCCAATTATGATAAATAATTAGATAAATCATTATTTATCTTATTTTTCTCTATGAATAATTAATTAAATCATTATTTAGTTATTATTCCTTGTTAAATTTGACTAAATCACCTAGAAATAATTTAAAAAATAATTATTTGTTAAATTATTCCTTAACCCCATTCTTGAAATGATAAATAAATCATTTATTTGTCTATTATTTCTAAATAAAGGTATTTAACCATTTTAAATGTCTTTTCCCTCTAAAAAAATATAATAAAATATTCCAAGAAGTTGGATCTAGATCTTGGTTAATAATATTTTATTATTCGGCATTATCGAGGATAACTCAATATTTTGTTATAAATAGGAGGGTTTTCCATTCATTATTCAATTTGATCACTTTCATTGTTGTGCTTTGATCATTCTCATTGCTACTACTACTTTCTTTTCTTCTTGAGCTCCCATAGAGTTCAACATATTTTGGGTTTTCTACACCATTGAGAGAGAGAAACTTCTAGATCTGAAGCGTTGAGTATAGCCAAGAACCCATCCCATTGATGGGGACTGGTAACATAATTCTTTTTTCCCTTCCAAGGTGTTATAAGACATATAAAATTCTTTATATCATGTCTTGTCTGTTGGATGTATTGTAATATTCCCAAATGGGAAAAGCGGGAATATAGAACAAAACGCTGGAAATAGTAGCAAGTGTTAACACATTACATATGAGCCAAATAATAGATCCATGTTATTAAGTATAAAAATATAAAAATTATACAATATATTGGAGAACAAACCCCTCAAGCTAGGCAAGAGAAGCCTCCATCAACTAAAAGCACCAATACATGAGATGCAGTTGCTACAAAATTTGTCTGAAGCAAGTACAACGCAGTTTTAATGGATAATACTACAGCTAGAAAATGTAAATAAATGGATCTAATGATACCATTCTCATACAAGGCCAAAAGTGGAGATCTATGCTCCCATACACTTTCCCAAGACAACCCAGGAAGGGTTTTCAGAAATACACAAAATATCAGAATGTCGGAATGCAGCCCTAGGGCTGAATAAAATCTGCAATTGGGCACCTAAAAAGGAGGTGGATGAATTTGATGTATATCTGAAAGAAATCCTCCAAATACTCCCTCAATGAAGGGTTGATCCCCTCAATGGAAATAAAACACTCCCAATATGGCACAGAACTTACCCCTGCAACAGCTCACTAAAATAACGCAGTCATGGACTGGAACTGTGCTGTAGGGGATGAAGATAACTTTTCCTGATGCCAAAATATGATATGAAGCACAGGGACCTTTTTTACTGATCTCCCAATTGAAAGAAAGCTTCCTCTACTGAAGACAAGCTCAGAAATGGCACAAAGAAATTCTCCATTGTTGCACCCTGCAACTCAGTACATATCTAAACAGAATGTGTGCTATAGAAGAAAGTTGTAGCTTGGCCAAATGCCGAAATGTGGAAATAATGAAAATACTCTTCCTTAGAGGTCACTCAAGGATACAGGTGGGATTCCCGCTCGGGAACACCCTGTGCTAAAAAACACTGTAATCTTAGCTAAACATCTGAAGAGAGCTCAAAGTCTTAACAGACCACAATCAAAAAATAATCAAAACATGATCACAATGGCTGCCATCCTCTTCCTTATATTCTTGGTGAGCTTACTCATGCTTGGCCCCACTCATTAAAGGCACTACTTCCATGCAAAGGATCTCCCTCCAAAACTACGTTGTCCCTCATTGAATGTCCACTACCTCCATACCAGCGTTGTTGATTTGGTCAGAGTTGACCCAGTCCACATGCTTCTTCCCTTGTTCACACATAGGGGAGCTTTATCCAACTCTTTTGATGCCCTCCATTCAAATTTGGAGTGGTTTTATTCCTACTAAGGAGATTTATGGGTCTCCCTACCCGCTTATTCTTCTAGCTAAGAAGCAAAATTAGATTTTAATATTCCAATTTGCTCAATGCTAATTTAGGAATATTACATTCCTCCCATCCCAAATGTTGCTTGTCCTCAAGCAACTGCAAGGATAGATCTGAAAAATGTAGGGAACCTTCATTCCCATGTGAAGCTCCAACCTCCAAGCTATCGTCCCTATAAAATTAATCACCCTCTAGGATGGTAATTCATAGAAAAAATCCTCCCATATGAGAGGCTCCTCCCAAAGATACAAGTCAATCATATGGCTCACTTCATAAGGGAACAAGTGATATAATGTAGCAACCATATAATGTCCCATGCTCCCCCCGAAGCATGAAGAAGTGTGGGAAGTTTCATTCCCAATGGAAACATCCAACCAATGTGTCATCTCTCCAATCATGTCCCCAACAATAATAAGAACATCATCAACACATGGGATTACAATCAAAGTCATGCTAGCTGCCATGTGTAGTAATGGAGAAGGACAATGGTCCCTCAAGTGAAACCAACATAATTTTTCTCCTAACTGAATCAAAATACGGCATGATGAGTGGTTTCCCAACCACTTGTTTGCTGCCCCAATCTTCTCACATGCTTGGAGAAGGTGTATGATGTATGGTGCAAATTCAACACACCCTTCATAAGATATCATCTCCCCAAGATCTCCTAGGGAGTGGCCATCATCAATGCTTCTTATGGCCTCAAGTAGACCATGAAGTCTAGAAGAAAGAGTGCCCCCTCTTGGAGAAATTTCCTACACATGAATGGTAAGGAAATGCAAATACATAGTAAATGAATCATGATGTATAGAAATACAATCTTTACCATGTACTTGGTTCAAGCTAATAAGGTGGATTATAGATGGCCTTCCTCTCACTCCCAATGAGAAAGGAAGTGGCTTCGATAACTCTACCAAAGAGTTATGTCTCTCCTCATCCTCCAAATAATCCATGCATCTCCTCATATGGTGGTGCATCTCCTCTCTGGAGCCTTCCCAAATGAATCCCTCCAGGATAGTACGATATGCTCTTATAAAACCAGTGGGTTTGGAGAGAAAACCTTCATATGTTGCATCTAGTAGTTTATCCTTGAGCTTAGAGGCTCTAGTCAAGAATATCCTACTTTGGAAATAGATGACCCCACCTATCACTGCATATCTCCCATCTAATAACTGGCCATCAAGCACTTTGCCTGAAAAGAGATCCTTGGAGTATTCCAATAATATTTGGGATCTCCAATATGGGTCAATACTGAATAATGACAACGTTTTTTATTTATCATGTGAAGCACCTGTCATTTTTTTGCTCTCTTCTTTGACATCTCCCATGCCAAAGTCATACACCGGGATGTTGCAATCTTGCCTCTACTACCCCTCTTGTAGCTGCTCTTGCTTTAGTGAAGGTGGAAGTTTTTGGAGGCTAGCCTTCCATGAGAAGATATCACCCATCAAAATCTTTCTGAGTTTGGCCAATGTAAGCATGAGTGGCCACCAATCTCTACCAAATATTGAAGATTCCTTCCAATGTGGAAGTATCTAGTAATTCTCCAAATCCATGGAGTGGTCTCCTTGCACCATGATGGTGCCATCCATCCCTAAAACCTCTTCTCTCAGCGCAAGATGTTTGGTGAGAGTGGGTAATATTGATATTGGGAGAATGTATCCCTCCTCCTTGAGCCTACCCCAAACTCTTTGTGTTGTGTCAAGTTCTCCCAAGGTTCTCACCCCTCTGGAATCTATGAGTGGTGCAACCAAATGTGAAGCATATCTCATCATCTCATGATCTGGTGGTCTCCTAGGTGGAATGCCTCCATGCAATGAGACATCAATATCAAGAGTAGACTTCATATATGAGTGGATTGCTTTGTCCTTGCTCTCACTGCACAAATAAGTCTGCCTCTTATGTGCATCAACCTTCTGAAATAGATAAGGGTGTGTGCTCCTAGTCATATGATGTTGACCATCCTCCCTATATTCTTATTTCATATGCAAGGTCTCACAATCTATCAATAATGGTGCATGCTACTCATGGATTGTGCCTTGATCTCCACATGTGATATTATTTGGAACTTCTTGCAAAGGTACAAGAATTCCTCTCATTGGAGCAATTTCCCCATCTTCCTCTCCATGAGGTACCAGATCTGCTCCTGATGTGACAACGCTGTTACCTCCTACCTTCTCTTCATCAGTAATGGAGGTTACCTCATCATCCTTATGAGGCTCCTTATTTTGATTCTCTTTTGAAAAAGAGATTTCCATGTCTTCCCTTTGAGAAGAGAGCTCCTCTTAAAGTGGGGATCTTGCCTCTAGCAAGGTATTTTGAAATTTTTTAACCCCCTCAATATTATTCTGAAATGGAGTTGGATTTATAGATCCTTCCAACTCATGCACAGGTTTTGTTTGTTTAGGCTTGGCTAGCTCAACCAAGGATGTTTCATAATTTTGTCATCAAATCTTTTCACTAACCTCTTGGTGAACTTTGCATAAGTATATACATTTACATGATTCAAGGAAGAAGTTTCATAAAACCACCAGGCATAAGCCTTACCTTCAAGATGCAATGTTGCTACTCTAATGGCTTCATGTTCTGAACTTGGTGATGCCGCAAATAGGTTTCTAGCTCCTTCATCCAATCTCTAGTTGTGCATCTAGGTGACCCATCAAAAGTAGATAGAATGAATCTACCCAAATCATGTTGCTTGCACCTCTTGCTTCTATTTTGATTTCTAGGTATTCTATTCTCCTTGATCTTGCAAAACCCTTGGAAGTTTAGATGATCTTTGAACCTCTCAGATTGAGATTCATACTCTTGAAGATAGTCACAAAGAGTCTCCTCCTTTGGCACATCTCCTTCCTCCATCTCTCTTGTTATGAACATAGGCATGATAGAGCATTGTAGATCTGATTGTGTGATGCTCACACCCATAGTATGAATATCTGGAGCTTTCTTCATGTACAAATATTTTTGAGGGATATTCATGTCTTCCCCTCCTCATTCCCTTGATTTCTTTGTTAAGTTCATGCACAGTTTGGAGAAGAAGTTCTGAAAAATTATTTCCCTCCATTTCTCCAAATAATGGAGACTTGCCTTTGTCTCTTTGGTGAGTCTTCTCTTTTCTGTGAGAAACTTCTTCTTTGTAATGGTCCTTTTTCGGGATTCTCAAGATTCTATTTTAGAGATGGAATATAGAGGAATTTACTGGATATGTCACCCTTCAAAGAAAGGGTGAGATCCAGAGGCTACCTGGCCAACTGTAGACTTTGTCTATAAAACTTGGAATAACCCCTTTTCAAGAATCTCAACAAGGTCTTCAAGAAAAATGTTGTATAAGTAAATATGAGCAAGAATAACATAGATCAGGGCTGGTATCCCCTCATTTATACTGTATGTGACTTATATATGGAATTTCATTAGAAACAAACAGTTTAAGCACATTAAACATATCTCCCACAGTCAAGACTAGCTAGAAATGAGCCAAAGAGAAGGGCTGTTACAACATGAAAACTCTCCCATCAGATTTGCGCAGTTTTGATTGTAACTCAGAGGAGGACAGCCAAGGATCTGATATTTCAGATTTATTACAGTAAATCAGATTTTTGTTTGAGCTTATTGCTTCTACAGCAGATTACAAAAAGAACTAGGGCAAAATCCCTTCAGAAATTAGAGCTGCAACTAGGAATAAACTGCAGAAATACATAGACAACGTTATTTTTTAGATGGTTCAGATGTTGTACATTAAATTTCAGATCTCTAACATATGTATGAATAAAAAATCAGATCTAATATAGATCTGGAAACTATATGACTTTAAGAACAAGATCCCCTTGGAATTACATCAAAATATTGCATAATAAGCTGTAGATCTGAATTACAAATTGCAGTGCTGCAGAAAACCCAGAAATTTATGAAAATAACTTTATTACTGAAAAGATCAGATATATGGAGACATGGATCAGCAACCCAATCCACGGATCACCAAGGGAAGGCAAGCCTAACACCAAGAGATCTTTCTCCAATCTGATAGCAAACTGAAACAAGAAACCCTCTTACAAAAATAGCGCAGTATGGAGCAGAAACTGCGTTGAGGGTGAAGGAGATTGAATAAACTAAATGAAATTGCAGATCAGATACAAAATATGGATAGAATCTCTCTTTGGAGGCTGAAAAACACACTCCAACAGAAAAATCCCCTCAAAACAAGTTCGATCTAAGCAGATATAGAACACCACTTGCTGCAAATGACAGCAGCTGCAAAACCTTCAATGGGCCAATGATGTTCATGAAAATGAAGCTTGGTATCCAACCATATAGTGGCTCACTTCAGCAAAGAACTCCTCCAATGATCCTCAAGGGAAGAGATGAAACCCCTAAATAACAGAGAATGGTATTTTTCTAAGCAGACAAATACTTCATAAATATAATCTATCAACAACCTTTTCATGTGCCTTCTCCTCCTTTTTATAACATTAGGGTTTCTTGGAAAACCCTAAACCACTTCATCTCTTTGGCCCCTTTCACTCTTGGAAACCCCTTCTATAACAGTGGACTCCATCAAGGAGGTTCAATGAACCTAGACATCACTGGTTGACTTGGTCAAACAGGATCTCCTTTGGTGGTCTTGACCCTTTCACACCTGCAAGTTTTTATTCAAGTAGCTCAAATATGCCTCTTTTCACATAGGCACTTATTTATTCTTTAGTTTTAGGATTTTTTCATGTCCTCCTTTCTATTTTATTCATCTGTACATAAAATTAAGACAAAATGAAATGTTCCTATTAGCTTGGGCTAATTAGGAACATTATAGTCCTCCCCTCCAAAATTGTTGCTTGCCCTCAAGCAACTGCAAGGTGAGTGCTGCAAAATTCCCTCCTTGGTGACAAAAACATAAGTAAGCTTCCTCCATAAGCCAAGTTCTCATCAATCCATCCATGTCTTGCTCCTCCAATGTTCTCATGAGATGCAATTAGCTCATCCCATAAGGATACAATAGATCATATGAAACAAACATGGTTTGCCTCATGCTGTCTCTGGAATATGAAACAGAAAATATATGGAGAGTGGTCCTCTCATGAGGCACATGCCATCATTAATTCTTGCTGCCCATGCCACATCATCATGACTGAAAGTGTGACGCATGTTTGGTGCTTTGGGGCAGCACCCTTCTCTTTGCAAAAATCCCCCTTTTCCTCTCAAGGGAGTGGCTCAAATCAGACAATTTTGGAGCCCAAAATTGGCCAAGAGGCTCACATGATATATCATTTCTCCTTGGAATATTTGGCCTACAAAAACATGGTGTAAGAATGCATGAAATCAGAAATGAAAACATGTATAACATGATCATGTCCTTTACCAATAATTCTTCTCCAATTAAGGGAGAGGTGCATGGTTCTATTCCCTCCCTCCATAGAAGGAAGAGTGGGCTGATTCAACTCTCCCAAAGAGTCATGTTGCTGATCCATATCTACAATGCCAATGCCTCTTTGACAATGCTGATGTAGCCCTCTTTCAGAGCCCTTCCACCAATAGCTTCTCAAGGTGTATGTTGGAAGGCTCCCCTTCCCATGCTGCTCAAAAGTAAGTGGCCATCTCACCACTTGTTTGCTGAAATAAGCTTCTTTAAATCTTGGAAATGATAGAGGATAATGATTGTTGGCTGAATGGAATTCAAGAAACACATGCCATGCTCCAATTCCCCCTCATGTGAGGGACTTCCCTTTATGATACCAACTCAATACATGATCTTTTACATAAGGAAACATCATACATAATGCAGCAGTCATATAAGGTTCCATCCTCTCCTTGAAATACCAATGAATTTGGGAGGTTTCATTCACCATGAACACATTCACCCAATGTGTCATCCCTCCTCTCATGTTTGGAGCATCATTATGATTTGAACAACCCTCCTTATGCCAACCCATGAGAAGGTTACAATTTCTCCCAAGCCCAAGTACATACATGATTTTGAAATGCATTCTAAATAAAAATATATGCACATACATGGTAGGCAAAAGTAATTGTATGGACATGGAGCTTATCATGTGATTTCCATACCTCTTCCTTGTCAACCCAAACACCCATGCCTTCTTCTTATGCAGCCTCCTCTTGAGATACAAGGCATGTGACAAGAAAATCAGAAATTTTGGGGAGTGTTTAAACTCACCCAACATGAACCAGCGCAGGCTGTCCCTTTCCTGCTCAAATCTGAATGTGGTAAGTGGTTCACAAGCCACTTAATTTCTGCTCCATTCATCCCACCATGGTTGAAAGTGAAAATTATATTTGGTGCCTTAATACAGCACCCATCATGGTGTAGAATCTCCCTTAGCCCATCAAGGGAGTGGCCATGTTTGAGAACAATCTTGACCCATAGTTGGCCATGAAGCTTGTATGGTTTAACACTCCTCTTGGGTGTCATGGGCTGCAAATATGAAGTAAGAAAATACATGCAACCATAAAATGAAATGTGATTCTCATAAGCATGCATCTTACCCAAAGTCTCCAATGCTGTGATAGTTTCCCCCTTGGGAAGAGATGACATTGATGCACAAGGTTGAGGGAACACTTTTCTCTTCTGCTCATCATGGGAACTCCTTGGTGGAATTACTTCAAGTAAGGAGACATCAAGGCATATATCATGAGAATATTTAAGGACTGATATGTCATTTCTTTGCTTGCATTAATCTTTTAGCCTTCTTTGTGCAACATGATTCTGAAATACAGAGGGGAAAAAGTTTCTCACCATTTGAAGCTTGCCCTTCCCTCTGTCTTCTGCAATCTTCAAGATCTCACCATCTGATAAGTATGGCACATGTTGCCCATGGATTGTGCCATAATATCTGTGTGTGATATTCTGAGGAACTCCTTGCAAAAATGCAAGAGCTTCTCTCCTTGGAGTAGTTGCTCCTTCTTCTTCTTCATGCAATACTAGAGGTCATCTTGCTATGTATGTGTTGTCACCCCTAGCCTTTTCTTCAGAGATGGAACATGCCTCATCCTTAATAGGAGACCTTGGAGATTGTTCTTCTCTTGAAGGAGAGATCCCCATGTCTTCTTCTTTCTCTTGAAACCTCATAAAGGTTTCACTGCAACTTCCCTCTTGAAAAGAGGACCCTTCACCCAATGGAGATCTTGCCCTTGGCAAGGCATCAAACAAACTTACACCTTATTTTCCCCTCTTCATGAAGGAATCACTAGAAAAATGCTGAAGCTCTGGTGATATGGCTGAGTGAACATATCCATGAGATGAGGATTCAGAATGTTCCTCATGCACAGATCTTGTAGATCTGATTGGAAGATCTTCTTTTTGAAACTCCTTAGGAGCTTCACTTCTTTTTATCCTTTATTTTTGCACATAATCCTTGGGGAGGCTCTTATTATATCTAAAATTATATGAGATTAAACCAATCTTCTTCATTTTTCACTTGCTCTTGATTTCATTGATAGCTTGATCTCATAGACTGTGCCAGAGATCATGCTCCGATACCACTGTAATGATCCTTTTTCGGGATTCTCAAGATTATATTTTAGAGATGGAATATAGAGTAATTTACTGGATATGTCACCCTTAAAAGAAAGGGTGAGATCTAGAGGCTACCTGGCCAACTGTAGACTCTGTCTATAAAACTTGGAATAACCCCTTTTCAGGAATCTCAACAAGGTCTTCAAGAAAAATGTTGTATAAGTAAATATGAGCAAGAATAACACAGATCAGGGCTGGTATCCCCTCATTTATGCTGTATGTGACTTATATATGTAATTTCATCAGAAAAAAATCAGTTTAAGCAAATTAAACATATCTCCCACAGTCAAGACTAGCTAGAAATCAGCCAAAGAGAAGGGCTGTTACAACATGAAAACTCTCCCATCAGATTTGCGCAGTTTTGACTGTAACTCAGAGGAGGAAAGCCAAGGATCTGATATTTCAGATTTATGACAGTAAATCAGATTTTTATTTGAGCTTATTGCTTCTACAGTAGATTACAAAAATAACTAGGGAAAAATCCCTTCAGAAATTAGAGCTGCAACTAGGAATAAACTGTAGAAATACATAGATAGCGTTATTTTTTAGATGGTTCAGATGTTGTACATTAAATTTCAGATATATGACATACGTATGAATAAAACATCAGATCTAATATAGATATGGAAACTATATGACTTTAAGAACAAGATCCCTTTGGAATTACATCAAAATATTGCATAATAAGTTGTAGATTTGAATTACAAATTGCAGTGCTACAGAAAACCCAGAAATTTATGAAGATAACTTTATTACTGAAAATATCAGATCTATGGAGACATGGATCAACAACCCAATCCATGGATCACCAAGGGAAGGCAAGCCTAACACCAAGAGATCTTCCTCCAATCTGATAGCAAACTGAAACAAGAAACCCTCTTACAAAAATAACGCAATATGGAGCAGAAATTATGTTGAGGGTGAAGGAAACTGAATAAACTAAATGAAATTGCAGATCAGATACAAAATATGTATAGACTCTCTCTTTTGAGGCTGAAAAACACACTCCAATAGAAAAAGCCTCTCAAAACAAGCTAGATCTAAGCAGATTTAGAACACCACTTGCTGCAAATGACAGTAGCTGCAAAACCCTCAATGGGCCAGCGCTGCTCATGAAAATGAAGCTTGGTATCCAACCAGATAGTGGCTCACTTCAGCAAAGAACTCCTCCAATGATCCTCAAGGGAAGAGATGAAACCCCTAAACAAGAATTCCAATCACAATCCTCCACTAAATAGCAGAGAATGGTATTTGTCTAAGCAGACAAATACTTCAGAAATATAATCTATCAAAAACCTTTTCATGTGCCTTCTCCTCCTTTTTATAACATTAGGGTTTCTTGGCAAACCCTAAACCACTTCATCTCTTTGGCCCCTTTCACACTTGGAAACCCCTTCTAGAACAACACAATCCATCAAGGAGGTTCAATGAACCTAGACAACGCTGGTTGACCTGGTCAAATAGGATCTCCTTTGGTGGTCTTGACCCTTTCACACCTGCAAGTTTTTATTCAAGTAGCTCAAATACGCCTCTTTTCACATAGGCACTGATTTATTCTTGAGTTTTTGGAGTTTTTCATGTCCTCCTTTCTATTTTATTCATCCGTACATAAAATTAAGACAAAATGAAATGTTCCTATTAGCTTGGGCTAATTAGGAACATTACATTCTTCTTTTGATAACATATATATAATGTCTTCACAGGCTGAGCCAAGATTATGCTCTGATACCACTGTAATATTCCCAAATGGGAAAAGCAGGAATATAGAACAAAATGCTGGAAATAGCAACAAGAGTTAACACATTACATATTATCCAAATGATAGATCCATGGTATTAAGTATAACAACAACAAATTTATACAATATATTGGAGAATAAACCCCTCAAGCTACGCAAGAGAAGCCTCCATCAACTAAAAGCACCAATACATGAGATGCAGCTGCTACACAATTTTTCTGAAGCAAGTACAACAGAATTTTAATGGATAAAACTGCAGCTGGAAAATGTCAATAAATGGATCGAATGATACCATGCTCATACAAGGCCAAAAGTAGAGATCTATGCTCCCATACACGTTTCCAAGACAACCCAAGAACGGTTTATGGAAATACACAAAATATCAGAATGTCAGAATGCAACCCTAGGGCTGAATAAACTCTGCAACTGGCACCTGAAAAGGAGGTGGTTGAATCTGATGTAGATCTGAAATAATTTCTCCAAAAGACTCCCTCAATGAAGGGCTAATCCCTTCAATGGAAAGCAAACACTCCCAATGGAGCACTAAACTTTCCCTTGCAACATCTCACTAAAATAACACAGTCATGGACTAGAATTGCACTGTAGGGGATGATGCTACCTTGGCTTGATGCGAAAATATGATATGAAGCAAAGGGACATTATTTACTGATCTCCCAATGGAAAGAAAGCTTCCTCTACTGAAGGCAAGCTCAGAAATGGCCCAAAGACCTCCATTGTTGCACCCTGAAACTCAGCACATATCTAAACAAAATCTGCATTGTAGACGAAAGTTGGAGCTTGGCCAAATGTCAGAATGTGGAAATAATGCAAATACTCTTCCTTAGAGGTCACTCAAGGATAGAGGTGGGATTCCCGCTTAGGAACACCCTGTGCTAAACAACACTGCAATCTTAGCTAAACAACTGAAGAGAGCTCAAAGTCTTAACATACCACAATCAAATAATAATAAAAACATGATCACAATTGCTGCCATCCTCTTCCTTATATTATTGGTGAGCTTCCTCACCCTTGGCCCCACTCATTAAAGGCACTACTTCCATGCAAAGGATCTCCCTCCAAAACTGTGTTGTCCCTCATTGAATGTCCACTACTTCCATACCAGCGTTGTTGATTTGGTCAAAGTTGACCGAGTCCACATGCTTCTTCCCTTGTTCACACATAGGGGAGCTTTATCCATCTCTTTTGATGCCCTCCATTCACATTTGGAGTGGTTTTATTCCTACTAAGGAGATTTATGGGTATCCCTACCCTCTTATTCTTCTAACTAAGAAGCAAAATTAGATTTTAATATTCTAATTAGTTGCATGCTAATTTAGGAATATTACATGTATGGAGCATTTCTCATTTCTTTTCACCATTTAACTACTTTTACTACATAGATCGGGTTTCTTGTAGCATTTGTTTTAACTATTACTTGCAGATCTAAAGAAGTTAAGCATCCATATTTGTTATTAGGGTTGTTTTTCACACACAGCTAAAGTGAGCTCCTTTCGTACACTTGCGTTAATAATTTACACTAAAAAAATATAACCTCGATATCTTGGCTAATGCATCCTTAGCTATTTGAAGGCATGACAGAAAGATGGAACAGGGGAGAAATTTTTCCAAATTTTTCCAAATTTTGAGTTTTTTGTCACACAGGAAAAACTAATGCATAGAAACACAGTGTGTGCTCGCTGTGCTTTTTGCCAGAGGCTCCAAATGAAAAATGGAAAACATGAAAATGTGTCTTATGGTTATTAGATATTAGAAATATACTTTTTTTTATCTTTTCATCTCATGGATTTGAAGGAAAAGGTAAAAAACCACTAAAATTTCACCTTTATGCCATGATTTTTGGTCACATGTTGCGCTTTTGGAGTAGTTGTGGAAAATTGAGTTTTAAGTAGTCTTGGAGAAGTGTTTTTTCTTATTTAAAGTTTTAGTGATATATAGGACATCCTAAGATACCTGTACCAGCCTTCAGAAAATTTCAAAGATCCCTCAAAATCATCCAAATCATCCTCCAAGTCTCGATACACTTCTGCTAAATTTCGTTGCGTTTCGGAGAGATTTCATTGTGTTTCTGGGTGTGAAGATTTTCTGGACACGTGGATGTCAAAGGTCAAAGTTGGTTGATATAATAGTTGTCTCATGAGTTTTTTGATGGTTAATAGGCCTATTAATGGTCATCTATTGTAAGTAATCTTATGTTTAATGACTTGAGAGAAAAGCCTGACTTATTAGCTAAAAAAGGGGAAAGTTGTTTCCAACTTCCCTAGGATTAGGCAATGAGTCATTTAGGTTCATTTATTACTTGCTATGGATCAGGATTCGACCCTTAGAGGTGGAATCTTGTTTATTTTTCTATATGTAATCAAACTCAAGTCATTGTGAGGGTTGGATACTTGGTAATCATAGTGTGGAGCTAGTGTACACCATTTTACATTGATATTAAAGACAATTGTAGCAATAATCTTGGGATTCCTGTGGTATGCTTATTAACAGTGTTTCTTCTTAGTTTTATCATCAATTTGAATGTTTATTTCTCCTTACAACCATATGTATGCTTTCATGTGATTATCTCATTATTTTTTAAGCATAATTCATAAGTTTTATGCTATGTTTTGATGAGATATTCATGTTTTTGTTCCATTTCTTCTAATGAATGGATTCATAGTCATATGCTCATTTTGATCCTTCATTTTTCAACCCTATACCACAATGACAACCCAAAATATGTCACTAAACATACCTAATTTTCCTCATTTTCATCCCTGCAATTGATCATTCGGAACCCTGACCTAGTTCCTAGATCTATGATCTTGATCCAACAAACTTAAATAAAAAACCCTAATCAAATTTTAGTGAGCTTATAACTGTCCTAAAATCCTTATTCTCCAATCATTTCCATTGGCTATGAGACTGATTTTGAGATAGCCCTCTCCGATTTGGTAGGGAAATATACCAAGTCTAAAGCTGGTATGTGGTTTCCCCTTTAGCTTCCTTTCTCAGCCTTGAGAAACTGTAGGGTGATAAAATTTTGGCATCGTTGTCGGGGAACGAGTGTCAAATATTCCCTGGGGATATTTCTTAAAGTTAATTGAAGGCTGGACTTGTGGGTGACAGGTGTTAGCATTTAGAGAAGATTGATTTAGTCATTTTGAGCCAAAGTGCAGATTCAGAAGAACACTGACTCCTAAAAGGCATACAAGGTCCAATCCTGATCCTAATCCTTCACCAATAGTTCATGACCCTGAGAGGCTTTTGAGGAAGCAGAAATCACAGTCTTGAGAAGTTAAAAAAGATTCACCTTCTCTTGCAAGATCTACAGCTTTTCCTACAAGGTTGGTTACTTCTGAATATTTATCTTTTGACTTCAATTTTGAGTCATCTTTGTTAAAGTCTAAGTAACAATATTTTCTCTCAGAAGTAGTTTTTGATGCCATTGATTTTGAAACATACTTGCCATTTTCTGAGTCTTCATCTTTTGAGCTTGACAGTAAGGTCTGGTCAGATTTTTAAAAACTTCAGGGTTTAGTTGATAAATTCCAAATAACCTCTGAAAGGGACTATTTCCAGTACCAACTAGAAACTTTATTTTCTGCTACATCTATTGTTACACCTCCTCATACAACTACTCCATCGTCCTCCATTGTTAATCCATCACTTCCTCTATAGTAATTTCCTTCATCAACACCTCCTATTGTCATTTCTATACAACCTTCTCCAGCAGTCATGGCAAGATTTGCTCCTTTGATTTTACCACCTATTGTAACATTATTTGGTTTTGATAAGTTAGAATATTAGATAAAATAAAAATCAAAATGCTAAGTTAGATTATGAATGAAAAAGAAAAAAGAAAAAAGAAAATGTTAGGACCATGCCTATTTTATATATTCATATCAAAAAAATGAAGGCATCAAATAATGTTAGGAAAGAAAATAAAAAATGATGCTTTAGTTTCAAAAGGAATAATTGGTAAAAGGTTGTTTTTTTCAATGTGCCATTTAAATGATTATATTTCATTAATTTGTGATTAATTTGCTTGGAAAAGAAATTATCCTTCTTTTTTGAATTATTATGCATAAAACCTTATTGTAATATGGTGCATATGTTTTAAGCCAAGGTCCCTAAAAGACAAAACATCTTGTCGGCTTGTGAATAAAGGGCGCTCATCTTTCAACGCCAAATCTTCTCCCTGCCCAGATCAACGACGGGGAAATATTTTTCACCCCCCTTGTCCATTTCCCGTTAATGCAGGGTTGGGGGGGGGGGGGGGTGTCTGAAACTACCACCCGCACCCCTCCCCCCCCCCACGCAAAACCATAAATAACCCGCTACCCCCTCTCAAATACGCTTGTGGTTTTTCTTCAGTCAACAGCTCTTGACCCTGCGCTTTGACTAATCCAGATTTATGCAAGAATTCAATAAAAAACAAAAATAGACATAAACATAGAGATGCAATGGAAATAATACTTCATTTCATTAATATCAAATAACAGAAATATTCTTATAGACATAGTGGAAATAAACTAGCTAGGGCGCTGGTAGCTTATCTCTAAGAAGAGATGTGGCAGCTACACGCCCCTGAACTGTGTTACAATTAGGCTTGAGGGCCTATTTATTATTGAGAAACAATGGAAAACCCTAAACCTCCAAAAACCTAACCCTAGGAGATGAAGCGCCAAAATTGTGGGCCCCATTTGGGCAAATTGGTGTTTCAACTTCTCAGGGATGTAACTTTGGCATACGATCTTCGTTTGACGTGCACCATACCTCATTAGAAAGATCTATCCAAGACTACAACTTTCGATGTGAGAAACATTGGTCCATGGACCCATGTTGCTCTCGGTTTTCCCAAAAAATGTCATTTAGGGCCTCAAAACGACTCCGGAAGTTAAGGACCTGAAAAGCTGCTAAAAATAGTAAGTTGTGCCGAAACTGAAAAAATGAAAGAATCGATGGCGGTGATTCAAATGGAATAGGTGGGTAGCCACCAATATCCACCTAGATCATTATGCCCTCAAAATGGCTCCGGAAGTTCATGACCCAAAAAACTGCTAAAAATAGTAAGTTGTGGTGAAACTGAAAAACTGAAAGAATTTAGGTGTGGTTCCAAATGGAATAGGTGGGTGGCCACCAATATCCACCTGGATCATTCCTCCCTCCTTAGTAAGCAATGGTCCCCATTGCGTTAAGTTCATCCATGAGAGGAAAATTCTACTAAACTTGGTATTGGATTTGTCTAGGATGTCAAGAACCTGCTGGCAGACATGCTGGATGCGTTCAATAAATTTGGTTGCCTCAGGAAGTACATGCATGAATTCTGTTTGTGTAGTTGCATGAGGTATGGCAACATCAGGCAGCGGTGTGTTGACGGTCAGATCAATGGAGTTCTTGTCCTGATAGTGTAGAGGAACCTCTATAGGTGAGGAGAAAATATCCTCGTATTCCTCCACAACTTTGTTCATCTGCTGCAGTCGTGCAGGGGAGCCCTGATTCAAGGCTTTGGCCACAATATTCTTCTTTCCCTGTGAGTGAGTTGTAAGGAAAATAAATTTCCTGGTTTGGGAAACAATCTTACTGTGTTGTTTTGCAATAGTCAAGGAGATGGCAGGAAGCGGTACTACCTCCGGTATCCTGTACAATTTATTTCCCAAAGTAATAACTACAGAACGAGGCCTAGAATCATATGCATAATGTTGCCTCCACAAGTATGTTTGGCCCAATAATACATCATCTACATCAAGAGGAGCAACATCACAAAATACCTCATCCGTGAATGGCTTTATGATGTACGGAAGGTGGCACTGCTAGCGGACGCGGAGATCTCTCCCTGGATGAAGTCACCTGATGGTATAAGGATGTGGGTGTGCTATGGTCCATAGGCCAAGCTGCTTCATGACCTCCACTGAAATGAGGTTCCTTTGGCTTCCACTATCGACAAGAAATTGTAGTGGATAACCCTTCACCCACATCTACGAATGGAAGAGGTGCTCCCCCTCCTCTAGATCCTCCCTCTAGAGCTTTGTGGTGGAAACAATGGCATTGGGGTCTGCATCAATGATATACTTCCATTTTTCATCTCCCTTGTTTGGTTCTGGCTCAGGATTAGAACATGCATCTGATTCGGGTGCCTTCAGTTCGACCACCAGCAATTGTTTGGCTCGACACTCGTTTTTCCTATGAGTGGGGTTGTTATGAAATTCACACCACTTCCCCGTGTCCTTCTTTGGATTTGTGGTGGTGTTTTGAGTTGTCCTGATTTGGCTCTACCCCTTGTTCTATGGTTCGGGGGCGCCTGTCCCTGGCTTCAGATTCGTGGATCCAAAGTCTCGCTTCTTTTGCTTAAATTTATGCTCGATCTTGGTAGCATAGCGATATTCTGTGTCAAGCGAGGTAATGTTGAGGAATTCCATTTCCTCTTGAATGTGTCTGTGTAGAACGCTGTGGTACTTAAGCACAAAATGTCTCTCTAAATATTTAATACCCAACTTTGTGTGTAGGGTATGGAACAAATTCATTAGTTCGTGCACATCTTGATCCCTTTGTTGTCGCAACGTGGTCCATTGGACGTACTTGTCCTCATACCTCCCCATAGGGTAATATTGTTCTTTGATGTCATCTTGGAACAAAATCCAAGTGGGTGTGGCTAAGAATAGAGAGGGTTCCCTTTTATCCTTTTGCTAACAGTAGGTTTCCCACCATTCTTTGACATGGGGGCAGCTTTGAGGAGTGAAAAAATAATATTTTCTCGGTCGGAGAAATCATGGACCGAGAAATACCCTTCTAGAAAATTCAACCATATATCTATAACATCTACATCTATTTCGCCTTCAAATACAGGAATGTCGAAGTTTACCTGTACCTTGAAGGGAGTGGCGCCTCCAGAGTGGTTGTTGGATGCAGATGCGATGTAGGTGGGTAGCCGTTGAAGGATCTGAGCAAAGTTATCCATCATCTCGTTCCTTTGTTTCTCGAGGGCCTCCTCGAGAAATATTTTGATAGGATATATTGCTCCCTTGTCTTTCTTTTCTTTCGCCATGGGAGGTTGTCGGGGTTTGTGAGGCTGATCTTGCAAGGGTTCGACCAGATTGAGCCCTAACTCCTTATACCCTGACATCGTTGATGACATGCAAAGAAAAATAGAGAAAGAGCAAAGTGCTCTAATACCACTGATCCAGATTTATGTAGGAACATAATAAAATACAAAAATAGGCATAAACACATAGATGAAACAGAAATAATACTTCATTTCATTAATATCAAATAACATAAATATGCTTACAGACATAATGGAAATAAACTACCTAGGGTACTGGTAGCTTATCTCTGAGAAGAGATGTGGCGGCTATATGCCTCTAAACTATGTTCAATGAGGCTCGAGATCCTATTTATTATTCAGAAAAAATGGAAAACCATAAACCTCCAAAAACCTAATCCTAGGAGATGAAGCGCCAAAACTATGGGCCTCGTTTGGGTAAATTAGTGTTTCAACTTCCCGGGGACGTAAATTTGGCATACGATATCCGTTTGACATGCACCATACCTCGTTAGAAATATATATTTGAGTACTACAAATTTTTGTGTGAGAAACATGGTCCATGAATCTATGTTGCTCCCATTTTCCCAAAAAATGTTGTTTAGGGCCTCAAAATGGCTCCAGAAGTTCAGGAACCGAAAAACTACTAAAAATAGTAAGTTGTGCCAAAATTGAAAAACTGAAAGAACCAATTGTGGGGGTTCAAATGGAATAGGTGGGTGGCCACCAATATCCACCTGGATCATTAGGGCCTCAAAACGTCTTTGGAAGTTCATGACCTGAAAAACTGCTAAAAATAGTAAGTTGTGCTTAAACTGAAAAACTGAAAGAATTGATGGTGCGGGTCCAAATGGAAAAGGTGGGTGGCCACCAATATCCACATGGATCATTCTCCCCTCCTTAGGAAGCAATGGTCCCCATTGTGTTAAGTTCCTCAGGCAAATTCTGCTGAACTTGGTATTGGATTTGTCCAGGATGTCGTGGACCTGCTGGTGGACATGCTAGATGCGTTCAATAAATTTTGTTTCTTCAAACAGTACATGTGTGGATTCTGTATGTGTAGTCGCATGAGGTATGACAACATTAGGCCACGGTGCGCTAGGGGTCAGATCAATGGAGTGATTTTCCTGACTGTGTAGAGGAACCTCTATGGGTGAGGAGAAACGGTCCTCGTATTCCTCCACAACATTGTCCATCTGCTGCAGCCGTGCAGGGAAGCCTTGATTCAAGGTTGTGGCCACAATTTTATTCTTTTCCTATGACCGAGTTGTAAGGAAATTAAATTTCCTGGTTTGGGAAACAATCTTACTGCATTGTTTTGCAATAGTCAAGGAGATGACAGGAGGCGGTACTACTTTCGATATCCTGTACAATTTATTTCCCATAGTAATAACAACGGAACAAGGCCTAGACTCATACGCAACATGTCGCCTCACAAGTATGGTTGGCCCAATAATACATCAGCTACATCAAGAGGATCAACATCACACAATACCTCATCCGTAAATGGATTGATGACATACAGAAGGTGGAACTACTAGTGGACGTGAAGATCTCTCCCTGGGCGAAGCCACTCGATGGTATACGGCTACGAGTGTGCTATGGTCGGTAGGCCAAGCCACTTCACATGATATATTGAAATGAGGTTCTTTTTTCTTGCGCTATCGACAAGAAATTGCAGTGGAGAACCCTTCACCCACATCTACGAATGGAAGAGGTGCTCCCCCTCCTATGGATCCTCGAGATCCTCCCTCTAGAGCTTCATGGTGGAAACAATGGCACTGGGGTCCGCATCAATGATCTGATTCCCTTTTAAATCTCCCTTCCCTGGTTTGGGCTCCATATCAGAACATTCATTTGATTCAGGTGCCTTCAGTTCAGCCACTAGTGACTATTTGGCCCGACACTCATTTTTGATGTGAGTGGGGCTGTTATGAAATTCACACCACTTCCCCATGTACTTCTTTGGATTTGTGGTGGTGTTTTGAGTCACCTTGCTTTGGCTCTGCCCCCTATTATGTGGTTCGCAGGCACCTTTCCTTGGCTTCAAATTCACGAATCCAAATTCTCGCTTCTTTTACTTAAATTTCTTCTTGATTGTGGCGGCATAACGATATGTCGTTCCAAGCGGGGTAATGTCGAGGACTTCCATTTCCTCTAGAATGTGTCTATGCAGACAGCTACAATACTTGAGCACCAAATGTCTCTTTTAATCTTTAATACCCAAGTTTATGCGCAGGGTATGGACAAATTCATCAATTCATGCGCATCTTGATCCCTTTGCTGCCGCAGTGTGGTCCATTGGATGTACTTTTCCTCATATCTCCCCACATGATAATATTGTTCTCTAATGCCATCTTGGAATGAATTCCATGTGGGTGCGACTGAGAATAAGAAGGGTTCCCTCTCGTCCCTTTTCTCATAGTAGGTTTCCCACCAGCCTTTGACATGGGGGGCGACTTTGAGGAGTGAAAAATTCATGGAAAATTTTAGGGGCTAATATTCGCAGGTGGGCTAATTTTCCATGGTTTTTCCAAAAAAAAGATTCGCCAATTTCCATTTCTTTATAAAAATGGTTCGCCCAAATTTTACAATATAAAATTATTTTACCTTAAAAATCGCCAACATTATATAGAAAATACATATAATATCATTATAAATTTGAATAATTTTATAAATACATCAATAAACATTTTATAGTTTGCATATTAGGGACTAGTGAGATTCGCCAATTTTTTAAACTTCAAGATAATTTTCCATCCTTAAAATTATCCCTGGCAAAAATAATATTTTCTCGATCGGAGAAATCTGGACTGAGAAATACCCTTCTAGATAATCCAACCATCTATCTGCAGTGCCTGCATCTATATTTCCTTCAAATACAATAATTTCAAATTTTACATTTACCTTAAAGGGAGTGGCGCCTCCAGAGTGGTTGTTGGATGCAGATGCGCCATAGGTGGGCATTCATTGAAGGATTTGAGAAAAGCTATCCATCATCGCGTTCCTTTGTTTCTTGAGGGCCTCTTCAAGAAATATTTTGATAGGATCTCCTGCTCCCTCGTCTTTCTTTTCTTCCGCCATGGGAGTTCGACGAGGTTTGCGAGGTTGATCTTGCAATGGTTCGACCAGATCGAGCCCTAACTCCTTATACCCTAACCTCGTTGGGGACATGCAAAGAAAAACATAGAAAGAACAAAGCGCTCTAATACCACTCATCCGGATTTATGCATTAACGCAATAAAATATAGAAATAGACATAAACACAGAGATGTAGCGGAAACAATACTTCATTTCATTAATATCATATAACAGAAATATGCTTACAGACATAATGAAAATAAACTAGCTAGGGCACTGGTAGCTTATCTCTGAGAACAGATGTAGCAGCTATAGGCCTCTAAAATATGTTACAATGAGGATCTAGGACCTATTTATTATTGAGAAACAATGGAAAGCCATAAACCTCCAAAAACCTAACCCTAGGAGATGAAGCACCAAAACTATAGGCCCCGTTTGGGTAAATTAGTGTTTCAACTTCCTGGGAATGTAACTTTGGCATACGATCTACGTTTGACGCGCACCATACCTTATTATAAATATCTATCTGAGGACTACAACTTTTATGTGAGAAACATTGGTACATGGACCCATGGTTCTCCCGGGTTTCCCAAAAAACGTTGTTTAGGGTCTCAAAATGGCTCCGGATGTTCAGGACCCGAAAAACTGCTAAAAATAGTAAGTTGTGCCAAAAATGAAAAAACTGAAAGAATCGGTGGTGGGGATTCAAATGGAATAGGCAGGTGGCCACCAGTATCCACCTGGATCATTAGGGCTTCAAAATGGCTCTGGAAGTTCATGACTCGAAAAACTGCTAAAAATAGTAAGTTGTGCTAAAATTTAAAAACTAAAAGAACTAATGCTACGGGTCCAAATGGAATAGGTTGGTGGCCACCAATATCCACCTGGATCGTTGACCATTAACCTTCATCCAACCAAACACTGCTACCTCACTTGCCCATTCCCAATTTGTTCGTATCCGGTCATTCTATTCGCCCGTTGCAGCTTCGGTCCCAGATCGTTAATTCACCTTGTCATAACTCCACTCCCAGATTGTTAAAGCTGCTACGGTCACATATAAAACCATTAGAATAAACCTTTCATGTTAAAAATGAACCAAACCAAACCTGTTTATCACTTTTTCTCTGATCATCTATTGTTTGTTGCAGGTTTAAAGATACATTGCACATAGTCACCAAGCAAGTCAGATTGCCTTCACACTTGATTGAGTTGGTTTCCCTCTATCATCCAATCATCCAATCATCCAATCATCCATTTCATTCCTTCTGTCTATTAGAATGGATCCAAAGGGAAAATCCAAGAAGCTATATGCAAAATAAAACCCTGCTACTACCACCTCGGTCGATCTCGACCATATCCCTATGAAAAAATCCTTCTATAAAATTGTTGACACAGTGTGTGAGTTCGATTTCCATGAACTACACCTGTGGCTTAAGCAAAAATACCTATAAAAGCAAGATCCCATCAAATTCTAGGAATCACTCTTACATTTCTTCAGCTTTCCTAAAACCTATGAGTTCCCTGACTTGGTTATCTGGTGTCAAACCAGATATGACCGTGTTAAAAGGGTAGTAGTGGCTCAGAAGATGTTGAATTGCCAAAAAGAATTCCACCCTACCCATCTTCAATATTTCCTGAAGGCTCCAGACATTATGTTTCTCTACTCTTTTACATGTTATGCTATCCAGATGAAAAAATTGTTGATGAATCCATCCTAGGATTCTTTTCCATTTTCAACAAAGATCAGCAACCATCTTTCATGTACAATTACAGTAAATTTTTGGCTAAAAATACACATCAAAAATTTATGAATTTGACTTCACAGGGAGTGCTCAAGTACATCTCTGTACTTGTTCATATGTTTCTTTTTCATAAAGGGTATTTACTTCCAATTACACTCATCAGACAAGATGAACAAGGAGTAAATCAATTAGCTATCCATTGGACTGAGATAGTCAGAACTATCTCAACTAAATTCAATTTCTCAAACTTCATAGATGAATTCGTAAACCCAGTAGCACAACTCCTCAGTAGCCAGACAGGTCCTCGGATTGGGGAAGAAGTGAAAATAATTTTACACTTAAGTGATCAGGTCAAGACTGGTGACTGGTATTTATACCAAAACTATACATAAATTAGGATATACGGTTGTGAAATTGCACCATATAAGCTGCCAAAGTATGTTCCTATGAGAATGTTTTCTCTCGAATATATTAGGTATATGATCAACATGGATGACCTACACTTTGTATCGGGCAAGAGAAAATCCCAATTCAAAATCAAATTAAATATTGGCTCATTCATCTACAACACTAGATTAGCTAGTGTTGAGGTAGATACATTATTGAAGAACATGAAATTTCAGCCTAGCTTTACCTGGTCTTATGATCCTTTTGGCATTATTCCAGCTTTAAGAATTGAATTTAAAAAAACTCCCTAAAACCATACTCCAAGATCAGAGATAGAAAATTTCATGAATCAAGAGTAGTGGGTTGATGGTACACTTCAAGAAGCAGAGGGGTAGGTTTTATCCTCCTCAAATGTACAAACTCCAGTTTCTCAGAGTAAGCAACATAAAAGGGTAAGAGAAGAGACTCCATCTTCCATGGAGCTAATAAAAGAATTCATTGTTCAACAAAAGAAGCCAAATATTGTCTTGATAGTGTCTACAGAAGAGAAACAACCAAAGATTATAGACCTTGGAGATCCAGAGGTTTCCACATCAGCAGGAACCAGTGTTCCAAACACTCCTCCTCCAGCTTCACCTTCCAGATAGCCTTTGGAGATCATTCATACTACAAGAACCATTTCAATAGATGACCAAAATATCTTCTCAAAGTTCCGGGAAATTAAACAGAAGAATGAGGCTCTAAAGTCTAATGTATATAACTAATTTTGGAAACAAACTTCCACTTCTAAACACATGCTTCTTTCTTCTTTTAACAATGAGAAATGTAAGATGCAAATGGATTTCCTACAAGCCCAAGTTCCATTTCCAAAATATCCATCAGACTAAAATAAGACCATATTTTCAGTTGATGCCAATCAAATACATCCAATTGATCAAATGGATATGCACATACAGTCTGGTGAGATGATGTTTTCCACCATGACTACTACAACTATATATATTTCTAAGCTTAGGACTACCTTATCCAATGTTCAATCTCAGCTTACGAAAAGTTATCTTCCCTAGCTAAAGATAACAAACTCAAGTCTTGGAAGACCATGTAGTCAAAATTGGATATGATCCAAAGGACTGTAAGGCACTAAAATAAATTCTTAAAAATAAAAATGCATACATTGTAGCTCTGCAAAAATAGTTGAAACTACCTTCTACATAGAACCCGCAGACCAAGGAAATCTAAGAAAGCGAGTATAACAGAGAATAAATGCTCAAGATTATCATTGAGAAAAACATCAAGATTAAGAAAATGGAGGAACAGGTTAAAGGATTACTTAAAGAAAAAGAAGCATCCCAACTTGCCATGGCTCCAGTCACAGCAATCCCAATAACAGTTGCAGGTACAAAGCCCCGTTCATCATAAAAAAAATTTGATTCTACATCAACAACAGCTGATCCAACAAAGATAACACAGGAATTGGCCACATAGAAGTAGGAAAATGAGAAGCTGCTAGAAAGGTTTAAAAACTTAGAAGCATTGAAAATCAATAATGATACTATGTATATGGAGGAAATGCAGAAGTCCCACAGATTGGGACTTAAGATTTCAAAGTTAGAAATTGATTTGTTAATGGAAGATAAGTATTTTGATAGAGATCAGCCAATCAATGATAGATGTATGGCCATCCATACAAATCATCTTTGAACAGCAGGAACTAATTACCAGATGCAGAGCAGTGATAGAAAAATAGAAAGCAACACTTAAGGCCAAACCAACAGAAGCCACATACATGATAAAGGTGCTAAACTCAAAGAGAAGAGCAGAACTTGAACAAATAAATATTGTTGATAGAACAACCACCATATTAGAAATTAAGAAGGTCTTCCGGAAAAGGAATTTGATTAATCAGTTAGAAACAAAATCTGAGACCTTGGATATTGATGCCCAAAGGTTTCATTCAAAGTTCAATGTTTTGAACCATAAAGGACTACTTGGACGGGTAGCTCCAAATGATAAGTTTGTTAATTTAGAATATTATTTCAAGAATTTGTATACCATTGGAATAGATAAAGATAAATTTTCAAGAATCAAATGACATATAACGGGGAAAGCCTTTCTTGAAGCCTTAGAGTTTGATTTGATCATCAAACATGAAATCGGACATATGTTTATAAACAAGCCAAATTTTGAAAGGTATACAGAGGTGGATGAATTATTAAAAAAGGTGGTGAATTTAGAGATCCCAAGTGAAGAAATATGGGATAAATTGTTTGAAACAATTGAGTAATTTTTTATCCTAACAGCATGACAACACAACAATATTTTTAGGGCCAAATCATCAATTATTTCCTTCAAAACAGTGACATATCATTCAACAGTTTTCGTTTCCCATTATTTGATACTATTATTGTAATCAGTTTTGGATATTTTCTTAGTCTTAAAAACTAGTATAAATAAGTCTCATTACGAGTTATTAAGGGTTTCACCCTTGGATATGCATGTTCTAAGCAGCAATGTACAAACTTTGATCATTAATGATAAATAAAGGATTCTGGATTTGTTTCATACAGCTTTGTTCTCTTGTAATTTTTCATGCTTTTCATTACATCTTATTCTCTACATGTATTTAATTTTTATGAATATAACTAAGTAAGAAATAACTGAGTTTCAATTTATCTTAAATCCCCTAAGGTTATCATTTATATTAGAGAATGGCTTATTGAACTTTCTATTTAAGCAAGTCCCTCTACATCAATAAATTGTTAACATCTTCATAGTATTAAATATGTTTTGTTAAGCTATTAAACATTGTTTAAAGGCTTTCACACTTATGGTTATTTAAAACATTCAGTTTGAACACTTATGTGATCATATCTTCTTACATTTTCTTCTTAAACACCTGCAAATCTTAAATCACTATGTGAAGTAAAGAAACAACCCTTTTCCTTGTTAATTAATATTATCTAGAGATTAGACACAGTTGTTGCAAATGGTTTTATGCATTGGTCATCCAAAAATTCCAAACTTAAAACAAACAAAACAAAAAATTATAGATACTCTAGCATAAATTGACCCCAATTATCTCAGAGGACTACATTAGACTGGCGTCGTTGCCAGGGAACATAATTTTATTTTTTTTCCCTGGGAAAACGATAATCCTACTCCTTTAAAGGTGATTAAAGGTCTAGTTAGGTCAAAAAATTTCACCTGCCGAATTCACTGAACCCAAGCCGGATCCTTCAAGGCATATCAGGTCTCATTCTCATTCTGAAATTGTCTTACCTCTATTAGATCTAGAGAGACTGGTAAGACAAGCTTCTGCCAGAAGAAGACATTAAACCCCTTCTTCCATTCCTTAACAGGAAACCACCACATTTCCTAATACTTTTAGATCTGGAACTATTCACATAGATTTTGAAGATTTACCTCCTAGAGTGGATGAATTAGTATCCAAAGGGGTGGAGTTTCAATATGATTTGTTAGTTCATTCTTTGGAGTCTTATAAATTACCTGAGGTACCTTCTGAATCCCCCATATCAAAACAAGAGTTGGATCTACATCTACCTGGATTCAAACCTATTGTTTTCATATCCCCTACCTCATATTTTATTACATCTAATTCTACACAAGCAGAAGATCTCTTTTCTCTTAATTCAAATCCTTTATTTGAACACAAAGAAGGAGAATAAGAGGTCCAAAAGTTAGTCATTAAAACACCCTTGAGATCCATAAAAATATCTTCATCTCCACTTCATCCTCCACCTTCTTTTACCCCTCCATCTTCACCTCCTTCCTCCCGTACTTCATCTTCTACTTCTACAACCACCACTACGGAATCTTTTTCATCTTCATCACTAGGTATGGCTGTTTTTAGGCCTATTTTTCAAGCAAGATATGATTCCCTATTACTCCCAAACATACTTAATGATTTTCCTGATGGATATCTGAAACATCTCCCAATATTTAATGGGGAAACGGGTTTTCCAACTGAAGATCATCTAGCGGCATTTCTAGATTTTGTTGATAACATGAACATAGAACATGAAAATGTTTATATGAGATTGTTTATCTAGTCTTTAGAAGGAAATGTTAGGATTTGGTTTAGACAATTACCAGTAAATTCTATTAGATCTTGGGAAGAATTAAAAACTATATTTAAGAATCAATGGGGTGTGAAAAAGGATCATGTTTATTTTTCGACAGAATTTTAGGAGCTTAAGAGAAATTATGGTGAACCAGTAGCTGATTTCATCAATATATTTAATGAACTTTATCATAAGATGCCTCCTAATTGTAAACCACCAGTAGCAACAACAAAGGTTAGGTTCTCCAAAGCCTTTGAAGATTATTTTACTGTCATGTTAGGGGAGAGAACAACTCGTACCTTAGAAGACATGAAAACAAATTCTATTGAGGTTGAAGCCAATAGATCTTCTTTAGCTAAGATAAAATCCAAAGCTGAAAAATCCCAAAGAAAATTAAAATCTAATAATGAAGACTCTTCCTCCTCTAAATCAAAAAATGAAGATAAAAAAATAGTTGAAAACACTTCATTACTTAGAAACCTTTCAAATAGGATTTCTAAAATTGAAACACAACATAGAAAAGTCCAAAAATTTGTTGCTAGACCCCAGACACAAACCCAAGGTCAATTCAAGAAAGCTCCTCAATTGCAGATTCTTCAGAGACCAAATAATGATCAACAAGTACCTACACCTTTGTTGATTGATGATCAACATCCTGATGATAATACTCTCTCAATCACAGAGGATATTAATAGCCTATACAATCCATATGTTCATATTGCTATTGTCCCTATCCCTCAGAGTCAAATATCCCAAGAGGATCAAGAAAATTCTCAGGTCTCCAAATATCAAGCCTGCTCTGAATTTTTAATTTCTGATCTTAATAGAAGGTATGACTTAAGACCAAGAGCAGGTCCTAGTAGACCTCCTAAATATCCTGTCATTATTGAGCCTCAAGTGAAATCTTTTGAAACTCAAACTACTACTATTCAACCTTTGAATCAGCTAAATGATACTACACAAAATGATAGAACAATTTTGACTTCTTTTAATGGTGAAAGAGAATTAGAAAGATTTAAATTTCCTATTCCACATTCAGAACTTTCAAAGAATCTTGGATATAAGATTCAAGTCACAAAATGGATCCAAAACTCTAATGTAGATACTGAAGGAGATGTTATTAGCCTTCAAGATGAAAAACCATCAGTAGTTTTTGGTCCAAGTTCTGATATGATAGATGAAACTGTACCACCATTTTATGTAAATTTGAAAGCCCATGATTCATTGTTATATAGTTTTATGTTATATTATGTAGCCTCACATAACCTTATGCCTAAGTTTATCATGGATCAATTAAACCTTGAAATCGCCATATCTTATCATGAATTGTACACCTTTGATTCTAAAAGAGTACCTTGTTTAGGACTTATAAAATATTTAGTGGTAACTCTAGCTCAAATACGAGTGAAACGTGTTGTTCTAGATATTGTTGTCACTAATATTAATCCCAAGTTTGGAATGCTTCTTTCAAAATCTTGTTGTGCCAAACTAGGAGGAAGTCTTCAGATGGATATTTCTTTTGCCACGATTCTTTTGTATGGAGTAGAAAATTTTAGGTTGTATAGAGAGGTCAAGTTTATACATAATGTTTGTAAAAAAGAACAAACCAGAAATCATCCCATTTATGCAGTTGACAAAGATTTTGGTTTCTTCCAATTATCTTCAAATATTTCACAGAATTCCCAACTTAAGATTGAAGATGTGGTTGAAACTCCTAAATTTGTTCAAACTGATATTTGGAAACTTTAATTTGATGGATCTTGTACTATATATGGAGTTGGAGCCGATGTTGTCTTAATTTCACCAGATAAATATAATATAACCCAATCCTGCAAACTAGATTTTGATGTCACAAATAATGTTACAGAATATGAAGCTTTCCTTCTTGGTTTAGAATTAGCTAGAAGATTAAAGGTGCAAAATTAAAGTGGTTTTAGTGATTTTGAACTCATAGTGAGATAGGTTAGGAATATTTGTCAAACAAAGCATCCTAGGCTTAGGTATTATAGGAATGAAGTTTGGGATTCAATTGAAAATTCCTTGTATGCTTTTAATATAACAGCCATCCCTAGAAATGAAAATATTAATGCAGACTCTTTAGCTATTTCTGCAAGTTATTTCAAAATACCAGATCAAATGCAGGTACAATACCAAATCCAAGTCAAATATAGACCATCCATTCCAAATAATCTAAAATATTGGAAAATATTTGAATATGATGAAAAACTTAAATCTTTTCTTCAAGTCATTGATGGATTTTATGTTTTACAAATTGAAGAAGATCAATCAGATATTAATGAAGCTACTAAAGAAAATGAAAACTCTGATCTAAATTCAAAAGTAGTTGATCATAATATTATCCAACTGTCAAAAAATTTCATTCCCAAAGGCCTTGTTCCTTTAGAAAAATTGTCTGATCAAAATGATGTCCCTAGAAATCCACTGTCAATCTCACCAGAGGATGATATCGAAGAAACTAACATTGGAACTAATGAAGACATTAAAAACATTAAAATTTGCGCATCTTTAACCCCTGAGGTTAAAACTAAATATATCAAACTTCTTAAAAACTACAAAGATGTTTTTGATTAGTCTTATGCTGATTTGAAAACTTATGACACATCTCTTATAGAGCATAAAATTCCACTAAAACCTGAAGCAAAACCTTATAAACAAAAAATAAGAATAATTAATCCAATTATGCTTCCTACCATATAGAAAGAAATTAAGAAGCTTCTTGATGCTCAAATAATTTTTCCTTTAAGATACTCAGGCTGGGTAGCCAATTTAGTTCCTGTTAGGAAAAATAATGGTGAAATAAGACTCTGTGTAGACTTCAGAAACCTTAATAAATCATCTCTAAATGAAAACTATCCACTACCCAATATGGACCAGTTACTCCAAAATGTTTCAGGTGCTAATAGACTTTCCATGCTTGATGGATTTTATGGTTATAACCAGATAATGGTAAATCCAGAAGACAAAGAGAAGATTTCCTTTACCACTCCCTGGGGCACATTCATGTATGCCAGAATGCCCTTTGGGTTATCAAATGAAGGAGCAACATTTCAAAGAGCTATGGATTTAGCTTTTGTTGGTAAGACAAATAATTTTGCTGTTATATATCCTGATGATCTCATTGTTTTCTCTAAATCATATCAGAAACATTTAAAACACTTGATGAATGTTTTTGACAGGTGTAGAAAATTTAGGATATCTCTCAACCTTAAGAAGTCTCTGTTTTCCATCAAAGAAGGAAAGTTTATGGGCCACATCAGTTAAAAGGAGGGAGTGGTGATTGATCCTAAAATATAATCAGCCATCCAATCAATATCATTTCCAAGGAATAAGAAAGGTATCCAAGCCTTTCTTGGAAAATTTAACTTCTTGAGAAGATTCATTCCTAACTATGCTAAAATAGTTAAAGACATAACTGATATGCTAAAAAACAATCATGAATTTAAATGGACTATTCCTGCTAGATATACTTTTGATCAGATTAAGAAGGCCATCTCTGAAGCACCCACTTTAGCCAACCCCAATTATTCTGAACCTTTTAGCATATTTTCCTTTACCTCTGAAACCACTCTAGTTGTTGTCCTTTGGCAGAAAAATGAAGATGGTGATGATAAAACCATAGCATTTTTCAGTAAAGTCATGTGGTATGTAGAACTCAAGTATGACATTATTGAAAAACAAGCCTACTCAACTATTACTGCTTATTTTCCTAACAGTGTTGCAAAAACTGTTCTTACCCAACCAGACATTGATGGAAGAAGAGGAATATGGATCACCCAAATCCTTGAGTTTGATCTTAGTATCAAAACCACTAAGCTAGTAAAAGTTCAAGGTTTAGCTAAATTGTTAGCTGAGTCTAATTGCAAAGTCCTAGGAATAAATTCTATTTTACAAATCTTGGAGAAGAATACACAAGAACCTTCTTCAAACTCTCATGGGGAGAATACACAAGAACCTTCCGTTAATGCAGAAGGGGAGAATCCACAAGAACCTTTCTAGGATTCTGAAGGAAAGAACACACAAGAACCTTCTCCTTCAAGTCAAACAGTTCATGTTCACATTAATGAAATTTTTCTACTATCAGATTGATATGTAGATATTGTACATTTTCTGATTAATTTTGAGTGTCCTAGTAAATTTTGAAGAAATCAGTGCAAGACACTTAAGTTGAAATCTATTAAGTATTGTATCATCAATTCCAACTTGTACTAGAAATATCCTCTCAACATTTTGTTACATTGTTTAACATAAACTGAAACATAAGGAATCATTGAGTAGTTTCATGCAGGGATATGTGGAGGACACTATGCTTGGAGAGCCACAGCATACAAAATACTAAGAGCATGATTCTATTGGAATTTTTTGTTTTCATAGGTAGGAGCAAAGGTTAGAATCTACATTCCATGTTAGATGTTTGTTGGTAAGCAAAAAATATAGCTCTTTCACTAGTTCCAATGGTTGTTTCAACGTCATTCCTACAATGGGGACTAGATTTTATAGGATAAATTCACCCAACATCAAGTAATCAGCATAGGTGGATTTTAACTGCCACAGACTACTTCACCAAATGGGCGGAGGTCATTCCAGTAAAAAATGCTACAAATACAATAGTGATTAAATTCATTGAAGAAAATATGTTGTCTAGATTTGGTTGTCCTCAAAGGATACTAACTGACAATGCCACAACATTCAGTAGTGTAAAAATGATTGAGTTCTGTCAAAAATATCAAATATTACTACATCATTCAACTCCTTACTATCCTCAAGGAAATGGTCTTGCAGAATCATCAAACAAAAGCCTAGTCAAGGTAATTAAAAAGACTCTAAAATATCATAAGAAGAATTGGGACAGTCACCTTATCTATGCAGTTTGGGCCAACAGAATATCTCCAAAAAGATCAATAGGTAAATCTCCATTCTGACTAGTCTGTGGTAAAGAGGCCATTTTTCCTACCAATTTGGCTATTCCTGTTTTTAAATTTTTACAAGAGGCTAGTGAAGAACCTGATGATTTCTCTAGAAGGATAAATCAGATTTTTGAATTGGATGAAAAAAAATATGAGATTAAATACAAACTAAGGAAATATCATAATAACATGAAAAGCCTTTTTGACAGAAAGGTTAGGGAAAGAGACTTTAGGGAAGGAGATCAAGTATATATATGGGATTCTAGGAGGGAGAACAGAGGTAAACAAGGTAAATTTGATAATCTTTGGTTTGGACCTTTCAACATTGTTGAAGTGAAAGGTAACAACACTTTCATTCTACAAATTTGGAAGGACGGTTTTCTTCATTGCCTGTCAATGGAAGATTTTTGAAACACTACATCCAGTACTGAAGACTCTGAAGAAGATTCAAAATCATCATTGTACATTACCAGTTTTGTTTAAAAAAATTCAGGTCTATTTAATTTTTCACAGCAAAGACTCCATTAGCCTGAGGAGAAGGCACTTCGATATGCTTGTTCTCTGCATTCCCACAGGAGAAAGCAGTCCCCAGTTGGAGCCGATATTTTAACATTATTTGGTTTTGATAAGTTAGAAAATTAGATAAAAATCAAAATCAAAATGCTAAGTTAGGATATGAATGAAAAAGAAAAAAGAAATAAAAAAATGTTAAGACCATGGTTATTTTATATATTCATATCAATAAAATGTTAGAGGTAGACTGCACTAAAAAATGAAGGCATCAAAGAATGTTAGGAAAGAAAATAGAAAATGATGATTTAGTTTCAAAATAAATAATTGGTAAAAGGATGCTTTTTTAAATGCGCCATTTAAATGATTAAATTTCATTAATTTGTGATTAATTTGCTTGGAAAATAAATTATCCTTATTTTTTGAATTATTAAGCATAAAAACTTATTTTAATATAGCACATATGTTTTAAGCCAAGGTTGCTAAAAAAAAAAAAATATTTTCATCTTATGAATAAAAGGCCCTCATCTTTCAACGAAAGATCTTCTCCCTACCCAAATCAATGATGGTGAGATACTTCGCACCCCCCTCATCCATTTCACGTTAACGCGTAGGGGGGGGGGGGTGGGGGGGGGGGGTGTTCGGAAAATTAGTTTCAATGGTGGGTGGGACACCCTTACCTATCAATCTCTCATCACTTTCCCCCCGCAAAACCATAAACCACCTGCTACCTCCTCCGAAATCTGATTGTGGTTTTCCTTTTGTCAACGGCTATTGACCCCGCGCTTTGACCATTAACCTTCATCCAACCAAACACTACCACCTCACTTTCCCATTGCCTATCTATTCCTATCCTTTCATCCTATTCGCCTGTTGCAGCTCCACTGCCAGATCGTTAATTCGCCATGTCATAAATCCACTTCCATACCGTTAAAGTTGCTACAGTCACATATCAAACCATTACCATAAACCTTTCATGCTATAAATGAACCAAACCTCTCGTTTTTATCACTTTTTATTTGATCATCTATTGCTTGTTTCAGGTTTAAAGGTACATTGCGCACAACCACCAAGCAAGTCATATTGCCTTCACACTTGATTGAGTTGGTTTCCCTCTGTCATCCAATCATCCATTTCATTCATTTTGTCTATCAACATGGCTCCGAAGGGAAAATCCAAGTATCCAAATGCAAAATAAAATGCTGCTACTGCCACCTCTGTTAGTCTCGACCATATCCCTCTCGCAGATTTCTTCTATAAAATTTCTATCACAGAGTGTGAGTTTGATTTCCATGAACTAAACATGTGGCTTAAGAAGAAATACCTCGACAAGAAAGATCCCATTAGATTCTGGGAATCATTCTTACCTTTCTTCAGCTTTCCTAAAACCTATGAGTTCCCTGACTTGGTTATTTGGTGCCAAGCTAGATATGACCATGTTAAAAGGGAAGTAGTGGCTCAGAATGGAGACATTCTAATCACCATTTCTGTTGAAACCATTAACAAAATGCTTTTAATTCCCCAATCAGACTCCATGAGCCAGTTTTCACCAGCAGCACTTATGTATCTGTACCATAAGTTAACCTTTCCCCAAAAATCCTAGATACTTGAGACGTTTCTGCCAGAAGATGATGAATTTCCAAAAATAAATCCACCCTACCGATATTAAATATTTCCTGAAGCCTCCATATATTATATTTTTCTACTCTCTTACATGTTAGGCTATCCATATGAAAAAACTGTTGATGAATATATCCTTGGATTCTTTTCGATTTTCAACAAAGATAAGCAACCATATTTCATGTAAAATTATAGTCAATTTTTGGTTGATAATATACATGAACAATTTATGAATTTAACTTCATGGGGAGTGTTCAAATACAACTTTGTACTTGTTCATATGTTAATTTTTCAGAAGGGAGATTTACTGCAAATTACACTCAGCAAACAAGATGAACAAGGAGTAAATCAATCAGTTATCCATTGGACTGAGATAGCTAGAACTCTCTCAACCAACTTAACTTTCTCAGACTTCATAGATGAATTCATACACCCAGTAGCACAGATCCTCAGCAGCTAGAAAGAGCCTCGGATTGGTGAAGAAGTGAAAATAATTTTACACTTAAGCGATGAGGTCAAGACTGGTGATTGGTATTTATACCAGAACTATACATAAATTAGGATATATGGTCGTGAACTTGCACCATATAAGATGCCAAAGTATGTTCCTATGAGAATATTTTCTCTGGAATATATTAGGCAAATGATCAACATGGATGACCTACACTTTGTATCAGGCAAGAGAAAATCCCAATTCAAAATCAAATCAAAGATTGGCTCATTCATATGCAACACTAGATCAGCTGGTGTTGAGGCGGATACATTATTGAAGAACATGTCCTTTCAGCCTAGCTTTACTTGGTCTTATGAACCTTCTCGTATTATTTCAGCTTTAAGAGTTGAACTAAAAACAACTCCCTATAACCATACTCCAATACAAGATATAGAAAAGTACATGAATTAAGAATAGTGGGTTGATGGTACACTTCAAGAAGCAGAGGAGAAGGTTTTATCCTCCTCAAATGTACAGACTCTAGTTGCTCCGAGTAAGGAACAGAAAAGGGTAGGAGAAGAGACTCAATCTTCCATGGAGCTAATCAAAGAATTCATTTTTTAGCAGAAGAAGCCAAAGATTGGCTTGACAGTATCTACAGAAGAGAAAAAACTAGA
This sequence comes from Pinus albicaulis, assembly GCA_034641835.2. Classification (NCBI taxonomy): domain Eukaryota; kingdom Viridiplantae; phylum Streptophyta; class Pinopsida; order Pinales; family Pinaceae; genus Pinus; species Pinus albicaulis. The sequence goes on along the minus strand of CM076570.1, from coordinate 1,234,454,118 downwards.
GATTATTGACCTTGGAGATCCAAAGGTTTCCACATCAACAGGAATCAGTGTTCCAAACAATCCTCCTATAACTTCACCTACCAAAGAGCCTTTGGAGATCATTCAGAATACAGGAACCAGTTCAATAGATAATCAAAATATTTTCTTAAATTTCCTAGAAATTAAACAAAAGGATGAGGCTCTGAAGTCTAATGTATACAGTCAATTTTGGAAACAAACTTCCACTTCTCAACACAGTCTTCTTTTTTCTTTTGACAGTGAGAAAGGAAACATGCAAATGACTTTATTACAAGCCCAAGTTCCATTTCCAAAATCTCCATCAGGCTACAAGAAGACCATATTTTCTTTTGATACCAATCAAATACTTCCAATTAATCAGCTGGATATGCACAAACTGTCTGGTAAGATGTTGTTTTCCACCATGAATACTACAACTATGTCTCTTTCTAAGCTTAGGAATGTCTTATCCCATGTTAAATCTCAATTTAAGATTGAAAAGTTATCTTCCCTAGCTAAAGATAACAAACTCAAGTCCTTGGAAGACCTTGTAGTCAAAATTGGATATGATCCAAAGGACTGTAAGGTAGTATAAGAAATTCTTAAAAACAAAATGTAGACATTGGAGCTCTACGAAAAAAGTTGAAGCTGACTTCTACAGAAGACCCACAGACCAAGGAAATTGAATAAAGTGAGAAGAAAATAGAAGAAATGATCAAGCTTATCATTGAGCAAAACATCCAGATTAAGAAAATGGAGGAAGAGACTAACTGATTACTTAAAGAAAAAGAAGCAACCCAACTTTCCATGGTTCTAGTCACAAAGTCCCAATAGCAGTTGCAGGTACATAGCCCAGTTCATAATCAACAACAATTGAGTCTACATCATTAGCAGCTGATATAGCAATGATAGCACAGGAATTGGCCACATAGAAGAAGGAAACTGAAAAGCTGATATAAAGGTTTAAAAACTTATAAACACATAAAATCAAGAATGATACTTTGTATATGGAAGAAATGCATAATTCCCACAGATTGGGACTTAATATTTCAAAGTTAGAAAGTGAGTTGTTAATGGCATATACCTTGGTCGAAGCCAAGGAAACTATTTGGACAGAGATCAGAAAATCAATGACAGGTGTATGGTCATCCATACAGATATTATTTAAACAACAGGAACTAATTACCAAATGCAAAGCAATTATAGAAAAAGAGAAAGCAACAGTTAAGGCCAAACCAGCAGAAGCCACAAACATGATAAAGGTGCTAAACTCAAAGAGCAGAGTAGAAATTGAAAAATAAATATTGCTGATAGAACAACCACCATATTCGAAATTAAGAAGTTCTTACAGAAAAATAATTTGATTAATCAGCTAGAAACAAAATGCCAGACCTTGGACAGTGTTGTCTAAAGGTTTCATTCAAAGTTCAATGTTTTGAACCAGAAAGGATTACCTGGACTGGTAGCTCCAAATGATAAGTTGGTTAATTTAGAAGATTATTGCAAGAAGTTGTATACCATTGCAATAGATAAAGCTAAATTTGCAGGAATCAAAGGACATATAATAGGGACAGCCTTTCTTGAAGCCTTAGAGTTTGATTTAATCATCAAACATGAAATCATACATTTGTTTATCAACAAGCCAACTTTCGAAAGGTATACAGAGGCGGATGAAGTATTCAGAAAGGTGGTGAATTTAGAGATCCCAAGTGAAGAAAGATGGGATATATTGTGTGAAACAATTGAGTAATTTTTTTATCCTAACATCATGACAACATAACAACATTTTGAGTGCCAAATCATCAACTGTTTCCTTCAAAATAGTAACAGATCATTCAACAAATTCCTTTTCCTATTATTTGATACGATTATTGTAATCAGTTCTAGATGTTTTCTTAGTCTTAGAAACTAGTATAAATAATTCTCATTACGAGTTATTAAGGGTTGCACCCTTGGATAATCATTTTGTAAGAAACAGTGTACAAACTTTGATCATTAATGATAAATAAAGGATTTTGGATTTGATTCATACAACTTTGTTCTCCTGTAAGTTTTCATGTTTTTCATTACATTTTATTCTCTGCATGTGTTTAATGTTTATGAAGATAACTAGGTAAGAAATAACTGAGTTTTAGTTTATCTTAAAGGTTATCATTTATATTAGAGAATGGCTTATTGAACTGTCTGTTTAAGCAAGTCCCTCTACATCGATAAATTATCAGCATCTTCATAATATTAAATATGTTTTGTTAAGCTATTAAACATTTTTTAAAGGCTTTCACACTTATGGTTATTTAAAGAATTCAGTTTGAATACTTATGTAATCATATATTCTTACATTTTATGCTTAAACACCTAAAAATCTTAAATCACTATGTGAAGTAAAGAAACAACCCTTTTCCTTGTTAATTAATATTATCTAGAGTTTAGAAACAATTGTTGAAATTTTTTTTATTTGTTGGTCATCCAAAAATTCCCAACTTAAAACAAACAAAACAAAATATTATAGATGCTCTGGCATAATTTATTGACCCCAATTATCTCAAAGGACTACATCAGACTGGCATCGTTGCCGGGGAACGTAATTTGATTTTTTTCCCATGGGAAAACGATAATCCTTCTCCTTTAAATGTGATTAAAGGTCTAGTTAGGTCAAAAAATTTCACCTGGCGACTTCACTGAACCCAAGCCGGCTCCTTCAAGGCATACCAGGTCTCATTTTTATTCTAAAATTGTCTTACCTCTATCAAATCCAGAGAGAATGGTAAGGAAAGATTCTTCCATAAGAATACATCAAACCCATTATTCCATTCCTCAAAAGGAAACCACCACAGTTCCTGATCCTTTTAGATCTAGACCTATTCCCATAGAGTATAAATATTTACCTCCTAGAGTGCATGAATTAGTATCCAAAGGGGTGGATTTTCAATCTGCTTTGTTAGTTCATTCTTTGGAGTCTTATAAATTACCTAAGTTACCTTTTGAATCCCCTACATTAGAACAAGAGTTGGATCTATAGCTACCTAGATTCAAACCTACTGATTTCATATCCCCTACCTCATATTCTATTCCATATACTTCTGTACAAATAAAATATCTCTTTTCTCTCTATTCAAATCCTTTATTTGAACACAAATAAGGAGAAGAAGAGGTCCAAAAGTTGGTCATTTGAACGCCCTTGAGATCCATAAAAATATCTTCAACTCCACTCCGTCCTCCACCCTTATTTTACTCCTACATCTTCACCTCCTTCCTCCCCTACTTCATCTTCTACTTGTACAACCACCACCACTAAATCTTCCTCATCTTCATCACTACATATGGTTGGTTTTAGGCCTATTGTTCAAGCAAGATATGTTTTTCTATTACTCCCAAAAATACTTAATGATTTTCCTGTTGGACATCTGAAACATATCCCAATATGTAATGGGGAAACTGGTTTGTCATTTGAATATCATCTAGAATAATTTCTAGATTTTGCTGATAGCACAAATATAGAACATGAAAATTTTTATATGAGATTGTTTGTCCATTATTTAGAAGGCAATGTTAGGATTTGGTTTAGACAATTACCAGTAAATTCTATTAGATCTTGGGAATAATTAACAACTATATTTAAGAATCAATGGGGTGTGAAAAAGGATCTTGTTTATTTCTTGAAAGAATTTGAAGAGCTTAAGAGAAATTATGGTGAACTAGTAGCTGATTTCATCAAGATATTTAATAAACTTTATCACAAGATGCCTCCTGACTATAAACCACTAGTAGCATTAGCAAAGGTTAGGTTCTCGAAAGCCTTTGAAGATGATTTTGCTATCATGTTAAGGGAGAGAAAAACTCATACCTTATAATACATGCAAAAAAATGTTCTTGAGGTTGAAGCCATTATCTCTGCTTCAGTTAAGCTAAAAGCCAAAGAAGAAAAAGATCAAAGAAAATTAAAATCTAATCAACAAGCCTCTTCCTCCTCTAAATCCAAAAATGAAGATAAAATAAATAGATGAAATCACGTCATTACATAGAAACATTTCAAATAGGATTTCTAAAATTGAAACACAACCTAGAATAGTCCAACAAATTGTTGCTAGACCCCAGACACAAACCCAAGGTCAATTCAAGAAAGCTCCTCAATTGTAGACTATTCAGAGACCAAATAATGATAATAAATTACCTACACCTTTGTTGATTGATGATCAACAACCTGATGATAATACTCTCTCAATGACAGAGGATATTAATAACCTAGACAATACAAATGTTCAAACTGCTATTGTCCCTATCCCTCAGAGTCAAATATCCCAAGAGGATCAAGAAAATTCTCAGGTCTCAAAATATCAATCCTTCTCTGAATTTTTAATTGTTGAGCTTAATAGAAGGTATGAATTAAGACCAAGAGTAGGTCCAGGTAGAAATCCTAAATATCCTGTCATTATTGAGCTCCAAGTGAAATCTGCTCAAACTCAAACTACTACTATTTGAATCAGCCAACTGATACTACACAAATTGATAGAACAAATTTGACTGCTTTTAATGTTGAAAGGGAATTAGAAAGAGTTAAAATTCCTATTCCACTTTTAGAACTTTCAAATAATCCTAGATATAAAATTCAAGTCACAAAATGGATCCAGAACTCTAGTGTAGATGCTGAAGGAGATGTTATTAGCCTTCAAGATGAAAAACCATCAGTGGTTTTTGGTCCAAGTTCTGATATGATAAATGAAACTGTACCACCATTTTATGTAACTTTTAAATCCCATGATTCATTGCTATATAATTTTATGTTAGATTCTGGAGCCTCACATAACCTTATGCCTAAGGTTATCATGGATCAATTAAACCTTGAAATCACTAGATCTTATCATGACTTATACACCTTTGATTCTAAAAGAGTTCCTTGTTTAGGATTTATAAAATATTTAGTGGTAACTATAGCTCAAATACCAGTAATAAATGTAGTTCTAGATATTGTTTTCACTGATATTTCTCCCAAGTTTGGAATGCTTCTTTCAAGATCGTGATGTGCTAAACTAGGAGGAAGTATTCTGATGGATATATCTTTTGCTACAATTCCTGTGTATGGAGGAGAAATTCTTAGGTTGTATAGAGAGGCCAAGTTTATACATACTGTTTGTAAGGTAGACCAATCCAAAAATCATCCCATTTATGCAGTTGACCAAGATTTTGGTTGCTTCCAATTATCTTCAAATATTTCACATAATTCCCAACTTAAGGTTGAAGATGTGGTTGAAACTCCTAAATATGTTCAAAATGATATTTGGAAGCTTTAATTTGATGGATCTTATACTAAATATGGAATTGGAGCCGGGGTTGTTTTAATTTCACCGGAGAAAGACAATATAGCCCAACCTTGCAAACTAGATTTTGATGTCACAAATAATGTTGCAGAATATGAAGCTCTCCTTTTTGGTTTAGAATTAGCTAGAAGATTAAAGGTGAATAATTTAAGTGTTTTTAGTGATTTTTAACTCATAGTGAGACAATTTATGAATATTTGTCAAAAAAATCATCCTAGGCTTAAGTCTTATAGGAATGAAGTTTGGGATTCAATTGAAAATTCATTTTATGCTTTCAATATAACAACCATCCCTAGAAATGAAAATATTCATGCAGACTCTTTAGCTATTTCTGCAATTTCTTTCAAAATACCAGATCAAATGCAGGTGCGATATCAAATCCAAGTCAAATATAGGCCATCCATTCTAGATAATCTAAAATATTGGAAAATATTTTAATATGATGAACATCTAAAATATTTTCTTCAAGTCATTGATGAATTTTTTGTTTTACAAATTGAAGAAGATCAATCAGACATTAATGAAGCTACTAAAGAAAATGAAAACTCTGATCTAAATTCAAAAGTCGTTGATCATAATATTATCCAACTGTCAAACAACTTCATTCCCAAAGGCCTTGTTCCTTTAAAAAAATTATTTGATCAGAATGATGTCCCTAGAAATCCATTGTGAATATCACCAGAGCATGATATCGAAGAAACTAACATTGGAACTGATGAAGACATTAAAAACATTAAAATGTGTGCATCTTTAACCCTTGAAGTTAAAAATGAATATCTCAAACTTCTTAAAAACTAAAAAGATGTTTTTTCTTGGTCTTATGCTAAGTTGAAAACTTATGACACATCTTTTATAAAGCATAAAATTCCACTATAACCTAAAGAAAAACCTTACAAACAAAAACTACAAAGAATTAATCCAGTTCCACTTCCTACCATAGAAAAAGAGCTTAATAAGCTTCTTGATGCTCAAATAATTTTTACTTTAAGATACTCAGACAAGGTAGCCAATTCAGTTCCTGTTAGGAAAAAGAATGAGGAAATCAGACTTTGTGTAGACTTCAGAAACCTTAATAAATCATCTCTAAAGGAAAACTATCCACTACCCAAGCTAGACCAGTCACTCCAAAAGGTTTCAAGTGCTAATATAATTTCCATGCTTGATGGTTTTTTTGGTTATAACCAGAGAATGGTAAATCCAGAAGACAGAGAGAAGATATCCTTTACCACTCCCTGGGGCACATTCATGTATGCCAGAATTCCCTTTGGGTTATCAAATGCAGGAGCAACATTTCAAAGAGCTATGGGTTTAGCTTTTGTTGGTAAGACAAATAAGTTTTTTGTTATATATCTTGATGAGCTCATTGTTTTCTCTAACTCGGATCAGAAACATTTAAAACACTTGATGAAGGTTTTTGACAGGTGTATAAATTTGGGATATCTCTCAACCCTATGAAGTCTTTGTTTTCCATCAAAGAAGGAAAGTTGTTGGGCCACATCATTTCAAAGGTGGGAGTGGTGATTTATCCTAAAAGAGTATTAGCCATCTAATCACTATCCTTGCTAAGGAATCAGAAATAGATCCAAGCCTTTATTGGAAAAATTAACTTCTTGAGAAGATTAATTCCTAACTATGTTGAAATAGTTAAAGACATAAATAATATGCTAAAAATAATCATGAAGTTAAATGGACTATTCCTACTAGATATGCTTTTGATCAGATTAAGAAGGCCATCTCCGAAGCACCCACTTTAGCCAACCCCAATTATTTTGAACCTTTTAGCATATTTTCATTTGCCTCTAAAACCACTCTAGTTGTTTTCCTTTTCCAGAAAAATGAATATGGTGATGATCAACCCATAACATTTTTCATTAAAGTCATGCGAGATGAAGACCTCAAGTATGAAATTATTGAAAAACAAGCCTACTCTCTAGTTCAAGCCTTAAAATATTTCAGAATGTATGTCCTTCACTCAACTTTTACTGCTTATGTTCCTAACAGTGATGTAAAAATTGTTCTTACCCAATCAAACACTGATGGAAGAAGAGGAAGATGGATCACCCAAATCCTTGAGTTTGATCTCAGTATCAAAACTAGTAAGCTAGTAAAAGGTCAAGGTTTAGCTAAATTGTTAGTTGAATCTAATTGCAAAGTCTTAGGAATAAGTTTTGTTTTTTAAATCTCAGAGAAGAATACACAAGAACCTTCTTCAAACTCTCATGGGTATAATACACAAGAACCTTCCTTGAATGCAGAAGGGAAGAATCCAAAAGAACCTTTCCAAGTTTCTGAAGGAAAGAACACACAAGAACCTTCACCTTCAAGTCAAATAGTTCATGTTCACATTGATGAAAATTTTTTACTATCAGATTGGTATGTAGATATTATGCATTTTCTAATTAATTTTGAGTGTCCTAGTCAATTTTCGAGAAATCAATGCAAAACACTTAAGTTGAAATCTATTAAGTATTGTATCATCAATGCCAAATTTTACTAGAAAGATCCTCTAAAAATTCAGTTACTTTCTTTAACTCAAACTAAAACATAAGGAATCGTTGAGAAGTTTCATGCAGGGATATGTGGAGGACACTATACTTGGAGAGCCACAACATACAAAATACTAAGGGAAGGATTCTATTGGCCTACTTTGTTTTCACATGTAGGAGTAAAGGTTAGAAGGTGCATTCCATGTCAGATCAAATTCCAGCTAAGAATGTTCTTATGGACATTTTTGTAGCTGAAATTCCTCCAATTTATGGAATGCATCTCTCCCGATCATGGGGAGTCAAACTTAGAGCACTTTGTAGCTATAATTTTCCTATGCTACTATACTAGTTTTTGGACAACTCAGAAAATTATACAGGGAGAACAAGCTGAAGTACATGATTAGTAGTAAGTAAAAACCCAATAATCATCCAATTCATGTTGTTCATACAGATTTAGAGTCCTTTGTTTTATACAATGATGATTGTTCAACATTGTTAGAAGATTTGATGGAAGAAAAAGCAGAAATTTTGGAGATTTTAGATTGCGTTAAAGAAATTCCAAGTACAGAAAAGAAAAATAAAATAAAAATAAAAAAAATTTCCACGCAGCTTGCAGCCAAGTGCGGCAGTCAAAAAGACAGTAGAAATAGTGAAAGAGACAGAGCCTATTGGGACAAAAATCCATTTTCAAATAGTTAATCAAGATCAGTCATCTAAAATGGAGCTTCCCGGTGAATAAAATGGCCTATAGACCATGGATTGTGATGGAGCCTTAGGTAAGGAAGGAACAGGAATTGGAATTTGGATTCGTAGTCCCATGAATCAGTCATATCACCTTCCTCCTAATGGTCGAATTTCTTCTTACAAATTGGAATTTGATTGTTCAAACAATGAGGTAGAATATGAGGCTTTGATAACTGATCTTAAAATACTCAAGAAACTAGGTGCTAAGAAGATTTTTGTATATGGTGACTCTGAGTTGGTAATAAATCAAGCCAAAGGGGAATACAGGCCAAGAATCCTAGAATGCGAACATACCGTAATGCAGTATTAGACATTCTTAAGACCTTCATTCAGTACACTCTGTCATTGATTCCAAGGAACAACAATGTCATTGTTGATGCCCTTCCCACTTCAGCTAGTATGTTCAAAATTCCAATTTATTCCAACAAGAAGTATGAGATTAATGTCAAACATCCCCTTGTTGTTCTAGAAAATGTTCAGTATTGGCAATTTTTTCAGGATGATAAACAAATTGACAAACTATTGCAGATAGAAGAAGAGTTTGTGAGTTTAAAAATTGATGATCAATTTTATGAAGATGATCAAGAAATGCATGCAGCAGAAATGAAGGTACTGCAATTTAAAGATAACTCAATTCCAAGAGGTCTACTACCCTTGGAGGTGCTTTTTGATCATGATGATGTTGCATGGAAACCAACAATTCTACCAACTAAGGTAAGAGTGGAAGATCTCATTATTCGAACTCTTGAGTATCCCAAAATGATCAAGATATCAAAGTCTTTGAGTCCAAAGATGAAAGGTAAATATGCAACACTCATGACTAAATTTTCTAATGTTTTTGCATGAGAATATACTTATCTAGAGGTTTATGATAAGAGCATAATTCAACATACCATTCCTATAAAACCGGATCAAAAACCTTTCCGTCAGAAACTCAGAAGGATAAATCCAAAGTTGTTGCCCTCCATTTAAAAATAAGTGAATAGATTGTATATTTTTGGTATTATTTTCCCTCTCCATTTCTCAAATTGTATGTCAAATTTAGTACCAGTAAGAAATAAGACAGGTGAGATCCGCTTATGTATTGATTTCCATAATTTGAATAAAGTGTCATTGAAGGACAAATATCCACTTCCAAATATGGATCATATCCTTCAAAGGGTGGTTGGTTCTTTCAGGTTTTCATTGCTGGATGGATATTTCGGATACAATTAGATATTGATTCATCCAGATGACAAAGAGAAGATAGCCTTCAGGACACCTTGGGGTACGTTTATGTATGCTAAGATGGCCTTTGGTTTGAATAACGCAGGAAAAAACTTTCAGTGAGTGATGGATATCACATTTGAAAATGAGAAGAATGAGTTTTGGGTCATTTATCTTGATGAAATAACAATTTTTTCTAATATGGATGAAGAACACTTGCAACACTTAAAGACGGTTTTCCAAAGGTGCAGAAAATTTGGCGTATCGTTGAATACGAAGAAGATTTTGTTTGCTATGGAGGAGGGGAAATTGCTTGGTCATATCATATCTAAAGATGGAATCCAAATAGATCCTTCAAGGATTGAGGAAATTCATACTCTGTACTATCCCAGGAGTAAGAAGGAAATTTAATCATTCAATGGTAAGGTCAATTTCTTGAGAAGGTTTATTCCTAAACTTGTTGAACACTTAAGGGAAATTACTGATATGTTAAATAAAGAAAGTGAGGTGGAATGGTCCAATGAGGCTAGAAAATCATTTAATCAAGTGAAGTTTGAATTGTCTCATGCTCCCATTCTTATCAGCCTAGATTATACACTTGATTTTAATATATTTTCCTTTGCTTCTGAACATACATTAGTTTTTGTCCTCATGCAAAAGTAATATTAGAAAACATAGCAACAAATTTCTTTTTTAGTAGGACCATAAGGGATGTGGCTTTGAAATATAATATCATTGAAAATCAAGCATTGGCACTAGTTAAATCTTTGGAGGGATTCCGGGTTTATATCATTCATTCTCATGTTCTTGCCTATGTTCCGAATGTTGTTGACAAATATGTGTTAACACATAATGATCCTGAAGGTAGGCGTGGTAAGTGGATAGCTGCTATGCTAGAATATGATTTGGAAATCAGACCTAAAAAACTGATCAAAGGAAAGGTTTAGCTAAGCTCATGGCGAACTCTAACTTACATGCCTTAGACATCAACTTTATTAATGCACTTTCCGAGGATCAGGAAGCTGATTCATTACCTCAGGTATCTCAATTTTTACTTCATCACCATGGTATTCAGATATATTTCATGTGCTGCAACATTTGAATCCTCCACTGAGTTTGCCCAACAGTAAAGGTAGATCTCTAAAATTGAAGGATTTTAAGTATTGTATACTTAATAATTCTTTATATTGGAAATATCCGGGACGATTTTTATTAAATTGTTTGGTAGAAAGTGAAGTTGAGAAAGTGATGAATGATTTCCATAAAGGTGATTGTGGTGGTCATATTTTCTGGAAAACTACAACAAACAAGATATTCAAGGCTAGCTTCTATTGGACGAGCTTGTTTTCATATGTGTATAAAACAATCATGAGCTGTCATGAGTGCCAAATTTTCAAAGAAAAGAGAAAATTGTTATCGCTGCCATTGCAACCAATTACAGTTCAAGCACCCTTGCAGTAGTGGGGCCTTGATTTCATTGGAAAGATTCATCCTCCATCATCAGCTCAACATAAGTGGATACTAATTGCCATCGAATACTTCACAAGGTGGATTGAGGCCATCCCCACAAGACAAGATATAAACACGGTAATTATTTAATTTTTGGAGAGTAATATTTTGTCTTGTTTTCACTTCCCATAGAAAATCATTACTGACAATGCAACAACCTTCAAATCCAAAAAGATGACAGAATTTTGTGATAAATATCACATAAGACTCAGGCATTCGAAAACATATTATCCTCAAGAAAATGGGTTGGTTGAATCATCAAACAAGTCATTGGTGAACATAATAAAAAAGATTATGCAAGAGAGCAAAAGGAATTGGCACAAAAAGTTAATCAATGCTCTATGGGCAGACAGAGTTAGCACAAAGAAATATATTGGCATGCCACCCTTTTAGCTGGTCTATGGTGTAGATACAATGTTTCTGACTTCCCTAATAGTGTGGGTGATGAAAATCCTACAAGAGATTGAAAGTGGGCCAAATTAAATTCAGCGAAGAATCAATCAAATGATCCACTTGCAGCAATCCAGGGAACAAGTTTTCAATAACAGCTCAAAGCTTCAAGAGAATATCAAGAAGAGCTATGAGAAGAAAACTAAGGTCGATGATTTCAAATTGGGACATTTTTTCCTCCGATGGGATGCCCGAAATGAGGACAAAGGAAAACATTGTAAGTTTGACAACCTATGGAAAGGGCCCTACAAGATTATAACATTAAGGGAAAATAAGGTTTTCTTATTAGAAGATCTTAATGGGCAAGAAATTTCAGGAGGACCGGTGAATGGTAGGTACCTCAACCACTATCTTACTTGATCTTGAAGAAAAGGTTTACTTCCATTTTAAATAAAATTTTATTTTTCTATCAAAGAATAAGGAAGTTGTTAAAGAAGTTTGAAGCCCGAGAAGAAGGCCATAAGGCTTATTTGATCAGTTGTTGTTTTATGTTTAAAGTTCAATAGTCAAATCAATTTTTGAGTCACTTCAAGTCAATTTTTATTTTTCTCAGTTTTAGTTATTCATTTGAGTGTCAGGTATTTTATTTTGACTCCATCGCCCAATAGATGAGGCTACCTAGTCTACAGTGTTCTTCACACCTCCCAAAGGATCTGCCATCCCCAGCTGGAGCCAATGTTAGTGTCTATGAGTCGCCAGTGATCAAATGTAGTATTTCCATGTGATTGATAATGTCTTAGGGTCAAATGGTTATATTTTCAAATAAATGGTTGTCAAATGATCATTGGTTATTTTTTAGGTTAGCACTACTCCCTCCACTTGTTCATGGTCATCATCACTCATCATTGTCATGTCATTATTTAGGTGTCCTAGGTTGTCAAAAGAGAGTCATGTCCATCATTTGCATCAGCATCATGGGAGTTAGCAACTTAGAGAATAAAGTAAAAAGGTAATATTTCCTTTTAAATAAATTATGTTGCAGTACAACCACCTCATCATGTCATTTCTCAAAAGTACATGTGATGTCACACCACCACCAAAGCAAAAAATCAAGTTTTTTGAGCTATTAAGGGGAATAAATTTATTCATGAATTCATTTCACCCTTCTAGGTTTTCAATAGCTCCTCTCTCGCACTCCAAAACTCTCCATGGCCATCATAAGGTCGAAATCCATCATTAAATTGCTCCATTCCTCAAATCATTGTGTTTCTGCTGGACATACGTTGCACTTTTGGACATACGCTGCGTTTTTGAGTTTGAAGGTCAAAGCAAGAAAAAAATAGGTCATTTCTCATTGCAAAAATATTCAACACTCCCAAACAAGTAAGTGAAGAATTCATCACCCCTCTCATGCAGTGATTTCCATCAAAAAGTGATGAAATCCCTCTCCTAGGGTTTTATGATGTGTTTTTAAGATTTCATGGTTTTTCTTTCTTCCAAGGATAAAATCCCTATGTTTTCTACCTAAAAACCCTTGTATACACCTGATAGACCCTCCCCAACCATTTCCAATACCTATTTTCCCCGCCTCACTACTTTCCTAAAAAACCCAAGCCCACGTTGCACTTTTGTTGCGTTTCTGGGTTTTCCCTATGTTTTCCCTCTTTTGCCCCTTTTCGCTCACCCATTCTCATAAATTCCACTTCCAGTGTGTCCCTAACACCTATCCCTATCTCCTCTAAGTTTTTTAGATTTTTCCCTAACTCCTATCCCCTCCATTTCTCTCCCTAAAATAGCTTCTATGTTTTCCCTATTTTTCATCCCTAAACCCCTACCATTTCCCCTATCAAACTAGGGTTTTCATTCATTCAAGACCAAAAACATGGCCAGTGAAAAGAAGAAATACAATAGGGGGGCATATGTCAAGATATGAGCCAATTCATATGCAAGTGATCAATGCATCAGATTTTGTAAATAAGTCATTTGAACAAGTAGGTTTCCTAGGGTTTTTTAAGTGCAGGAGGTGGGTTATAACTGTGACTTATAAATTTTATTTCCAATCAATTTTAGAGTAGATCATGTCACAATTGCAGGGGTAAACATCATGGTGTCAACAAAGATTATATTTTTAACCACTACAATACCTAATGAAGGAGAGATTTGGTTCAAGGGGATGGATTTAAAAATTGAGCACTATAATTCTATCTTGAAACCATAGTACAAATACTCCCCTTCCCATACATTTCCTAGCAAAAAAATGTTGGGAAAGTACACTCCCTTGATGAGGACTATCATGAAATACTTCACCTATGAGGGAAGATTTAGTAGGTTGCATCTGTATCACATAAGATTTTTGATGCACTTCACTTTCATCAAACCACTAAACCTACCCAATTACTTGTTCAAAAGCTTGGTTAAGATGGCTGAGAAAGTGCAGACTAAATGGAGAGACCATCAAGCAAGCTTGTTTCATCATGCTTTGATCAAATTCATAGTCCTCCACCAGCTGGAACAGATCAACAAGCTATGGGAGACCTTCTTGGAGGCATTTTCTCTTCTTCCTACCTCAAGTTAGCCAAAGATCCCAAGTGTTCCTTCATCATCTAGACCATAGGAGGTTGGTTCATTAAACAAACTATCAGTGTCAAAAACACAGCTAAGAACAGAGATTTAAAAGACACATAGAAGAGGTAAGAGGTCATTTTTTTCTCTTGAAATAGAAGAAATGCCTATACCTAGAAATAGGTCTTAAGCAAATATGTTTCCTAGGGAAACTATCAGTGAAGAAGGAACTCAACCTGGCACTATGAGACATGAGTCATCAAGAGGAAAACCTGATACACCATTGCACATTGAATAACAAGCACCTCTTGATTTAGAGATGGCAGAATTAGAAGAAGAAGAACATGGAAACAGTGCAATAGAAGGCATCATTAAGGAAAAAGAGGCACAGATCATGGAGTTAAAGGATTACCTTAACAAATCTAACTTCATGATAGCTTTCTTGCAGCAAGAGAACATGCAGTTGAAACTAAACCTATTATTGTAAAGAAAACCACAAGAGGACCATCCATCATCCAACAAGGCAGATCCTGTGGTGGAAAAGGATAAGGGTAAGGCTATTATTGATGTGGAGCAGCTGGGAAACAAAGACAATCAGGTACATCCAATAGGCCTAAAACTAGAGAATAGGTAAGAAAAGAAAAACATGAAAACGAGCCATCTCCTCCTTAGGCTCATGATACCATAGCTATTGCTCAAGCTCGAGATACCATATTTGACCCCATAAGTGCTAAGGATGAGAAAGGTAGTGATTATTTGCTTGAAAAAGTGAATGTGCATTTGGAAAATCTACTAGAAAGGGAAAATAGAGACATTACCATGCATAGGCGCATGGCAAGGCATTACTACACTAGAAACACTATTTGCAAAATCAGGGTTAATAACATGAAGAAGAAGCTCAAAGAAACCCAAAGAAAACTCAAAAAGAGGAAAGATAACATTGATCTCTTGGCTAATTCATCCTTATATGTTTGAAGGCATGATAGAAATATGGAACAGGGGACAAATTTTTGCAAATTTGAAAATTATTGAGTTTTTTGTCACATGGGCAAAACTAGTGCATAGAAATGCAGCATGTCCTAGCTGCACTTTTTCCCAGAGGCTCCAAATGACAAATGGAAAAAATGTACAAGTGTCTTATGGTTATTACATCTCATAAATCTAATTTTGGTATCTTTTTCAGCTCATGGATTTGAAGGAAAAGTTTAAAAACTACTAAAATTTCACCTTTCTGCCACTATTTTTGGTCAATCGCTGCGCTTCTGGAGTAGTTGCGGTAAACTGAGTTTTAAGTAGTCTTGGAGAAGTGTTATTTATTTATTTATTTATTTCAAGTTTCGGTGATATAAAGGACATCCTAAAAAACCTGTACCAACCTTCAACAAAGTTCAAATATCCCTCAAAATCATCCAAATCATCCTCCGAATATCGTTGTGCTTCTGCTAAATTTCGCTATGTTTCTTAGAGATTTCGCTACATTTCTGTGTTTGAAGATTTTTTGGAAACATGGAGGTCAAAGGTCAAATTTGGTTGATATAACAGTTGTCTCATGATTTGTTTGATTGTTAATATGCCTATTAATGGTCATCTATTGTAAGGAATCTTATGTTTAATGACTTGGGAGAAAAGCTCAACTTGTTGGCTAAAAAAGGGGAAAGTTGTTTCCAACTTCCCTAGAATTAGGCTATGAGTCATTAGGTTCATTTATTACTTGATATGGATAAGGATTTTACCCCTATAGGTGGCATATTGTTTATTTTTATATATGTACTCAAACTCAAGTCATTGTGAGGGTTGGATACTTGGTAGTCATAGTGTGGAGCTAGTGTACACCATTTTACAGTGATATTAAAGACAGTTGCAACAATAATATTTGGATTCCTATGGCATGATTATTGAAAATGTTTCTTCTTATTTTTATCATGAATTTGAATGTTTATTTCTCCTTACAACCATATGTATGCTTTCATATGATCATCTCATTAGTTTTTATGCAGAATTCATAAGTTTTATGCTCTATTTGAATGAGATCTTCATGTTTGTGTTCTATTTCTTCTGATGAATGAATTCATAGTCATATGATCATTTTGATCCTTAAATTTTCAACCCTATACCACAATGACAACCAAAATATGTCACTAAACATACCTACTTTGCCTCATTTTCATCCCTGCAATTGATCATTTGAAACCCTAACCTAATTCCTAGATCTATGATCTTGATCCATCAAACTTAAATAAAAAACCATAATAAAATTTTACTGAGCTTATAAATAGCCTAAAATACTTATTCTCCAGTCATTTCCATTGGTTGTGAGACTAATTTTGAGAGAGCCCTCTCTGACTTGGTAGGGCTAGATACCAAGTCTAAAGCTGGTCTATGGTTTCCCCTTTAGCTTCCTTTCTCAGCCTTGGGAAATTTAAGGGTGATAACACACCCCGTATTCAATGTGGCATGCCTTCGTCCATACTTTCCACCATTGTTTGAAACATCATACATTGTTGAGCAACTGACAAAAAAAAATCTAAATCCATATTGCATTCGAATATGCCACAACTATAACAGCCCTGATTAAAAATCCATGTAAAAATATATAAGAACACGATCATGGGACATGTATTCCAAGCTGAATGGTGGTCAAAAAACCCTAGCGAGTGTTCATTTGGGTTATTATGGCTAAAGGAAATTGGAAAATGAAATGGCTAAGGCTTTGGAAAGTCAAAGTGCCATTTATTGGTATTTGTTTATGAAAATAATCGAAAATGGGAGAAAATGAATGTGAAATGTCAAAGTTTGCATGTGAGGAGGAAAATGAAGGAAAATTAATGGAAATTGAAGAAAATAGAGGCCTCATTATTAAAAAGGCTTCTGAGGATCAGTTTATAGGATTTTGGTCATTTTAGTTTTGGAGCTCTCTCTCTCTCTCTCTTTCACTCTTGGATACTTAGAGTTTTCTTGGAGCACTTCAGCTTTAAATAGAGAAAGGAAAAGAAGACAAAGAGGAAGCAAAGTATCAAGCAAGGAAGAGCGGTATCAAGCAACTATAACTAGTTTACTTGTAGGTATCGATTTGTATGTGTGATTTCCTTATTAGATTTGGCATGCATGGTTATGAATGTGTGTTCTTGGTTCTCTTGTTTTCATTGGCATGGGTTTTTCCTGGTGTGACAATGTTCTTCAGCCTTCCCTTTCCATTTCCAAATAGCCATGGTGTGATGTGGTTATTATTTTTTGATTGAGTTGGATTTTTAGATGGATTCGAAATTGAGTGAGGTGGATCTTCAAAAGAAAGAACACATGACCTAGTGATCACTGAACTGAACAGTGGATTGCGGTAAATACATTGGCCTAGTAACCTCTGAACTAGACGATGGGTTGTGTTATATTTAGGTATTGTGTGCCTTGGTGGGCCTGTGAATCCTTGACTGGTAAATGACGGGATATACGATAAATCCTATAGGTGGTCACTCTCCATCAGGCCTAGTAATCCCGTGATGGGATATACGATAAAGTTTAGAGGGTGGAGTTTCAGTTAGGGCCTAGTGATCTGGATTAGATTGTGGTAAAGCCTAGAGACTGGAGTCTGAGTTAGGGCCTAGTGATCCAGTGTGGATTTCGGTAAATCCTAGTGACTAGGAGACATGAAAAACTCCTCACGGTGTAGGTGGATAAGTTCAGTGTCATCCATGCTTGTTTATGGCCTAGCAATTCGGCGGGGATTGCAGTAAAGCCTTGTATCATATGTTTATTTTTTATGGCCTAGTGAACCAATTTGGATTTTGGTAAATCCCGGTTCTATTAATGAGGGTGAGGTGGTTTAGCCTCAGGAAGCCCTAGTTGGTTCTTTTGGTTTTAAGTCCCACATTCATGATTGGAATATGGCATGGGGGTGATTGGCTAAAGAGAGATTTGGCTCAATTAATATATGGTCGGGTGTAACATAGAAGTCCCATATTGGGTTGGTTTTTACATTCATCAATAATAGTTTATTATCCTTGGGATTTTATGAGCAAATGTACAGGTTTATATGTGTATTCTATGGTTGTTTTATCCTTATTATTTATGTTGGTTATAAGCATGTTTTATGACAATGATGATGTATGTCTCTCATCATGTTTTTATTTTTAAATGCATGAAAAATGAATGATTCAACACTTGGACTAGTAGATGGGAGGAATGGGTTTTTCATGCATACATGTCATTTGCATATGTATTCTTTATGTTTGTGGACTATGTGCTTTTTGTGTATGCATGGTGGTGGTCATTGTTGTCATTTTTTTTCCATGTAGGATTTGATGATGTTGTTTTTGGGATGTGTTTGTCATGAATACATGTCAGCTTTATATGCATTTGTTATGCATGTCAGTGTATATATCTTGTTATGCATACATTTTCATGGTTATAGTTGTTGTTCATGAGGTCATTGAAGGAATTTTAGGTCATCATGATGTTTTTTCTATGCTATGATGTTTATGTGTTGGTTGAGATAGAGTAGGAGATGCATATCATCAAAGTGAAGTTGTGGTATTAAACTTAGAGGTGAAAGTAGATCATCATATAGGTTTGTATGTTTGGCATGCACTGGTATGTGGTTAATGGTTGTTATAAGCATTAGGGTTACTTATATGCTTGTCATTCTATTTTTATTGTGGTTATATGTATGATAAATTCTAATTGATCAATGTAGTCATATGTACATGTGTTGGTTAGTCATGCATGGTGTTAACTTGATGACTATGTTATATGTTGTTGATGAATACGTTATATGATTAACTTGTTGTTGTTATATGTTCGTTAAATTAATGACTAGGGTTGTTTCCTTTAAATTATTATTTTTTATTATATTTTGTGCTAATATGGATTCACCTATGTAGATGATTATGGTTATTACATTCAAGTATGAGTTAATATTGTGATATTATGTCATACTAATATAGACTAACTCTGCATATGTGATTTCTATGCATGAATGAAATTTTTTATGAACTTATGAGGTGAACATGTTAGCTAGTTACTGTTATGTATATCATGAAATTATTTGTGTTTGAGTTGATTAGTTGTGAATTTATATCATGCTAAACTAGGTTGATCATGCAGACAAGATAATCTCCACTAAGATAAATTAAGGTATGATTTTTCCAATATGTCATCTACTTGGTGCTTGAATGCTTGATAATGTCTTTTATTTAGTGTTTGAGTGCTTGGTGTCTATTATGTTTTCTAGTTTATTTTTCTAACATGGTATGTTTACAGTTTGTTTGAATGTTTGGTTAATTGCATGATATGCGTATGTGTCTATAAGATTGCTTGAAGAAATGATATTGTTTTAATATGGTTGTACTAACACATATGTGTTGAGACAACTGATATGTACTTGAGTGTAAGTAGTTGATAGTTGTAGTAGTATGTACTATGATTGATGATTGTGAGTTGATTATTGATTATGAAATGGTTTTTAGAATTGGTAAATGTTGATTCCAAATTAATAGATATGTTGTATTGATATTTAGAACATGTGGTTGACATGTGCGTTCAATTACAAGGCAATGTGCTTGGTACAACAAGGTAAGGTAACTAGCATGTTGTTATATTTATTCATGCACTAATAGTTATGTGTTTATGGTAGTATGATGTAGGGGATTACATAGAAAGAGGCTACCATGAAATCTTGAAGAAGGATCAGGTTGATATTTCCTTTGGAAGCTTTGGGAACCATGGGGATTAACTCATGGTGTTTGTTGCTAGCCTTTTGCTTTTGGTCTTTCATGATTTTTTTACGCTTGATTTACAGTCTTGATTGCGTATAGTGCATGATCATGACACTTTGTTGTGGTGTCGTACTTATTTTGGTTTTTCTTTGTTTTCCTCTTGTTTGTTTCTTCTTCTTGAATTTTATGCTTTGAGGGTCTTGGGAATTGGTTTGGGAAAGAGGAAAGTTAATGAAGCTCAGGAAGGGTTGAATGGACCCTGATAGGAGATGCAAGAGTCATAGAATATTTTTCTCAATTTTGTGCATACTATGCACACAAAAAATGAGTTCTCTTAACCTAAGGGTTGAATGGACCCTGATAGGAGATGCAAGAGTCAGAGAATATTTTTCTCAATTTTGTGCATACTATGCACGCAAAAAAGGAGTTCTCTTAACCTAAACCTTACGTTATTTCGTAATTGTGTTGTGACTATGTATGTATATATGCATGTATGTCATTGACTAACGGGGTCACTATGACTATTTTGTGCTAGTGTTTACATATATATATATATATATATATATATATATATATATATATATACAGTTGTTTGAATAGGTGGTCAGGGATCATGATTGTTTCATGTTGATGTTTATATGTATATATATGTATGCATTAGGGGATTTTTGAGGTCTGAAATGGGGCTCCTAAGGAAATTATAAATTAATAGTGGAAATATTTTGGTTTTTAAACTCCTGTGGTGATCATTTTTTAAGAAGCTTCCCGGATCCCAGTTGGGATTCGAAATGTCGACCCATGTTCCTTAGTACTGTGGATAATCTGGGAAGCTTCTTAAAAAATAGTGGAAATAATAAAATAATATTATATTACATCATCAAATTTAGAGGGAAAAAAGAAAAAACCATTTTTTCAACTCGCATTTTCAACTTATCTCCATATGGGTTTACTCAAATTTCGAGCGGAAACACTCGTTGGATCTAGAATTTGATTCCTCACCTAAGGATTACCCATGTTTCATAATTTTGATGGATACTACTACATGAAAAATGAGAAATACATGAAAAATGTGATTGCAATCACGTTTTTTCATTTATTTCTCATATTTCGTGTAGCAGGGTCCATCGAAAGTATGCAACACGGGTACTCCTTGTGTTGAACCTCACAATTTCTTCTTTTGACACCCTTTTTCACTCTATATCCTTCTTCTTATTTTTCATAATGACACATTAGGAATCAAAATTACAATACTTATGATATGGAAGGTATACAATTGTCTTTTATTTCATAAAATGATAATGTTCTTTATTGTTTAGTTTAATATTTACTTCAGCTCCTGAATTGCAACGATTTCACAGCTAACACATGATTATGTAGCTAAGTTCATGGTATGATAGGTTCTGAGATTCCAGCTAAAGAACAAAACACATGTGTAGCTGGAAATTGATGATCACAACAATTTCCTCCTACTCTCATGAGCCAGATCGATGAAACAACATTCTAGTGACGCAATCAAAGATAAAGTCAAACTTCAGAGTCGGAGAATTAGGCGAGTGAGAACAAATTTTATGCTTCATGATTTACTGTGATGATATAAAATCATGATAGAATCATGTGGTTTTATCTTTAAAAAGTTAATATTAGTTTTGGCTGATAGGTATTAGGAATATAGCTCTAAACAATTAAATGCACAAGGGATTTATAAATATGCCTCTCCGGAGGGATGAACACAGACTGAATTTTATGTTAATAATATTATGTTTTATAAGACTGATTTCATTTTCTCATTGAGCATTAAAATGTGTGGTTAAGTGCCTGGTTGAGAGAATTATAGTGCAAGGTATTTTATTTATTAACAACTCGTATTTAGTTCATGTTTCTTGTAGAATTTTTTCAATTTGATTGAGTATCTGCATTCTAATTTCTTTTAGATATGAGATTGAAATCATTTTGCTAATCATTTTTATTTCATATATTTTAGATGCACATGGATAGAATATATTTTAACACTGCAATGAGATAGATAGGACTTCCCTTTGCGTAGTTAATCTTACTTTTTGAAGCAGATCCATTCAATGTGTGAAGAGTTATTTTATTTATGCAACTGTGTGATTTCCATTTATGCAAGTGTGTGTTTTTATAAGCAAGAGTGATTTTATTTCAAGAAAAGTGTGAGTGTGGTCTTATAAGGTGTTATCCATGTCAGCCCCCATTAAAATTTTTGGCCATCAACCCCTCCTAAACCTTTAAAATTCACTATCGTGGCCTAAGAAACCCTTTCTCCGCTTACCGTTGCCCTCCTCCGCGCCCAAATTTCATAATCGAAAGCCGAAAGGCTCACTTTTGAATTATTTAAATCTGAGCCCCTTTGGTCCTAGCCCCCTACGACTAGTCTTTCATGTGACCCGGGCGCATAACCCTATGCCAAATCCAAAGGCGCTTATCATCTTTGGCCGTCGAGTGCATTCTCCGTCGTCCGATCCGATCATAAATCAACGGTTCATAATATTCCCGCCATGGTGGACCCCGCGCCCGCACTCATTTTAAAAACCAGCCTGTATATTTCGCACCGCCTTTCGAAGGCAGGCGGTATTTTCGCAAGTCCCAGCGATTCCACTCAGCAGATGCCACGTGTCCCAGGCCACTGCTTTGAAACCGCTCCATTTCGCGCGTTATCCTTTGGCCGTGGACGCGCAGCGAAATCGACGAGAACCGTCCGATTTGCAAGCCTTCATCCGACGGTGATCACTCTTCAAATCTGCACGTGTTTTAAACCAAATATTTAGCGGTCATGGCCCACCACTACCTCATCACCCGATGCAATTTAAACCGTTGATCTCGTGTAAGGATCGCGTGGTCCAGATCGTTGGCATAACTACCTGTTGACCAAGTCCACCTCCACGTCACCCTTTCCGCTTGGTATTTCGTACATCCCTGTCATCATCCCACGTGTCTTTTCCATTTCCCCTCCACCTTTTATACACTCCATCCATATGTCGAACGTTAATGTTTTACATGGAAAAACCCCTATCTCACCTGTTTACCCTTGTTCCACTATATATTTCATTGCCACCCTACATCCCCTCGCCATTTCTCCCAATCTCCATCCTCAATTCCGTAGTCACGACCGCCTCCACCACCCTTGCCTCTGGTTTTCTTTAACGTGTTTGTCGGTTTTGTAGGTTGTAGTGACGAGAGATCGCCGTTGATCTCTGCCTCCGTTACTAAAATCGAAGATGCATCTAAAGATCAGCTGGCAGAAGGAGAATTTATGAAGAAGATCTCGAGTAGCTGCAGAGATATGACCGCTATTTAAAGAGCAGAGATCGAAAGTTATCAAACCCTCCAGAGTAATTTAAAAGGTAGATTTCACAGCTAGAGGTTTTAATGGTACGACAAAGAGCATCAGGCAGAGAATAATGAATTCAAAATCTTGAGCCGAAGATTTTAAATAGTAATCCAACATTCAGAAGGCAAACAGTACAATTGCATAAAAATCATACCCTCCAGGTTTAACTCCAATATATTTTTCTCTCAGGAAGGTACAGAACGTTACATATTTTATTCTTCATGTCTTATCCCTGGAGAAACTTACACCTACAACATTTACTTCATGGATCTGGCCTCAAGTACCTATAACACAACATATTAATTAAGCAACATGGGCGTGAATATTTCCGCCATTTTATTCAAAAGAAACAATTAATTGTTTTCACCTACTTCTTTTATTACCTTCTCTTCTCCTTCCTCTATAAAAGGGAGGAAGAAAGACATTGTAGGGGTTCCAGATTTCTATCAGAAATTGGTGCTGTGAAAGGCATTTTGTATACATTTTGTAAAAACTTCTGTATGAAGGCTCAGAGCCCGTAGGGTCTCAGTGAGGAGGAGTTCTATCTGTAATGAGGATTCTGGTCTTTGATATCTCACAGTATGTAAGCTTCTTTTATGTGCTTAATACAGTATTTCATTTCATATATCTTCTTCTTGTATCATGATCCTGGAATGCGAGTGGCTCACTGATTTTGGGGTAAGGATTCATCCTAGTTGATGCCCATACTTGAATCAGTCTAGCGCTTTAAATTGGCTCAGGCATGATATACTGTTTCATATTCATTTCATCCGTATTTCTGCTATATTAGTTGCTTGAGGAGGGTGCTTTTAAAACGCCGTTGTCATGTATGGATTCTTAGATTGATAAGCCCATATGTGGTTCTGTTGTGTATCTAGGCATCAGCCTCATGTTAACTAGTATCTTCTTGATATTCTCTTCACTGCACACACCTTCTGATACTTGATATATGTGGAATATTATTTGAATCGGCCCTCTATACAGTAAATTGTCTCTTAACTGTCTGATGCTTTTGCGTTGGAGCTTTGCATCTTGTCTCTGCAAGATTACTTTCCCTGTGGCAGTTTCTGTAAGTTCTGGTCCCATTTGAATCAATTTCCTTGTTTTACAAGAGATAGCAGGAGATCTTTTTGGATTGATAACCCAGCTTTATTATGCACTCCTTTCTATGCTAAGATGTCCTAGGCACTGGTCTATGGCAACTCTAGACTGTCTCTAGGGGAGACAAATATTGTCGACAACATAAGGAAAGTGTTATTTCCATGTATGCAACTGTGTGTTTTTATAAGCAAGAGTGATTTTATTTCAAGCAAAGTGTGAGTGTGATCTTAGAAGGAAAGTGGGAATTCTATTTCAAAGAAGAGTGTGATCTTTAGTTTTAGAGTTAATTTCATTTTGTAAGTGATTAATTTAATTACATAGATTTAAAGTATGGCATGTGCATTTTGATAATCAAATTAATTTAGAAATTGTGTGAGTGACAAAGATTCCTAGCACATTCAGTGCACATACATTTCATCAAGTTACTAGCCCTGGTTGATAATTCATGTAAGTAATTTAACATCAATTAAATTAACAAACATTTTTGCGCCATTGTTGGGAAAGTGTATATAGGAGTCTTTTCCATTTTCCTCTATTAAAAATCATATGCATAGAGAAATATATTCTAGAGGTAGATTTGTAGGTAAAGGTCGAAGTTTAATTCTAACATCACCATGACCTCGTAGCACCACACCATCCACCCAAACTCATATTCCATCCATTATAGGAAGACATAGACTTCCTGAGGTACTTAGATCTTAAATCCAACCTAGAGATTCACCAACTTCATCAACTAAAGCCATAATAGAAGAAGTGTACCCTACATCCCCAACAGAAGAAGTAATTTTTCTATATTCTACTAGAGAACAAATTATATCACTATAACTAGAAGTCCCTAATGAATAAGAAGAAGAAGAAAAATAATTTAATATTCCATTGACAGAAGAACCGGAGGAGTGAGAAGAGGAACTAGAGAATCCAATTTTGGAATCTTACATTAGTTTTGAAGAATCTACAATGGTTGGAGAAGGGGGAGCAGGAGTACACAATGTGAATGGTGAACAACCTAGGATTGGAGGTGGAAGAGGTGGAGGAAGAGGAAGAGGAGGTGGTAGAGGAGATCCAAAACCTTTTTGATTTCCCATCCTTGATGAAGATACCACAACCATAATGAAAAACATCTCACCCTCCATCCTTCCCAATTTCCATGGATTATGAAGTCTTGAAACATTTCTTTTTAAGTTCAAAGTTGTATGTAGATCTTATGACTATTTGCTCAATATTCAAAAGTTGAAATTGTTTCCAGCCACTCTTAAGGATGCACCATTGAAATGGTTTATGGGCTTAGGAGAAAACTCTATCAAAACATGGGAACAAATAAAAGATGCATTCTTGGAGAAATACAAGGAATATTGTATGCCCCATAACCTTAAATATGAATTCTTAAAAAATGATGCAAAAATAAGATGATAATCTCGAAGATTTCATTGAAATATTTTCTTATAATGTTAAAAGGGCTAAAATGCATAATCTAGGTGACAAAAATTTGAAAGCTCTCTTACTAAAATATATTAGAGATGAGTGGATTTATCTTCTCAATTTGATGGGTAAAGGAGATGTTTCTCAGTTATCATTTGGAGAAATTTTTGAATTATGCATACACATTTCAAGTGGCAAAGCAAGAACTGGGAAAGATCCAAGAGATCCTGTTATGTATAGGATTAATAAATCTGCAGTTGGGACAGTAAGTAGAGCTGAAATAGGATATTTGCTTGAAAAATTCAAAACAGATATTTTAGGGAGTCTTAATGAAAAAATATACACCCTTAAAATACAAAACAAGGAAAAAGCTGAAAATGTTGCATTATGTATCTTTTGTCCAAAATGTAGAAAGAAAAATGCCTTGAGAGAATTCCCTCTTAACTTAAAAAGTATAGAAACTTGTGTCATATGTGCATAAAATCATGATACGAAATAATTTCTGTTGTCGCTCCTAGAGACAGCCTAGAGTTGTGATAGACCAGTGCCTAGGACATCTTAGCATAGCAAGGAGCGTATGATATAATGTATGAAGTTGTCAACTTCAGCTCACATGCTATCTCCTGTAAACAGGGAAATAAACTAGAATGGGACCAAGACCCTCAGAAACTGACGTAGGAAAAGAGATACTGCAGAGGCAAGATGTAGAAATCTAATACAAAAGCAACAGACAATTCAGAGACAGTTTACTGCAAAGCGGGCCAGTTCAAGTAATATGTCACAGATATCGATTATCAGAAGGTGTATGTAATGAAAGAAATGTAGCGGAGATATTAGTTAACATTGAGCTGATACCCAGATATACAATACCACCATGAATGGGCTTACCAATCTAAGAATCCATGCATGATAATATCATTTTAAAAGCACCCTCCCAAAGAAACTAATATAGCAGAAATACGATTTAGCTGAATAATGGAACAGAATATCATGCATGAGCCATATTTAAAGTGCTTGACTGATCCGAGCATGGGCATCAACTAGGATGAATCCATACCAAAAATCAGTGAGCCACTCGCATTCCAAAACATGATACAGGAAGGATGGATGAAATGAAATGATGTATTAAACAACACATAAGAGAAAAGGTTACACACTGTGAAATACCAAAGACCAGAATCCTCTTTAACAGATAGAACTCCTCCTCACTAAGACCCTATGGGCTCTGAGCCTTCATACAAGAGCTTTACAAAATGTATACAAAAAACCTTTCACTGCGTAATTTTCTGATAAAATCTGGAACCCTAAACTATCTGTTCTTCGGGAGCTTTATAGGAGAACAAGAAAGCTCGATAAGGGAGTAGGTGATGAACATTTAATTGCATCATTAAAACAAAATGGTGAAAAAGTGCTCGCCCATACTGCTTGACAGCGCTGTAGTGCTGAATGTACTCTGTGGCCTGCTAACTGAAGTAAATGCATTGGGTAGAAATCTCTCCAGGGACACGGCAAAGCAATAAAATCACGTAAACATCCATCCTTTCCTGGAAAGAAAACTCTGTTGAATTAAAGCCTTGAGGGCATTGTTTTCTGCGTATAAATATTTTGAATGATGCGCAGGATCTTCAATCTGGTACTCTGCTTCAAAAGGTTAGAACAAGGCCCCCAAAATCTTCAGCTACCTGTCTTTAATTCTCTATCGTTCACTGATATTCTTTACCTGTGATATTTATGTCTGGATCTGCGCAATCTTTGCATTCGAATGACTCTGGAGGGTTTGATAGAATCTAACCCTGCTTCTTCAATGGATGTCTTGTCATAACGGCTCCCGGGACTTTTCTTCATAATTGCAACTTTTGTAGAATAGTCCTTTGATGTGCTCTGCTACTGCAATCAAGACTGTAAATTATAACAATTTTCCATCGCTAAACCCTGCAAAATCCGCAAACTCATTAGAAAAACCGGGCGTAGGAATGGTGGATGTGGCAGGGTCAAATAGAAATGGTGCTGTAGACATGGCGAAACGGTGGAATGATGCAGGTTGGCGGAAAAAATGCAGGGGAACAATGGTGGATGGACTGGCCAAAGTTATGACACAAAACATTAAAATATGACATATGAATGGAACACATAAATGGTGAAGGAAAAGTGCGATTAACACGTGGGATGGTGATGTGGAGAAACGGAATCAATGGTGGAGTATGCAGATGATTTGGACCGTTCGATCTCCAGGTGAGATCGACGGTTAAAAACACCTCAGAGGGCAATAAGATGGTGGGCCAGGGGCGCGATGGGCTTGGACTAAATCTCGTGCAGCTTCGGAGCGCGATGACCATTGGGTGGATCACACTGGATCGAACGACCATCATTGATATCACTCCGCGTCTTTGTCCAAACAATAACGTGCGATGGAGAGCGATTTTGGGGCCGTACGTGGAGACACGTGGTGGGGGATGAGTGGAATCGCTCCATTTTGAAGAATACCGCCTGCCGCTAAAAAGCAGTGCGATATAAACCACCGGTTTCAAAAGGTGTTGTTGGGCGCGGGGTCCACAAAGGTGGATGGGTGGCGAACCGTCGATTTATGATTTGATCAGACGGTGAATAGGTAGGCTACGGGCACGGCAGAGATGAGCAAACGTCATTCGATCTGCACAGATCGACGGCTCAGAATGCGCCCGATATGTATTGGATAAGCGCCCGTTGGACTAGCCTCTGGTCCCGGAGCTGGGTCATGCAGAGAAAAAGACAAAGGGCTAGGGGTGAAGGGGCTAAGCCTTGAATATTTTAAAATGTGGGGTTTTCTGCCTTTTATAATGTAATTTGGGGGGGGGGAATGGAAACGATAGACATAAAAATGATTTTCTAAGGCCGAAAGAGGGGTTTGATATGTTCAAGCCAGATTGCCTGGGAAAATTTTATGGGAAGCTGATTATGATCAACAATTTCCTTCAATAGCAGGTCTTAAAGTTGTCTATCAAGAGGAAGTAGTACCAAATCAAGTAGACCCTCTTTTTTTATTGATAAAATACCATGGAAAAATTCACAAACTCAAGGATTCAACACCCAAACATATGCACAACCATCACAAAACAATTGGACTGCACCCATGCCTTCACAACCTTGGCCTCAATCTTGGGCACAAGGATGGAAAAATACTTATGGAAAATATCCTCATCCTTACCCTAATTTTCCACGACAATATTTTCCCCATCCTAGTGTTGGAGCAGGGTCCCTTAGGACCGCATTTCTAGAGTAAATAATAGTATTTTTGTAGTTTTGAGTCGTGCATGCTAAGAAATGCACAATCAAGGGGATTTGGGGCGGGTCAAAGTCCCTTCATGAGTTGTAATGGGCTAAAGGGTAAATCTAGGAGTCTCAAACCACAGTTTGTGGACCTTAGGATGAGTGCAGGCTAAGGTATAAATAGAATTCTAGATCGAGTCGGATACGAGAGTATTTTTGATCAATTGTGATGAATGATTGAACTCTGAAGCAAATCTTTGTAAGTGTCTATGTCAATAAGGCTCATGCTCGTTGTGTGCATGGAGACCTTACTCCGGCTATGTGTGGACCTCGCTGGCTGTGTGCGTGGGTAGATATGAAGGATTGTAAGGGTTGTTGCGAACTGTTGATGAATAAAGACTTGTTTTGATAACTCGGTGGAACAAATGCATCTGTGATTTGCTTTATGATATGTTTCTACATAAGATTTCTAGTAACCACATTAAGTTATATTATCTCTGATTGGATTGGTTGCATGTTTGTTTTACTTTTCATATGAATGTTAGTTTTATAGATCTATGTTTTAAGGGTTGAATATAACATTGTTAGAACTCTTAAAGGGATTGTAGATCTTTTGTATGTGCGCATGCGCAGGATTAAATGGTGATAATTAACCTAGGGTTTCTAGTTAGGGTTTCTGGTGCAAAAGTCGGTCTGGGTAATAAAGTAGATCTAAAGGTGCCCAATTCATTTAATTTTCTCTCTGGGTGTGGAAACCTATTTCCAGCACACCCCCATACTTCTTCGAGTGAGAATTTTGCTTGCACAAGCAGGTCATTACCAAAAGGGCTAGTAGTAAAAGGGTTTTTTTGGTTATGCACTAACTTTGAACCTCAGTCACGACCCCTCAAGCCAACAAATGGTTTCGTTTTCAGGACCAGTATCATTTTGAGAGATATTAGGTGATGTGGCAGCCATCGAAGACTGAATTAGAAGATTGATTTGAACAAAATATAAGCAAATTCTCAATCAAGGAGAACACAAGTAAGAAGTTATCTACTGAAGAGTGGGAAAATAAGTATATTTTCACAGAGGTTCACGAAATCTTCTTTATGACCTTTGCGCATGAATTGCAGGAGTGGTTATTAAGGTTAGATGAGTTTTAGACCTATTGGAAGGATGATAAAATCACTCAGTGGATACCTGAGTTGATCCAATAGTTAGAGCAGATCGATAACTCCATCACACGCACTGTAGATCATTGGGTTGACAACATTCTGGGTGGATTTGTAACAGAGGGTGCAGTAGATCAGTTTGTGTCATATTCTGAAGTTGAAAGGAGATTCTTCAAAGGAATGAGAGGTAAGTTCATATGCTCTCTGCCTTTGCTGATTAAGATTTTATTGTGTGAAAAAAGTATTATGTGCAGCCACACTAAGTGAATGACCCCAAACGAAGTTGAAAGAACTACACGCAGTGGAAAGTAATTTTGGGTTAACCAGAGAGGATATAGATCTGTATACAGCCCTCTGAGAAACCTGCCTAATAGTGATACAAAGAGTGGTGAGGCTACGCGCGTCGGAGGTAGCCCTCCAACCACCCCACAATCAAACTTGCGCAGGGGTAAGTCATCTCCTACTCCACCACCAAGAGGCGATATGGCTACGCATATGAAGCTACCCACCTTCAAGGTGTGGGCGATGAAGACATGGAGAGGTTCTGGTTTGTTGTAGATGCAGTATGGACTACGCAAAATGTCAATATTGATGTTTTAAAAAGGGCGTAGCTAGCTATGGAGTTTGAAGGTCGTGCACTAGACTGGTTTATGGAATATCTGGCTCAGAATGCTAATCCCACAATTGACAAGATCAAGAAGGCTGTAAAACAATAGTTCAGAAAACTAAAGTCCTACTCACAATGTGTAACAGATTTGAAATAAATCTGACAAGAACCAAAAGAATATTTCTGGGAAGCAGATCACTGATTGAAGCGCACCATTAGTGATGGAGGATTTATCTATGATGATAAGCATCATAAAGAATGGTTCATTTCCATGCTCCTGCCACACCTATGCACCCCTATGAATCAACAAAAAATTGACTCTCATGCGGAGGCTCTTGAAGTTGCTATGAAAATGGAAGCCGCACCCAAAACTGATGACCAATTTGGAACTCTGCAAATCCAAAATCAGTTAGAAGAGATGCACTTTGAAATTCAGAATATACGTAGTGATAGAGGGAAAGAAGTCAGTGCATATGTATGGTATATACGTTTTAAGGGTTCCGGTCACACAAAAGATCAGTGTACCTTTCTTCAAGATTACATGCAAGCGGGAGGACGAAATCCATTACAACCCAAGGATGCTGCAGGACTGAGTGGTACTCCTACGCTGTGGTGCACTGACTGTCAAGTGGCTAGACGACATGACACAAACCACTACCCTCAATTAGGAAGTGATGTACCATAATTGAAGCAGAAATGGTGTAGGTTTTTCTCTTCGGTTGGCCATGATGAGCATCACTGCCGTATATTTGATATGATGATAGAAAATTCCAACCTCTATAGAGTGCAGGCTGACCCATCTTCACCAACATCCCCCTCTAGGCATGGTGTATCTCTAGCTAGAGGAAGTGGAGGTGGGAGGGGTGGAGGTGCACGTCGTGGAAGGGGACAACTGATGCTATAACTATGGAGACGCTGGACACTATGCACATTATTGCCTGAACTTTGAACGAAAGTCTTGCAGGTGTTGTAGAAATTTTGATCATGTTATTGAATATTTTCATGTTTTGATTGTTGGAATGTAGGAGAAGCAACAATAGACACCTACGCAGAATATCCAAATGGTTAGAGCTGAGCGGCGAGATGATGATGTGAGTATAAACATAATTACACACAGTGGTTCTGCCATTGGAGAAGATGAGGGAAAGAAGGCTGATGTAGAGCCATGGATCAAAAAGGATTCTGAAAATAAGGAAGTACTCAACTTGTAGAAGGAGAGGGAGACTTTTTTAGAATCTAGAAAGGATTTTTCCACTGCTGGTGCATCCACATCCAAGTCAATCACAGAAGCGAATATTGATGATGAAGTCAAACCTTTCTTGCAATCTTGCATCAAGCTATTGCGTAATCATAAAGTAGTAGACAACATTAAGTCTCTAATAGAGATGCATGGATAAGGAGTTGCCTAGGACTGACAGAAAGGTTGTAAACAAGATCTACAACAATAAGAAGAGAACTAGTCGAGAGATGCACATGACCATGCAAATTGGAGAGTATGAGATGGATCAGGTCATTTTAGACTTGGGATCTAATGCAAATGTTTTACCTAAGAAGACCTGGAATAAGATGGGTGAACTAAAGCTGGAGTGGTCCACCATTCAGCTACGCATGGCTAATCAGCAGAAGATCATTCCACTAGGAAGACTCCCACAGGTTCTGGTAGAAATTGTTGGAGTAAAAGTACGTTCAGACTTTGAAGTAATACAAATTGTGGATGATGCAGACCCCTACCCTATGCTGCTAGGGCTGGACTGGGGCATCGACATGGGGGCATCATCAACTTAAAGCGCAGGAGCATGATCTTTGAAAACAATGGTACTCAGGTTATAGTACCTTTGGATCCTGTGAAAGGGGAGAGATATACAGAACTAGTGCGTGAAGGAGATGATGTTGACCATATTTACAAGTTGACTATGCGAGATGAGAATTGGATCAACCCAACTGCTGATGGGATGTTGAATTGGGAAAAGGATAGCTCATGTTTATCATATTCAGATGGAGAAATGGAGAACTGGAAGAATCGTCAGCATGATGTTTCTGCACTACGCTGCCTCAGAGTCACTAAAAATTTGTGGTGCATATCCTTAGAGGTACAAGAATTTCCCTATTTTGATGGTTCTAGCAATGTTGCTTTATTTTTTGAAAAACTAGAACAACTTGTTATGAAAGAGTGAAGGTTCTCGGCACTCGATATCGCTATGCGTGCAACTCCAGCACGTTGATGGGATACGCACAAGGGGAAATTTGAGGATTGGGAAGAATGAAGCAGAATGATGCGGTTGCACTTTGCACAACCCACTGCCCCATCAACTGATATTTTTGGTGGCTGAGGTGATCCACACAAACACCTGGCTACATGGATGGAGCTTTGGGATAAGAAGATCGAGGCCGAATGGGTTCACATGTTTTTCCATATGTTGGGACCAATCCTTACTGCATGGTATTTGGAGACATAGTTGCGTTGAGGGACCTTAATTGGGTTACATGAGTGAAAGTTTCATGTTAACATTTGGCATGGTTAGTGGATCAGATGGATTGGACGAAGCTCTGCAGGATATAGAAGCAATTGTCTTTGATGATTCCCGACCTTGGATAGAATGTGTTGCACCAGCATGGGAAGCACAGATGCAAGATATTTTCAATTGTAGGAATCTATCAGTGGAAGATAACTATGAAGATAAAAGAAATATCAATATTCCATAATTTAAGGGAGAACACGTAGTTGCAGGGCCCTTGTTAGGAATGGTGTATGTGACTAAGCCGTTAAAATTGAAGTCAACATTGGGACAGAGGATCAACCCAAGTTGGCCAAGATATGAGATTATTGGGATGATGACACAGTGGGTAAGGTGGTGGAGATGTTGACAGAATATCAGGACTTGTTTCCCACAAAGTTTTCCGAGCTAAAAGGAATTGTAGGAGATTTGGGAGTTATGAAGATCACTTTGAAAACATATGTGCACCCTATCAAGCAGTGACCATACCGCTTGAATCCAAAATATAAGTAGAAAGTGAAGGAATAATTGGAGAAAATGGTTGCTGCATGAATCATTGAGCCTGTGGAGCAGTCTAATTGGGTGAGCCCAATGGTTGTTCAAGAAAAGAAGACTAAGAGAGAAATAAGGATTTGTGTAGACTTGCACAAACTGAATGATGCATGTGTACATGACCCCTTCCCCACTCCATTTTCAAATGAGATATTGGACAATGTGGGAGGACAAGAGGCTTACTCTTTTACAGATGGATTTTTAAGGTATCATCATATAAGGATTGTGCTAGAAGACCGAAGTAAGACCACTTTTTCAACAAAGTGGGGATCCACATTCATGCCTTTCGGGTTGAAGAATACACCTGCTATATTCTCGTACGTATTAGTAGATGTATTCAAGGAGTTCCTGCACAAGTTGTGGAAGTGTAATTTGATGATTGGACCATGTTTATACTAGTAAAGAAGCATGTTTCCAACCTGTACATGATGCTCGACACTTGCAGGAAGCATCATATCTCACTTAACTTGAAGAAGTGTATATTTTTCATTCCATTTGGAATCTTGTTGGGACATATTGTTTGTCAGCAAGGGTTGATGGTAGATCCAGCCAAGATTGCAGTTATTATCAACTTAGAGGTTCCTACCAATGAAAAATAGTTGCGCTCTATTCTAGGACACACTGGATATTATAGAAAATTCATTTAGGTCTATGCTTTGATCACTACACCCATGGAGAAATTGTTGAAGAAAGATGTGTCATTTTTCTAGGATGAGGAATGTCAAAAGAGCCTTGAGCTGCTAAAGGAAAAGGTGGTTACTGCACCTATTTTAATATTCCCTGATTGGTACAAGGTCTTTCATGTGCATGTTGATGCATCTGACATTGCACTTGGACCTGTCTTAGTACAACCAGGAGAAGGAGATATTGATCACTATGTTGCCTTTGCAAGTAGGAAGCTCTCCAGTGCAAATCACAACTATTTAACCACAGAGAGGGAAGGATTGGCTATGGTATACACTCTGTAGAAATATAGACACTATCTTCTAGGAGGGAAATTCAAGATGTTCACTGACCACTCTGCTTTGAAGTACCTGGTCAATAAGCTTGTGTTGGGGGGGAATATTTGTAGATGGTTGTTGCTATTTCAGGAATATGATTTTGAAATCATTGTTAAGCCTGGTAGATTGAATGTTGGACCTGATCACTTATCACGCATTGAGAATGGGGAGGAACTGACCAGTCTGAAGGAGGGACTACCTGATGCGCAAC
This sequence comes from Pinus albicaulis, assembly GCA_034641835.2. NCBI lineage: Eukaryota > Viridiplantae > Streptophyta > Pinopsida > Pinales > Pinaceae > Pinus > Pinus albicaulis. The sequence continues at coordinate 1,234,419,066 of CM076570.1, read as the reverse complement.
TCTTTTCTCTTAAAGTGGTTGATCAACACTTTGTAGATATCATTCACATTCTGACTATTGGTATTGCGCCTGCTGAATAATCGGTGCAAAAAAGGAGTTGGTTTCGCGTGTAGTTGACTTTACATTGATTGCTGGTAAACTATACAAGTTGGGATAAAACGAAGTGTTAAGAAGGTATGTCTTGGAACATGAAAGATAAGACATCTTGGTTGAAGCTCATGGTGGAGTGGAAGGAGGCCATTATGCCAAGAAATCTACTGCGCAGAAGGTGTTGTGTGCTGGGTTATGGTGGCCCACACTGCACAACGATGCACATTATTATTATCGAGCTTGTGATGCATGCCAAAGAACAAGAAATCCATCGCGCAGAGATGAAATGCCATTACATCCACAGATGGCCCTGTAAGATTTTGATAAATGCGCCATAGACTTTGTTGGACCCCTCAATCCTCCTGGGAAGACGACTAGCGCACGCTACATCATCACTGCCACAGATTATGTAACCAGATGGGTAGAAGCTAAGCTAGTAAAATATTGTACTGCAGACACTACGACACAGTTTAATTTTGAAAATATCTTGACTAGATTTGGGTGCCCCAATATATTGATGAGTGATTGGGGTACACACTTTGTTAATGAGACAATTGAAGCTCTGACAGAGGAATTTTAGATACAACACTAGACGAGTACTCCCTATCACCCTCAGGCCAATGGTGCAGTGGAAGCCTTTAACAAAATCCTAGAGAATGCACTCACAAAGATCTGTAATGAAAACTGGAACGATTAGGACATGTGCATCGCTTATTTTTTATGGGCTTATAGGACCACATGCAAGAAGTTGACTGGTAAAACACCTTTCAGGACAGTTTATGGACAAGAAGTAATCATTCCCATGGAATATATCGTCCCAAGCTTGCGCATCACGACATTCACTAATATGGATAAACAAGAAATCATGGAGGAATGTATATCACAATTGGTTGCATTAGAGGAGGATCGGTTTATTTCTAACTTCCATCAACAAGTGCAGAAGGCGCGTGAAAAATCCTAGCACGATAGGCACATCGACAGAAGGCATTTAAAGAAGAATATTTGGTTTTTTTGTTTGATATTCAATTTTTTCACCATCCAGGGAAGTTCAGAAATCATTGGTTGGGGTCGTATATTGTGAAGGAGATCACTAATGGAGGTGCGGTGCGCTTGGCTATGTGGCGTGGTGAGAGTCTCCCCAGGTACATCAATGGAAGTTGATTGAAGCCATATATGGATAACCCTGTGCCTACCATATGACTATATGGCTGGAGAAACAAAATCCACTTGTATGCACACTGTGCAAAGGACATATGCAGGCAGGTGCGACATGAGCACAGAGGTTGTGTGCGACAGGAAAAACTAGCCTTTGGAACAGTGAATCTGGGTAAAAATTCAATTTTACCATTGGATGGAGCCGGTTTTCTGCAATAAATGAGGATATCTTACGAGATTTTTTACCGTTTTACAGGGATAAGGTTCCATTAATGAATTTCTTACCGTTTTTACTATGGATCGCTTATAAAAGTAAGGGCGCATGTCATATTCTATTCCTTTGTTGTCTGAGTGAATTGTGCCTGAAAATTATTAGTGGGCACTGTATGTCTGGCCGTGAGACCCCCACATCTAATGTAAGTAACCTTGATTTTATCTTCAAACCTAGAATGACAGCCACTAACCTTGAGAGTGCGTCGTCTGAGGGGCACTTTGTTCTGCTTACAACATCTACTGAGCCCGGCTTCGACAATGTCCATGAAGTTATCCCAGAAGTTCAAGAATTAGTGTCAACACCTACCAAAGGGAAGGGAAAAGTGACCAAGGGATCATCATCCAAGCTGCAAACATCCCCCAGACAAGTTATTTCCCTGTGCCAGGCGACGAAGGGCAGGTCCCCTATGGGTGACCCGTAAAAAATACCTATACCAGTAACAGAGGATGTTGCACTCTTTGTTGAGCCCATTTCATGGCTCCCAAAGTATGTGACGCCACGCATACCCTCTGTGAAGGAACCAAAGGATTTGGACACACTGCGCGATTACATGCAAATGCCATTGATCTTAGAGGCAGTCATGTTGGAAGGGGATATGTTTGGGAAGATCCCTTCAATGAAGTTCGACGACTACAATCTGGTAAATGAGTAGACATTCCTGAATTGTCCCTAGAGTAATACGTGGAGAGAGAGGTGTATACCAGAGTTGTGAAGGTAGAGCCTATGCCTTGGGCGCATAGGTTGAGTAATGATGGTATTCTTAATCTATTGAGGATTCCTCACTTCGGTCGATATCCCATCACAAAGATATGTGTGCACCAGCTGCTGGCATTGGTGCATGATCGGTACCTATGGATCCAGAACTATATTCCTATAAACGTCGTGTTGATCCATCGGATCAACAGCCTACCAAAGACGAGTCCCAATCCTATGGCCAGTTATGGAAAAAGCCAGGAACTGAAGGTAGCTTCCAAGGTAAAAAAGGATTACAAGGTGGGATGGGATTCCAGGGGCTTCCTATTTCAGCAAATTGATGTCCTAGCGGTGTGCCTGGGAACTGTGGTTCTAGGCTGCAAAATGATGTGCAAGTGCAAGCCTAAGGTGGTCCCTGCACACGTCATCACATTGGCTGGGCAGTGTGAGAAAGGCATTAGCTACAACTGGTCGTAATTCTTCCTTACTGAGTTTTTGGAGAACATGCACGAGGCGCAGGAAGAAGAGAAGAAATTTTTCTATTCATGGATGCTCCTGTTGATTGCTTTGGTTGCGTGGGAGATGCCAAGGAGCGCAGTCCTCCAACCTATGGGACTCCACAGATTTGAAGAGAGTGATGGAGAATAAGATCTTCTGGGTCTTATTCGAGGGAGAATTAACTGCGGCTATCCACTCGCACCCACGGTTGTCCCCAACCATATATGAAATATATAATGCCATTATGGAATTCAAAGTGTCAATGCACAATGTACAGATCCAGTCACACAAATATCGAGTATGGTATAACCTGGCGTATATGGTGATAGAATCTGAAATCAACCAGGTCATTATGACTTGGCTTGAAGAATGGAAGACCAGGATATGCTCTACTACGCCTATCATAGACTCCACGTCCAACAAAGAGACAACAACAGAGACTACCAAGGACAAAGATCAAGAAGCAAAGAAGGCCACTGAGAAGGACAAAGACAAGGAAGCCGAGAAAGAAGCTGAGAGGGAAGTTAAGCCGAAGCAAGACATTGATCTCGATGGTATAGATCGCCTAGATGGTACCGGAGCCGAATCCCTCAGAGGTACCAAGCATGGCACTGAAACTCCCAAGGGCCCACACAAGAATCAAAAGGGTTCGAAGGTAGGAGGCACAAAGGATGACCTTGATAAGATAACATATGTGATCACATCTGCCTCTGAGGATAGGTGGACTACGCTCGAGGAGTAGTACAAGGCTGTAGTAGAAGCTATATAGACTGGATTACAAGTATTACAGCTCAAGACCGATAGCATTCAAGTGAGTGTGGCTTAGGCAAGTCTGGTTCAAGCAAGCAAGAGCACAAGTATGATCATCAACATGACAGATAACAAGATATTCCCCTTCCTTGGAGCAACGATTACATTGGAAAAGCCTGCATTACGCAAATAGGTTCAAACATGCTCAGAGGTTTGCATTGACTTATTAATTCTCCCCAGTGGAAAGATGCACACTATCCAGACAATCATTATCGATGAATTGTAGTACAGAGAGGCATGCATGCACCAGCAACTCACCGAGGCAGAGCAGAAGTGTTGGAAATAGTGATAGGGTGGGGGGCTGAATCAATATTCCTTTCAATTAGTATTATTATTAATCTTTCATATCATTATTTAATATTCAATTTGTTAGCCCCCTATGAATTTTTTAACAAGCAAACAGGGGGCTAAAATGTTTTTGAGCCTTCAAGGAATGCATTTCCCCTGAAAAAACATCATCCTGGAAGCCTCCTTGTGCCTTGGTCCTTTGAGAAATCCTCACTGTTGTTTCCAGTTTTAAAGCCTCTCTGTTGTGAAGAAGAAAGCCCAAAAGGACTTCATTCCCCTCTTTTCATCCCCATCAAACCTTTATTTTCACCTCCTTTTGTCCCTTATAAATTTCCCCACTTACCCTTTAAATCATCCTAACTCCCCTTTTAAACCTTTCAAATACCTTTGTTTGGTTTAATAATCCCTTATTACCCTTACCGAATATCTCCTTTAGCCTTAAAAAGCATTAAAATAGACCAAAAACCCACTTTTTACTTTATAACAGGCTAGCCCCCTTCGGCCCAACCCTAACCACTTCCCCTCCATGCACCCGGTCACTGAGATTGAGCGCTAAACTGTGAAGATCTTATCGCAATCAGAAGTTAGAGCGGAGCGCGTTTCTTTGTTAAGTCAAAAACCTCTGATGCGATAGTGTTATTGTTCTATCGGCCTCGCTGCGATCTGAGCCATTGATCTATAAAGATCCAACGGCCCAACACTAATCGCATCGCGCCAGCCCATGCATCCCCTCCTTCTCTCTCCCCCGATCGCGATTCTCTGATCTGATCGCAGCCATTGATCTCTCGAGATCCAATGGTCCAGAGTTCATCGCTCATGTTTGCCGCACTAGTTTTCCTCCTCACCGATTTAATCTCCGCCATCGATCTGACCCAGATCAGACGATTGGCGCTCAATCGCACCATCACCAATCAGAAGTTCTTAAAGGTGTCACCCTTCGTATCCCCGATTTGCGATCACCGATTGACGACTCCCGTTCTGATCTAAGGCGTCCATCCAGGCCACATCAACAGTCCACATCGCATCGCGCTTTTCATCCACCTTTCTTCATCGGAGCCTCTGTTAACCTCATCTTTTAACCTCCGTCGTCGATCTCCTCCTGAGATCGACAATCCAAATCTAATCGCCCTCTACCCATGACCGAGTCCCACATCAAGCCTCGTTTCATGGTATTTTCATAAATTTCTTCGTAAATTTCCCAAACCTTAAGACTTTGGGTTTTACGTTAATGCATTATTTCTCCGCTTCCACCGCATTTTTCACCATTCCTCCACAGTTGCGCCACCACTCCATGGGCCTCCGCAGCATTTCTCCACCACTGCCCGGGTTTTGTGACAGGTTTATTTTATTGTGCAGAGATCATAGAGAGGCCATTGCAGCCGCGGCCAGTGTAACAGCAGCAGTGATTTAAAGATTGATTAAAGCCTGAAATTAAAGATTAAACACTTTAATCCTTATTCAAAAGGAAAGGACACAGTTTGAAGACCAAATGCACATGAAACAAGCCATATCCGTGTTTAATGTCAGCAGAGCACTGTTCTCTAGAAGGACTGCCTTTCAGCATTCTCCATACCTCCTCGAGCCCTTAAAAGTTACTACGCTGACAAGAGCTTCTTAAAGATTGTCAAGACCATAGTTATGAGGTATGGGGAGACCTGCAGACCTTTTCTGCCCATGTCACTTATTTCAGAAGGCTACCACAGAGTACCATCAGTCGGATTTCTTCATAAGAACATACTTGAAGTTATTAACGAGACTTTTGGACCATACTTCAGAGTACACGCAGTTAATGAAGAGCCATTTTGCGGAATGGGCATTCGACCTTCCTCTACTCTATCATAATGAAACAATTAAGTTTACATCTACTCCTGTTATTCTTTTCTCCTATAAGAATCCTAAAGAACATATTGTAAAGGGTTTTTCGGTTGTTGCTGTTGTTAGTTGTAGGGATTCATTCAACTATTAGAACAGTCTTGGGGGAGGGTAGCAGAGTAGTTTGTAATGTAGTAGGCTGGGAGGAGAAAGGTTTGGACTGTGATCAGCCATTGAGCTCAGTGTATGTGACTGGTTTTGCATCAATTAATCAAGCAAATTTCACAGGATCCTGGTCTATTACTACGGGTGATGTTTTTCTTATCATGTTGTTTTATGACATTTTTTCATGCTGTTCATTTTCTTCTGGCACGCATCAGAAATCTGGCATAGGATTTACCCTCGCATGGTACCCTATGCTTCTGCTCTCCCTGCCTTCAATGTTTTCCACTGATAGTGAAATCTGAGGGCGGACTCCCGTGGTTTAACCAGTGTAGCAGATGTATTTCCTGCTAGCTGATGTGTGAACTCGGAACTTGTTGCTTGGATGTTTCTTGTTGGTGTCAAAGAAGGGAAGGTTAAAAGTCCTTCTCCGATCTCTAGACTCTAGCTTTGTGTCAAATCTTGTCTATGTTTTTCCCTTGGAGCATGCTAAAGCAGACCTGGAGTTAAATGACCTCTGGTCCGTTCTATAAGCTGCCCCTTTGTCCCTCTATTAAGAGTTGCCTTTGAGTATGTCCAAGCAGGTCTGGAGTTAAATTACCTATGACCTAATCTATAGACAGAAATTAGTTTATTTCCCTCTTTCACCTTCACTCGTATTGTTCCATTCCACCATCTATCTAGAATATCCTTTAGTATAGATGACTTTCCCTATGAAAGCCTTGGCTAGTTGTTTGCATGTAATTACCTTTCATGACTCCATAGCCCAATGGATGGCACTTTCTTAACCTATCCTCTTTTACCGAAACGTCCTATTACTCTGCTCCTTTCCTTCCATCACCTTCTCAGTCTATGATCTCGTGATTCAGCCGAGCAACCAACCAACCAAATCACTTTAAAACCCCCCTTTGCGCTTCATACCTAGCCTAATATCTCATTTTGAGCTTAAAAGATATATCATTCTTTGCTTTATTGGAGAGATCCCTCTCCAGATCCAGGAGGGCTAGATCCTAGGATCCCAAAGTGGTTATGACGTTGTCTCATCTTTTGGTCTTGCCAATCTGGCCAAAACATGGGAACCCCAACATAATGGCGACTCCGCTGGGGATAAAGATCACTTAGCCTAGATTGGCTTTTAATTGCTGATGGTGGATAGCAGCCTGCTCCAAACAGTCAAATTCATCCACCTGGCGAATCCACAGTCCATAACTCCTAGAAGACCAAATGACTCCACTGGTAGAAGACTCTAAACTGGTTGAGAAGTTGTAGTGACCTTCTTTGCAGAAACATGGATCCAGACATGGACATAGATACAAAGCTAGATACTTTGTGTGATCAATTAAATGGAATAGCAGACATGTTCGGTAAAGTGTTGGAGATGTATATGGCTAATCTGAATGCAAATGATGATTATTTAGAACAACCCACGCCTCTTCTAGAACAAGAACAAACTCAAGACCTAGATAATGAGCAAGACATGTATGATGCTCTAGAATCTATAGAAGATGAAGAGGAAAATGATCGGGAACCGCCTGATTGCCTATCTATGTCTTGTACTATGCTGACTAGAGAATATCACAACCTATTGGCAAAGGCTAATAGGGAATGCTGCTTTGAGGAAACAAGAGACCAGATAGAAGATGCAAAATCTGATGTGGAAGAAGAAACCACTCATGAGCCTTGTAGTCTAACCAAGTATCATTAGGTTTATGAGGATTGGTTTGAATCAAAAAGAGATCAAGGAACATCAGAAGATCCTCAATATTTCCCTGCAAGAACAACTAAAGATATTCTAGAAGAGGTTCAAGAAGACATCCTGCCTCCAAATCAGCTCATACAAGAAATAGAGAACTGTTGCACTTATGCTCAAAGAACCACAAGAAAATCTGCCCCTTTGATAGAAGAAGAGATTGATCAGATATTAAATCAGCAGTCCACCTCTGAAGTCTTTTATAGAACACACACTCCTTCTCATTCATCTCCTGAGTTTGATTGTACAGATCCAAAAAGCTCCTCTGTAAATCAGAATGAAGAAAGACCTGCTGAGCATCCAGAATGGTTGACTTGGTCGAGCCAACCTATTTATGACACTGACGGGGAGAGCTACGACAGTATAATAGCAGATGAATATTCCTTGAATCTTCATTCTGCTTTAACACAGATCATCAGTGAGACTGGAAACTAGCAGCCTTCCTTTTCAGAAGATGAGGAGGAAAGCAAAGAAGAGATTCTTGAGCATGATGAAAGCAAGGCGCCTTATCTGAAAAAGAGGAAGCAATGGAACAAACCACTACTCAAGAATACATTGATCTTTTCACAGAGCTCATCCCACCAGATCAGAATATATCAGAGCTCCGAGAGGACTCAGCTGCTATATACGATGAGTCCTCCAGTTCAAAAGATGAAGGAGACACTCTTTCTCAAGAGAGTCTTGTTCTTGATCCAGTGGAGGAAGACGAAATCCTGGTTGAAGCCTGCCTGTCAAATATTCATAGCCAGGTATCATTTCACGACCCTTATGATATTTTTCTGCAAACATTTGAAGAAGGATCGAAGATCTGTTTGAGCAGCATGTTACAGACAACAAGAAAAATTTTTAAAGCTGTTGTTAAAAAACAGAGAGAATGGGAGTGGCCCTACCTATCCAGCATGCTCAAAGAGAAGAGCAGGACAGACCAGCCATGGGATCATTTGATGGATTGGATGTATTGGAAGAGAAGGTTTATAAGCTAGAATTGTAAATATCTCAAGTTAGAGTAGGGTAGGTAGAAAATTTCAATAAATCACAGCCTGTGAGCATTTAGTCAGTTGTTTTTAATTTCTGCAAAGTCCAGCAAGTCAGACAGTCTAATCCTGGCTTGACTGTTTTTCAATTTCTGTCTTAGAATGTAGAGAAGAAATATTCTAGACAGTTTAATCCTAGCAGATATAGATTAGGTAGAGAATCTATGAGGCCAACAGTTTAATATGGTCTTATGGAGAAATAAGGGTAGAAGTAGACTAGGTTTATTTTTCCTGTTTGTAAGAAATTGATGATGTAAAGGGTCTGCTAGTCCAAATGCACCCAAAAAAAATTTTTTAGGACTATAGTGTGGGTAGGTAGTTGTTTGGGAGAATTTTACTGTTGATATGATGTCTTCATGATTTGTGGCAGCTGATCCGAGAAAGAAAATGGATGGTTCAAGTACCAGGCATCTGGCCTACACCAAAGATCACTCTCTGAATTCTTGACTCCTTCAAGAAGAAGCCATCCCCATGTGGAGCCATTGTTAGCCCCCTATGAAATTTTTGACAAGAAAACAGGGGGCTAAAATGTTTTTTAGCCTTCAAGGAATGCATTTCCCCTGAAAACACATCATCCTGGAAGCCTCCTTGTGCCTTGGTCCTTTGAGAAATCCTCACTGTTGTTTCCAGTTTTAAAGCCTCTTTGTTGTGAAGAAGAATGCCCAAAAGGCCTCCATTCCCCTCTTTTCATCCCCATCAAACCTTTGTTTTCACATCCTTTTGTACCTTCTAAATTTCCCCACTTACCCTTTAAATCATCCTAACTCCCCTTTTAAACCTTTCAAATACCTTTGTTTGGTTTAATAATCCCTTATTCCCCTTATCGAATATCTCCTTTGGCCTTAAAAAGCATTAAAATAGACCAAAAACCCACTATTTACTTTATAACAGGCTAGCCCCCTTCGGCCCAGCCCTAACCACTTCCCCTCCATGCACCCGGGCACTGAGACGGAGCTCTAAACTGTGAATAGCTTATCGTAATCGGAAGTCGGAGTGGAGCGCATTTCTTTGTTAAGTCAAAAACCTCCGATGTGATAGTGTTATTGTTCTATCGACCCCGCTGCGATCTGAGCCGTTGATCTATAAAGATCCGACGGCTCAGCACTAATCGCATCGCGCCGGTCCATGCGTCCCCTCCTTCTGTCTCCCCCGATTGTGATCCTCTGATTTGATCGCAGCCGTTGATCTCTCAAGATTCAACGGTCCAAAGTTCATCGCTCCTATTCGCCGCACTAGTTTTCCTTCCCGCCGATTTAATCTCTGCCATCGATCTGACCCAGATCGGACGGTTGGTGCTCAATCGCACCATCACCAATCGGAATTTCTTAAAGGTGTCACCCTTCGTATCCCCGATTGGAGATCGCCGATTGACGACTCCCGTTCCGATCTAAGGCATCCGTCCAAGCCAGATCAACAGTCCACATCGCATCGCGCTTTTCATCCACCTTTCTTCATCGGAGCCTCTGTTAACCTCATATTTTAACCTCCATCGTCGATCTCCTCCTGAGATCGACGGTCCAAAGCTAATCACCCTCCACCCATGATAGGGTCCCACATCAAGCCTCGTTTCATGGTATTTTCATAAATTTCTTCGTAAATTTCCCAAACCTTAAGACTTTGGGTTTTACGTTAATGCATTATTTCTCCGCTTCCACCGCATTTTTCACCATTCCTTCACAGTTGCGCCACCACTCCACAGGCCTCCGCAACATTTCTCCACCACTGCCCGGGTTTTGTGACAAGTTTATTTTATTGTGCAGAGATCACAGAGAGGCCATTGCAGCCGCGGCCAGTGTAACAGCAACAGTGATTTAAAGATTGATTAAAGCCCGAAATTAAAGATTAAGCGCTTTAATCCTTATTCAAAAGGAAAGGACACAGTTTGAAGACCAAATGCACACAAAACAAGCCATATCCATGTTTAATGTCAGCAGAGCACTGTTCTCCAGAAGGACTACCTTTCAGCGTTCTCCATACCTCCTCGAGCCCTTAAAAGTTACTACGCTGACAAGAGATTCTTAAAGATTGTCAAGACGACAGTTATGAGGTATGGGGAGACCTACAGACCTTTTCTGCCCATGTCACTTATTTCAGAAGGCTACCACAGAGTACCATCAGTCGGATTTCTTCAAAAGAACATACTTGAAGTTATTAACGAGAATTTTGGACCATACTTCAAGTACACGCAGTTAATGAAGAGCCATTTTGCGGAATGGGCATTCGACCTTCCTCTCCTCTGTCATAATGAAACAATTACGTTTACATCTACTCCTGTTATTCTTTTCTCCTATAATAATCCTGAAGAACATATTGTAAAGGGTTGTTCGGTTGTTGCTGTTGTTATTTTTAGGGATTCATTTGACTATTAGAAAAATCTTGGGGGAGGGTATCAGAGTAGTTTGTAATGTAGTAGGCTGGGAGGAGAAAGGTTTGGACTGTGATCAACCATTGAGCTCAGTGTATGTGACTGGTTTTGCATCAATTAATCAAGAAAATTTCACAGGATCCTGGTCTATTACTACGGGTGATGTTTTTCTTATCATGTTGTTTTATGAAATTTTTTCATGCTGTTCATTTTCTTTTGGCACGCATCAGAAATTTGGCATAGGATTTACCCTCGCATGGTACCCTATGCTTCTGCTCTCCCTGCCTTCAATGTTTTCTGCTGATAGTAAAATCTGAGGGCAGACTCCCGTGGTTTAACCAGTGTAGCAGATGTATTTCCTGCTAGCTGATGTGTGAACTCGGAGCTTGCTACTTGGATGTTTCTTGTTGGTGTCAAAGCAGGGAAGGTTAAAAGTCCTTCTGTGATCTATAGACTCTAGCTTTGTGTCAAATTTTGTCTATATTTTTCCCTTGGAGCATGCTAAAGCAGACCTGGAGTTAAATGACCTCTGGTCCGATCTATAAGCTGCCCCTTTGTCCCTCTATTGAGAGTTGCCTTTGAGTATGTCCAAGCAGGCCTGGAGTTAAATGACCTCTGACCTGATCTATAGACAGAAATTGGGTTTCTTTCCTTCTTTCACCTTCACTCTTATTGTTCCATTCCACCATCTATCTAGAAGATCCTTTAGTATAGATGACTTGCCCTATGAAAGCCTTGGCTAGTTGTTTGCATGTAATTACCTTTCATGACTCCATAGCCCAATGGATGGCACTTTCTTAACCTATCCTCTTTTACCGAAACGTCCTATTACTCTGCTCCTTTCCTTCCATCACCTTCTTAGTCTATGATCTCATGACTTAGCCCAGCAACCAACCAACCAAATCACTCTAAAACCCCCTTTGCACTTCATACCTAGCCTAATATCTCATTTTGAGCTTCAAAGATATATCATTCTTTGCTTTATTTGAGATAACCCTCTCCGGATCTAGGAGGGCTAGATCCTAGGATCCCAAAGTGGTTATGATGTTGTCTCATCTTTTGGTCTTGCCAATCTGGCCAAAACATGGGAACCCCAACACAATTATTATCAGTGTTTGTACAATGATAGCAATAAACAAAGGAACACAAATGCACACAGTTTTTAAGGTGGAAACCCCCTCCGGGACGAAAACCACCTGAATGATTTTCTAATAATTATTTTGTTACACCATTTTTTGGTCATCTAACCTATTATCATTAGATGGACCCAAGTACACCATGTAAGACCAATTTTACCCTCAGTAAAATTGCTTTCGCTATGTAAAATAACTTAATAAAACACATTTATTAAGTTGTTTATGGTCCAAATAGGAAACCCCAAAAGGAAATATTAAACAAATCTTTATTTGTTTGATTTTCCTCATGGAATAATCAATTAAACAATAATTTAATTATTATTCCAAGTTATATTTAACCCAAAACAAGGAGATTAATTAGATAAATCCTTATTTATCTTATTATTTTCTAGGAATAATTATTTAAATCTTATTTAAATAATATTCCTTGTTAAATATGACTAAATCATTTATAAATAATTAAATAAATTATTGTTTATTTAATTATCATTCAACCACTTACTTAAAATAATAAATAAATCATTTATTTATTTATTATTTACAAATAAAGGGATTTGACCCAAGTTAAATACCTTTTCCCTCCAACAAATATAACAAAATATTCCTAAAGGGTGGTTCTAGAATTTGGTTAATAATATTTTATTCATGCACCAAGTTCTAGACTACCCTAATATTTTGTTATAAATAGAAGGGTTTTCCCATTCATTTGTCACATTTTGTTGCTCATTAGATCACTCTAGATCTATGCTCTTGGTCTGACTTTGAGCCATTATCATTGTCACATTCTCTACTTTTTACTTTGTGAGCTCCCTTTGAGTTCTATGTTTGTCTAGGTTTTCTACACCAACAAGAGAGAGAAATGCTAGATCTGAAGCACTGAGGACTTTCAAGAACCCATCCCATTGAGGAGAATTGGTAACACCTTTCTTGATTTCCTCTCAGGTGCCCTTAATATAAAAAATTCTTTCAAAAATATTGTTCTTGTCTTATCTATTGGATGCATGGAGCAAAACCTTATTTTCACTGCTTAATGTCTTTTTATGCATAGTTTTAAATTTGTGCAGCTTTGTCTTGATCAACTAACTGCAGATTTGAAGATATTGGCAGCCATAATTGATGTTAGGGCTATTTGTTATGCGTAGCTAAAGTGGTCTTTTTCCAACAAAAGATTCATACTAACATATTTAATATTAAACTCCAATTGAAAATAAAGCTCCAACTTCTTAGAATCTAGAAAATCATTCTTATTCAGCTCCCATTGGATGGATGCTCCAACGCCCAAGATTCTTCAATAGGCAACCAAACGGATGCCCCAACACCCAATGAGCTACAACTCATCCTAGCATGGCATATATTAGTGCTAAAAAGAAAAAACAAATTAGAATATACATAACCTAATGCAATTAAGAGATGAACATGCATATACAGAATATACGTACCTGGAGCTTACCTCTGCTGCACCTTGCCTTGATTTTCTACCGTAGAAAGTATGGTCCTTTGCAACCCTTGACAACACATGATCTAGCTTTTTCTTGCCTTCTAGGAGCTCAATATTGAATCTAGTGTATATATGTTATTTCAGATCCTCAATATGTGATTTTCAGTCTTGTAGTATTCCTCTGAGTCTTCTTTCCAATGCCATAGGTCTGAACCAATTTGGATTCTTCAATTCAAAGTTATGCCTCATCTCTTACAATGTAATAATTATGGACTGGTTCAATAGAGCGAACTTGTACGATGTTCCACATGTCACTATTTCCTCTTTCAGCTCTAAAATTGATATAAAGAAAACTAAAATCCGTGAAATATCTTTCAATTTTTACAGAATTCTAATCAAATACTCAGAGAGAGAGTTATGATGATTTTCCCAAGGTCACCTCTTTGAGATGAAGTTCAGGAGCCTGCAAAAACCCTAACTTCCACATATAATATCTCTGAAAATATTGCACACCATGATCTAAAATTTTTACATGCGCTTCCTCAGGATTTTGGCTTTTCCTCCTAAAAATTTCAGCTTCTTAACCTTTTTATAAAAAAACATTATAGCGAAAATTCCACGATGACCTATTTCAAGTAGCGCAATCCCTACATGAGGAGGATATGAGGATCACAATTTATATAAATGCTTAGGTTGAGAGGACATTCAACAAGTGAACATGGGAGGGATTTTAGGAGCTTAAAAATTATTAATTATTGATTTTTCAATGACCACAACCCCATGGGGTTTTAGTCCCCTAACTGGGGTTACTAACTTCAAACATGAATATCTCTCAAACCGTGAAGAATTACGTGGCGAGCCATATATCAACAGAAAAATATCGACAAGTATAAACCATAAAAAATATCCTTGAGTCATAATATAGTAATTTGGTAAGTCAAAATTCCCATGCAATATCGGGGTAGCCCCTGGTGTTGCTTGGATTGACATCAATGACAACCACTAATAAAAAATCTCCCCCTTTGGCATTGATGGAAACACAAGTACTCCCCATGCGATATGACACCTCTCGCTACAACATTCTCTCCCCCTTTGACATCAATGGCAAAGTGTAACTCCCCCTAACACACAACCATCCTGCCGACCTATACACACTTCCACTCCCCCTTGATATTATGAATAAGGAAAATATAATGAGAACTTGGGGGAATCCCAAGATTCTGGCAAAGATATTCAAATGCTTCATGAGGTAAAGGTTTAGTAAAGATATCAGTGATTTGTTCTTTTTTACCAACATATTCAAGTTTTGTATTCTTTTCAGCGACCTGTTCTCTAACAAAATGATATTTGATTGGCATGTGTTTTGTTTTTGAATGCATGACAGGATTCTTGGAGATGTTGATGGCACTGGTGTTATCGCAAAAGATGGGAATAGGCTCACTTAATTGTACTTGAATATCTTGCAAAGTTTTTTTCATCCAAAGTACTTGAGTACAACAAGCTAGTGCTGCAATGTATTCTACTTCCGCTGTAGATAACGAGATTGAGGTTTGATTTTTTCTCAACCATGATAAGAGACAACCACCTAGATAGAATTCTACTCCACTAGTACTCGTATGATCATCAATGCTTCCGGCCCAATTTGCATCTATAAAGGCTTTAATAATGAGATTTTTTCCCTTTGGATACCAAAAGCCATTTTTTGTAATGCCCTTTATATATCAAATAATTCTTTTGATGGAAATAATATGTGATTCTTTTGGTGCTTCTTGGAATCTTGCTACTTGTCTAACTTCTTGCATAACATCTGGCTGGAAGGCTGTTACATATAGAAGAATACCAATCATAGATATGTACAACCTCTGACCCACATCCTTAAATGAGTAGTCTCTGCTCAATTTGAAACCTGTTACCATTAGAGTAAGGACGGGTTTGCAATCTTCCATTTTGAATTTCTTGAGCATTTCCTTGATGTACTTGGCTTGACATATAAATATTCCTTTCTCTTGCTGAGATATTTGAAGCCCTAAGAAGTATGTCATCTCACCAAGTAAAGAAATCTCGAACTCACTTTGCATCTTTGTAGCAAAGTTCTTACTTAGTCGTCATCATTGCTACCAAATATTATATCATCCACATATAGCTCAACAATTGTTAAATTATCTTTATCTATTTGAACATAAAGATTGCTATCATCAATACCTTTCTTGAACCCCTTTTGATGTAGATATCCATCAAGATGATAATATCATGCTCTGGGAGCCTGCTTGAGACCATATAGAGCCTTATTTAACCTGCAAACATAGTCTTATTTTTCTGATAATAGAAAACATTTAGGTTGTTCGATGTAAACTTCTTCTTCTAATTCGCCATTTAGAAATGATGACTTAACATCCATTTGGTAGACTTTGATTTTTCTTGAACATGCATAGGTGAGAAACCTTTGGATGGCTTCCATTCTGGAAACAGGTGCAAATGTTTCTTTGAAATCAATTCCTTCCACTTGTGCATAACCTTTGCAAACCAATCTTGCTTTGTTTCGGGTAACCTGTCCATCTTCATTCAATTTTTTCCTGAACACCCATTTAGTCTCAATGAAATTTTTATCTTTTGGTCATGGAACTATTTCCCGGGTTTTATTCTTCTCAATTTGATCCAATTCTTCATTCATAGCTGCTACCCAATGTTCATTCTGGCTGGCTTCCTCAAAACTACTAGGCTCAAAAGTTGGTAGAAAAGCAATGTGATCTTTTTGTGATGAACGAAGTTGTCGACCTTCATTTATGTCACCAATGATTTGATTTGATGGATGGTTCTTTTGAATCCATTCTTTTGTTCTCTTTGGAGGAGCTTCTTGTTGTTGTTCTGGTATATCTTGATGATCATTATTTACTTCTTCCTGTTTGATAGTTGCTTCCTGTTCTATATTTTTCTCTGTGTCTTTTTCAGCCTCTGTCTCGAGTTTCAAAGATTCTAGATCCTCATCATTATTCATTAGAACACCATCTTTGTCAAATGTAACATTTATGCTCTCCACTATCTGTTTTCATATTATATTATAGCATTTATAGGCCTTTCTTTTGCATGAATAACCAACAAAGATACCTTCGTCAACACATGATTCAAACTTACCCAAATTTTGATCTTCTCTTTTGATATAACGTTTGCATTCGAAGATTCTGAAATATTTTGCATTAGCTGGTTTTCATTTTCATAATTCATATGGGGTCTTGTTGCAATTATTTATGAGAAGACTTTGATTGATAATGAAGACTGTCGCATCATTTACTTGAACCCAAATTTTTACATCCAATTTTGAGTCCTTCAACATTGTTCTACCCATTTCCTGTACGGTTTTGTTCTTTCTTTCAGAACTCCATTTTGTTGAGGTGTTCGTGCTGTTAAAAATTTTCTTTGTATTCCATTTTTGTCACATTATTGCTAAAACAATTTGGAAGTGAATTCTCCGCCATTATCTGATATTAGAAATTTTATTTTCAAATCAGTTTCATTTTCGACCAACTCCTTGTAGATCTTAAAGCACTCCAATGATTCAGAATTTTTCTTTAGGAAACTGACGGCTGTCATCCTGGTATAGTCATCTATCATTAACATGAAATATAATTCTCCATCTAAGCCTTTTGTTGTCACCAGACCACATAGATCAGTATGTATCAATTCCAATGGATGTGATACAAAGTGTTTTTTTGTTTTAAATTCGACTTTTGTCTGTTTTTCGTGCCGACAGGCCTCACATAGTGTGTTGGAAGGTTTTGAGATTTTTGGTATTTCTCGTATTGCTTCCTTTTTTATTATCCTTATAAGATTTTCAAAATTTATGTGACCCATTAATTTGTGCCATAACCAAATTTCATCTTCTTTATTTAGTAGACATGCTTTAGTTGCTTCATCCAAAACATATATGTCGTTTGGAGCTCGACTTATTGTAGCCGCAATTTTACCATACCTGCCTTTCCTGATTTCACATTTTTTGGAGTTGAATAGCATTGTGTGTCCTTGATCACACATTTTTCCAACACTGAATAGATTGTGATTCATGTTTTGAACCAATAGAACATTCTTGGCTAGAACATATTTGCTTCCAAGAGTGACGATACCTGATCCTATAACATTTGAAGATCCATCATTTCCAAAGGATATAGTTCCATCCTTCTTCTCTTTCAGAGATACAAATTTATTTCTATCTCCAGTCATATGCATTGAGAAACTGCTATCAACATACCACACATATTTGTTGCTTTGAGCCTTGAGAGCGAGAACATAATTATCAGTCTTCTTCTTCTTCCATGTTCATTCGTTCTGTGGCTTCAAATATTCTTCTGGAGTATTTTCATGTCTGCAGTCTCTGGCTATGTGTCCAAATTTTCGACATTTGTAACATTCCATATCATTTCTTAAATGTTCAAATATATTGATGTTTCATTGAGTCCTGGGAGGTTCATATTTGACAGATCTCCTAGAATTGTATTGGTTCCTAGGGTACGTGCGACAGTCTCCAACTTTATGACCAAATTTTCCACATGAATAACAATAGCCATGAAAAATATGTTGGTAATTGAATGGAAATATTCGTCAAGGAATTGTCTTCCAAGGTTGTTCTTGCGAATCTTGTCCAATGAAGTCTACATGCATTTCAGATCTCATAGGTTCATTGTATTTTGTTGTAGAAGGTCCTGCTTATTCTTCTTTGTAACCGAGGCCAGTTCTGTTGTTGTAAGATCGTTGATTGTTGATAATTTATTCCAATGCCCTTGAGCTATTGGCATAGTTTTGGACAGTTTTTCCCTTCTTCACTTCCTTACACAGTGAGACTACTTTGGCTTCTAATGCTTCCCTTTCTTGGTTGCTTTCTTCCAAATTATATTGAAGTGACTCTTTAATACATTTGTGTTCTTCAACTTAAATTTTGAGACCTTGAACTTGTTCTTCAAGAGTATTGGAACGGATCTTCTCAGCCTTGAGCTCTTTTATAAGCCTGATTGCCTCCTTAGAAAATTCTTCTATGTTCAACCCTTCTTCTTCGTTGTTTGATACCTTTTTTTTATTGTGCTTGGCCATAAACAATACTCTCTCATTGGTTTCTTCTTCGATGTCACCGTCTTCATCGGATGATGAGCTATATTCTTTAAAGAGAAAGTTCCTTTTGAATCCTTTCTTTTTTCCTTGCTTGTTGAATTTCTTAAAGCATTTCTTTCCTTTTGAGTTTCCATCACTTCTGTGCAGACATTTTGTTGCAAAATGCCCAACCTCACCATAACCGAAACATATCAATGGAAGTTTACCTTTGAATTTTACCTTACCAATTTTTATTTTTCTCGTAAAGTAAGCATATTCTCCATCTGAAAGACCTTCTTCATCATCTTCCTTTTCTTAGATGCAACGAACATAGTTTCTAGATGTGAAGTACCCTCTTCTTCATCAAGTCTCATTTCATATGCTATGAGAACTCCATGTAATTTCTCTTTGACGAGTTTATCCATATTTTCATTGTATTCTAAGACTGATACCTTTGGGTTGAATCTCCCTGGTAATGTTCTAAGAATATTTCGTATAATATTCTTCTCATCTACAGGCTCTGCCAATCCTTCTAGAGTGTTGGTTATTTTATCAATGTGTTGGAAGTATGCAACAATGTTGCCATCTTCTTTCATTCTGAGTTGCTCAAATTTTGCTCTATAGATTTGAAGATTTTCTTCTTTGACATTTGAGTCACCTGCATATATATTCTCAAGCTTGTCCCATATATTTTTTATGGTTTTACAACCCAACACCTTATGATAATAAGATTCAATAAGTCCACTGATAATAATATTCTTTGCTTTTGCATCATTTTCCATATTCTTCTTACATTGTTCATCCGCGGTTGGTGTAAAGCCATTTTGAATAGTGTCCCATACTTTGTAACCTTTCTCCAATAGATATACCTCCATTCTTCCTTTCCAGAGTGCATAATTATTTTCATTTAACAGAGGTACACCATTCTTGGTATGCTCCATGAACTCCTTCCAGCTGTTAAACTGCTATTGAAGGAACCAAGCTCTGATTCCAATTGTTGGAAATACTAAGAGGGGGGGTGAATTATTATTATTATTAATCTTTCAGAGCCTTAGTTAATCTTCAATTATTATCAGTGTTTGTACAATGATATCAGTGAACAAAAGGAACATAAACGCACACAGTTTTTAAGGTGGAAACTCCCTCCGGGGTGAAAACCACTTGAATGATTTTTTAATAATTATTTAATATTCAACTCCAATTGAAAATAAAGCTCCAAATTCCTAGAATCTAGAAAATAATTCTTCTCCAGATCCCACTGGATGGACGCTCCAACGCCCGAGATTCTTCAGTAGTCAACTGAACGAATGCCCCAACACCCAATGAGCTACAACTCATCCTAGCATAGCGTATGTTAGTGCTAAAAAAAATTAAAAAAATACAAAGAACCTAATGCAATTAAGAGATGAACATGCATATACAGAATATAATTACATGGAGCTTACCTTTGTTGCACCTTGATTTTCTTTTCTTCCCTAGAAATTCTAGACCTTTGCAGCCCTTGACAGCACATGATCTAGCTTTTTCTTCCCTTCTAGGAGCTCGATATTGAATCTAGTGTATCTATGTTATTTAAGATCCCCAATATGTGATTTTTAGTCTTGTAGTATTTCTATGAATCGTCTTTCCAATGCCACAGGTCTGGCCCAATTTGGATTCTTAAAGACAAATTTATGCCCAATCTCTCGCAATGACCTAATTATGGACTCGTTCCATAAATCGAACTTGTACGGAGTGCCACATGTCACTGTTTCCTCATTTTGCCCTGAAATTGATACAAAGAAAACTACATTCCGTGCACTATCCACAACTTCTTATAGAATTCCAATCCGATACTCAGAGTTATATTTACGATGATTTTCCCAAGGTCACCTCTTTGAGATGAAGTTCAGGAGCCTGCAAAAACCCTAACTTCCACATATCATATCTTTGAAAATATTGCGCAACATGATCTAAAATTTTTACACTAGCTTCCTCAGGATTTCGGCTTCACCTCCTAAAAATTTCAGCATCTAAACCTTTGTATAAAAAACGATATAGCAAAAATTCCATGATGACCTGTTTCAGGTAGCGAAATCCCTACATGAGGAGGATACGAGGATCACAATTTATATAAATACTTAGGTTGAGATGATATTCAACAAGTGAACATGGGAGGGATTTTAGGAGCTTAAAAATTATTAGTTATTGACTATTCAATGACCACAACCAATGATCAGGGTCATGCCACAACCCCATGGGGTTTTAGCCCACTAACCGAGGTTACTAACTTCAAACATGAATATCTCTCAAACCGTGAAGAATTACGTGGTGAGACATATATCAATGGAAACATATCGACAAGTGGAAACCATAAAAAATATCCTTGACTCAAAATAAAGTAATTTGGATGGTAAAAATTTCCATGCAAGATCGGGGTAGCCCCTAGAGCTGCTTGGGTTGACATCAATGACAACCACTGATCAACACAGAAGGTCGTAGTAAAAACGCGGGAGTCTTTCTAGGCTTAGACAACATAGCAAGCAATGATGGCACAATTTGAGGAGTTAGAGAATTTGATTGATCATATGTGTGGTGACCTCCTTGAGGTTGTTATCCTTACCTTTGCCGCCCCGAGCCAAGATTGAAATTTTAGTGGCTACCCTGAAGGCCTCCTGTTCCGAAGTACAGGAAATGAAATCATATTTCGAGTGGTAGATCATAGATTTGCAAGCAAAGCTTCAGCCAGAGACTCCTCTAGGAAGTGTGAGCACAACACGTTGCCTTGGTTAAAGAAGCATCTACCAATATTGCCACAACAGTCACCAAGGGAACAAAGCTCCTAGATGCAGTGATGGGCTTATGGACTTCGGTACAGACCGATCCACTCGTGAAGAAAATATCGCAGGAGCTGCTCGCGAAAGAGCAGGCGTTTGGTGAGATTCAGGAGGTGATGCCCACATTTATTCCTGCTCAGAGAATGGCATGATTGCAGACGAGTCATGTGATACGCGATGAGGTTGAATACCTACAGAGGAAGAAGCACATATTGACCACGCACATGAAGCCATGGTTAGATGAAGCAATGAAGCTATCATAGGACTTAGATGCAGTTGTTAAGAACCTGAGCCAGACATGCCAGAGTATCAGTCTCGCAGCAGAGGGGTTGAACTCTCAAAATTTGGTGGACACAGCTAAAAGTGTTGTTCAGCAGAGCCCGGGCGTCTTGGCGCCCTTCACTTCCACCATCAAGGAGCTAAGGATGAAGATGAAGACCCCACCGCCTCTGTGATTCAGAACGAGTCACAATATTGTGATGGGGGACTGTTGGAGCAATGTCCCTTAGGACCGTATTTCTGGAGTAAATAATAGTATTTTTGTAGTTTTGAGTTGTGCGCAATAAGAAATGCACAGTAAAGGGGATTTGGGGCGGGTCAACATCCCTTCATGAGTTGTAATGGGCTAAAGGGTAAATCTAGGAGTCTCAAACCATGGTTTGTGGACCTTAGGATGAGCATAGGCTAAGGTATAAATAGAAGTCAAGATTGAGTCGGATAAGAGAGTAGTTTTGATAAGTTGTGATGAATGATTGAAATCTGAATTGAATCTGTGTAAGTGTCTATGTCGAGAAAGCTCCTACTCGTTGTGTGCACGAAGACCTTAGTCCGGCTGTGTGCGGACCCCGCTGACTGTGTGCACGGGTAGATCTAAAGGATTTTAAGGGTTGTTGCAAACAATTGATGAATAAAGATCTATTTTGATAACTCGATGGAACAAATGCATCTTTGATTTGCTTTATGAACTATTTCTGCATATTATTTCTAGTTACTGCATTAAGTTATATTATCTTTGATTGGATCAGTTGCGAACTTGTTTTAGTGTTGATATGAATGGTAGTTGCGTAGATATATTGTTGTAAGGGTTGAATATCACATTGTTAGAACTGTTAAAGGGATTGCAGATCTTATGTCTATTCGTGTGCGCATGATTAAACGGGGAATCGCTACTACAAAAATCTTTGCAAAATTTAAAACACAATCGCCAATATCAATATCATGAAGAAAGATCAATCACACATAACACAGATGTATTTACCGGGAAAGCATAAATCTAAAAACCCCACTATCATATATTATGTATTATATCATTGATCATGAAACAATTACATACAAATCTCCAATCCAAGAGCTCTTAGTACAATAGATAACTGCCTCACACTGTCATACAAAAATTGGCAAGTTCCTTAGCCAATTTGTTGTCTCTAGATAGCCCACCTCCACTGCGCAATCCCTGATGGTAAATAACCCCTGAATTAATGATTCTTGTGTGCCTTGAATGCGCAATCCTCATAGGCACATCCAATGTGTGTTTGGTTACATGTTTGCAACTGATAATGTCACAATTGATAGCCAATCTGTCCCTTTCACCTACATCTCAACTAGGTCTCCACTTGATCTGACATGCATGTAGTTAATAGTAGTAAATCTTCAGTTGCATGTGAGGCCACTGATTGTGAATTAATTAATAATTAATTCACTTTATCTGTCACTACTGTATCTTTAGTTAGCACAATTGAGTTTAACTCACTTAACTGATTCAAACTACTTTACAGCTTTCATAACTACACTTCCAACTTTGTTACAACTCAAGTAAACCTGCATGTCCCACCAACCAACCACTCAACTCGAAATTCACTTAGCTAACTGATTTGCCACTTCATTTAACTATTTCCAAATGCTCATTGAGAATAAATTATTGTTTATTGTCCAACTAATATTAAGGGATTAATAGTCTACATGCATCTATAAATATGCATGCAATCTATAAATAGAACTTGCACATACATCTATAAATAGACCTCATCTATATATAGAATTTTATCATGCATCTATAAATAGACATCCACCTAAAAATAGCTTGTGTGGGCCCCACCTAGTGTGTAATATTCCAAAATTTTACTACAATAAATTGGAATATTAAATTTTCCTATTTTCACTTAGGAGTTGAATAATTGGGTGAGAAGGCCCATTCATAGTAAAAACATGGATAAAATCCCTCTTGGTATGAAAGGGGGTCAACATTGGAACTATATTTAACACTCTCATGTGTGAAAGAAGACATTTGCAAGAAGGCTAGGTCAAGTTTGACCAAGTCAAACAGCGTAGAGGTATGAGGTGGAAAGCATCTTGTGGGACAGTGCAGAGAAAGAGGAGGGAATATTCCTTTATGGAGGAAACCCTAAAGAGTGGGACCCATGGAGAGGGAGCTCTCATGTGTTTAAAAGGAGGGAAAGGCAGCCATTGTTTCTCATGCATATGATTATTGATTTTGTGTCTGCTTAGACTATATGTAGTCCCGACTGTTTAGCTGAGTTGCGGTGCTGATTAGCACAAGGATTTCCTATTTAGGAATTCTTATCCTTTCTTGAGAAGCCTCTTGAAGGAGTTGTATAGATTTGCCTCACATCTAGGCTTGAGGCCAAGCATCCTCCTCCAGTGCAACGTTATTTCTGTAGCAGAATAATGTTGTGTTGTAGGGTGTTGCAGTGAGGGATCACAACACCACTTCCATCACTTGTTTTTCAGAGGAGGACTCTCTCTTTCCTTTGAGAGATTAGTTTGGAAGGAATTGGAGCCTATTGCAGATCTTGGAATTGAGCCAACTCATTCCCTTGTCCCTACAGCATAGTTTTCTTCAGTGACTGCGTTATTTCTAGTGAGCATTTGTTGTGGGGCTTTGCAGTGTTGATTGGAGGGTGAGATATTCAGTGTTAGGATCAGCCTTTCACTTGAGTGATCCATTGGAGGAGATATTGAAATCATATGTAGCATCTTTAGTCTTCTCCATACAGTTCCATTTTCTGAGTTGCAGCTGCTACCCTGCAACTCCGGCATTTCTACAAATTTTCCATTTTGTGCTTATTTCGGCCAATCCTTTCAAGGATTGTGTATTGTTGTTTCCAGGGGTTGAGATATTTCTCCCCCTATTTTATTTGAGATGTATATTTTCATATTTTTGTATTGATACTATTTTGCAGTAGTCCTCCTTCATAGACTGTGCAGTCATAGCCATGGGCTTTCTATGTATAGCAGTGTTCTTCATTTCCTTGTACATGTATTGTTGAGGCTTGCATTGACTTGTTTTAGTGGATGTTTCCTCAAGGAATTGTACTATATTTACTGCTATAACAACAATTTTTGGATATTCAGATCTTCATGAGTTCATGGTTGTAAAATAACGCTATTATTCCACTTCTTATTCAAGAATTGTTTGCAGTCCCCTTCATCGGGCATTTCTCTAAGACAAAGTAGGTGTGGGAGATATGTTTAACCCACCTAGAGGGATTTATTTGGAGCCATCTCTTGGAATTAAATATTATATTCATTGACCTAAGGGATCCAGGTCCTGGTTTCAAATCTTGTAGCAGCAATTACTGGAAAATGCGTTTTCTAGTCATGCCTTGCTAGCAGATCCCATGTTGGGATATTACAGTGGTATCAGAGCATAGTCCTGGCTCAGCTTGTGAGTCTAAGCCAAAGAATATCAGAATGATGAAGAAGATGATATTTCTCTCATCAGTGTTCAGAAATAATAAGAGCCTCTCCAAAGAGGAGGAGCAAAAAGAAGAAGAGGAAGGACCATGAACTTCCTATTCTCATCGAGAAGAAGACAAGCATGAAGGACACTTGGATTATCAGATTCTAAGTGATTAACTTGTTGAGTAAAGATCTCAACCTAGAGCCTTCAAGGAGACTCTAGCTTTTCCTCATTTCATCCAGTTGAAGGAAGAGAAGAGACCCCACAGCAGAAGAGAAATCAAAGGCAATAGATTTTTGTTGTCTACCTTTGATGGGTCATCTACAGCAAAAGCTTGGGTGAGAAATTTGGAGGCATTTTTCCTACTACATCCTGTAGCAGGGGAAGAAGCTGTTGAAATATTAGTGCTACACTTGGAGGGTGGAGCCTATGTTTGGTGGTTCAGCCACTTGAGCCATGCAAGGGTGAAAACTTTTGCAGAGTTCAATAAAAGGTTGATCAAAACTTATGATGGAGAAAGAAAAAAGGAGGAAAAGCTCACACCACCACTTGAGGAGCCTTGTACTAACGTTGTCACAATCATGGAGGAGTAGCCACATACATCAACAGTTGGGGCAGCCAACACATTGGAAGGAGGAAATATTGCAGCCCTACAAGAGGTTCCCAAATCTCATCAAGGTATGAAAATATTTCCACTATCTATTTTTGAAACAAATCCTTTTGAAGGCTGTGGAGATTTTATTTTGCATGACCAAGGGTCAAATCACACTACTAATCTAGAGCAGCAAGATTGCACTGCACTGTGCAACATGGAAACATTCAAGGAGGAAATAAACCATCATCATCATGAGCCATTTTCGGATTGCATGTCACATTTGAGGTTGGGGTTTGAAGACTTGAAGGGAAAGATGGAAGATAGTAGACATCTTGAAGTGAGAAACCCTTTCTCCTTCCTAGATGACCCTTTCTCAATGAGCTCCTCTCAGCTTAAAGAGAAACTTATACTTTCAGCAGATCCAAGACCTCATTGGTTTTGGAGGAATATTGTCAAGAGGGAGGTCTCACGAGGAGATCTCATTAAAGGTGCACTTCAACACATCATGGAGTGCAAGGATTTTCTTCCTTTCTCACACTTGGATCTTCATGGATTCAAGGAGGAGCAGATAGAAGATGGAGGACATCTTAGGATGGATAACATCTATCATGCTTTTGTTGGACATTCCTTGAGCCATACACATCATGATAGGAGGTTTTTTCCTACCACCTATTTGGGTCCTTGTGGGATCAAATTGATCCTTGAGAAGATTGCATTTAAAAATCCCATGAAGTGCAAAGACGGGAATATGATTTGGGAGGATGAAAAAACCATGACACTCCTATGGAAACTCATGAAACCATCCTTAAGCTAGAGCATGAGACGGCCATTGCATCCTTGGAGAGATTAACAACGTTGTAAAACAATGATGGAGAGGAGATGTTATCTTCATCGTATTTGGATCCTTGTGGATTCAACATAGTCATGGGTGAGAGATCTTCTCTAAGAGGTCTCCAAAGAGCTGCATTTCAAACTTCCATGAAATGCAAGGAGAGAAATTTGGTTTGGAAGAATGGTAGCCCTGATGAGAGGAGTACCAAAGGGAAGAGAAGGAAAAGACATCCACAATTGGTTGAGTGGATGTGGTTGATGAGCAAGGATATGGGAGGCTACTTGTAGATATATGACACCAGGCAGCAGGAGGCTTGGATGCGCTGGCTCCTCTTGAAGGACTTTGGCCATCACTTGGCATGTCCTCTTCCTAAGAGGATGGGGATGGAGGAGAGATGGCAGGATGCTTGGATCATTGGGCAGCATGGAGCATGGATGCATGATGTTGAGGTGACATTCATTGTGTCCTCATCACATGAGTTGTATGATGGGAGCATAAGGAGGCAGCAAGCACTTTGGTTGCTTGAGTTGCACTTGAGAGAGCAAGGGAAAAATTGCTCTCATATGTTGTGTGATGTTGCATGAGTAGAAGAGGGCACTCTTATGGTGAAAAGGGGCTACTCTTTGGCCTTGGATGATTTGGAAGAACTTCCATCTTGGGAGGTATTCCATATTTGTAGCACCATTACTAGAGGAGTCTTTGACAAGGAGCATGTCAAAGAACAGAGGTTTGTATTGACAGGAGCCTATCTGCATGATCTCACAACACTGTCATTTTGGAGAAGGGACTTATGGATGGAGTGCCCCCATGATCACTTCACATTGGATGCACTTGGTGAACAAGGAGGAGGTGATTATGATAGAGTAGTGGATAGAGACATCTATCATTATGACATATTCTTCTTGACTTGGATTTCCAAGCATGAGGAGGAGAATCTTCTTGCAGTACATGGTTCATTCTTCTTCATAGCATGCCAAGATACTATGGAGGACTCACTCATGGATCCATGTACCATCTTACTTTTGACATGTGGTAAGAAGTTTGTTTTCACATTCAGTGATTTACATACTCTTACCATTACTATGCAGTGCATTGCTCCACAAGAGGGCAAGCTTTTCATATTGCTCCATGATCAATGTTGGGCCAAACTATATGGTGGAGGTAGCCATATTTTATGTGGCCTTGGGCAAATGTTTTATCATCACATGTATGTTCAGTTGTTGCACCCAAACGTTCACCATATGAAGACATGCATGATTGACCATGTAAAAAGAAACATTTTGCCTTGTACTTTTCTAAAGCAGCAGTTTGTAAAACTGCATTGTACATACTTAGGAGACTGTTGGTATCTTCAAGCACCACATGAAGCCATCAGTATTTCCTTTATTCTTGTACTGATCATGTCTTCCCTTGCTAACATTGTTTCTATTCTTGTTGAGAGTATGATTGGGATATTGACACATGAGTTGGGTGTGTCCTTGAGGGGAGAAAATTCCCCCATTTTCTGCACTACATGTTCTAATGGGAGCATGAGAGGAGATATGGCCACCACAACCACACATTTGTTTTATTTTGAGGTGGACCATGAGTTTGATAGCCATCCATTGTATAATCATGGGCAAGTATTTGATTATTTATTGTTGACACATTCAGCCATTTACTATTCATTAGTAGATGTGATGATTCTTGTATGTTACTTGCCACACTATTTTCTAAATTTGCAGTGGATGAGACTGTGTTGTATCCTCTTGAGATATTGTTTATATCATGCATCATCATGTAAAACTTGCAGCAAAATTCTCACTGGGATACTCTATGATGATCATGTCCTATTCATCATGGATGGAACATTCTGGGCCAGCTTATTCTTCAATGTTGGGAGAGAAATCTTTGGAGGATTATTCTTCATTTTGCCACTTGATGGCAATACTTTTGTAGCCCAGGATCAACACACACTCTACACTTATCATAAGTGGAGAGAAGGATAGCATGGGGTAAGCCATGATGCTTACCATGTTCATATTTTCATCTCACCTTCATTTTCGGAGCTTGAGGTGGAAGGAGATTGCCATGAGTTGCCATGTTGGGAGGTGACTCATTTTGTTTGGATGATTACTTGGGGATGGAGGATTAATTTGGGGAAGATGTTTTCCCAACACTTTTCAATCTCCATGCCTTGGGAGCAGCTTCACATTTCTATCCTTACAGTTGCTTGAGGACAAGCAACATTTGGGAGGGGAGGACTGTAATATTCCAAAATTTTCCTACAATAAATTGGAGTATTAAATTTTTCTATTTTCACTTAGGAGTTGAATAATTGGGTGAGAAGGCCCATTCATAGTAAAAACATCGATAAAATCCCTCTTGGTATGAAAGGGGATCTGCAGTGGAACTAGATTTCACACCCTCATTTGTGAAAGAATACATTTGCAAGAAAGCTAGGTCAAGTTTGACCAAGTCAAACAGTGCAGAGGTATGAGGTGTAAAGCATCTTGTGGGACAGCGCAGAGAAAGAGGAGGGAAGATTCCTTGATGGAGGAAATCATAAAGAGTTGGACCCATGGAGAGGGAGCTCTCATGTGTTTAAAAGGAGGGAAAGGCAGCCATTGTTTCTCATGCATATGATTATTGACTTTGTGTCTACTTAGACTATATGCAGTCCCGACTGTTTAGCTAAGTTGCAGTGTTGCTTAGCACAAGGATTTCCTGTTTAGGAATCCTTCTCCTTTCTTGAGAATCCTCTTGAAGGATTTTTACAATTTTTCCTCACATCCAGGCTTGAGGCCAAGCATCCTCCTCCAATACAACGTTATTTCTGCAGCAAAGTAATGTTGTGTTGCAGGGTGTTGCAGTGAGGGCTCACAACACCACTTCCATCACTTGTTTTTCAGAGGAGGACTCTCTCTTTCCTTTGAGATATCAGTTTGGAAGCCATTGGAGCCTATTTCAGATCTTGGCATTGGGCCAACTCATTCCCTTGCCCCTACAGTGCAGTTTGCTTCAGTGACTGCGTTATTTCTAGTGAGCATTTGTTGTGGGGCTTTGCAGTGTTAATTGGAGGGTGAGATCTTCAGTGTTAGGATCAGCCTTTCACTTGAGTGATCCATTGGAGGAGATATTGACATAAGATGCAGCATCTTCAGTCTTCTCCATACAGTTCCATTTTTTGAGTTGCAGCTGCTACCCTGCAACTCCGGCATTTCTGCAGATTTTCCATTTTGTGCTTATTTCAGCCAATCCTTTCAAGGATTGTGTATTTTTGTTTCCAGGGGTTGAGATCTTGATCCCCCTATTTTATTTGAGCTGTATATTGTCATATTTGTGTATTGATACTATTTTTCAGCAGTCCTCCTTCATAGACTGTGCAGTCATAGCCATGGGCTTTCTATGTATAGCAATGTTCTTCATTTCCTTGTACACGTATTGTTGAGGCTTGCATTGCCTTGTTTGAGTGGATGTTTCCTCAAGGAATTGTACTATCTTTACTACTATAACAATAATTGTTGGATATTCAGATCTTCATGAATTGATGGTTGTAAAATAACGCTATTATTCCACTTCTTTTTCAAGAATTTTTTGCAGTCCCCTTCATCGGGCATTTCTCTAAGACAAAGTAGGTGTGGGAGATCTGTTTAACCCACCTAGAGGGATTTATTTGGAGCCATCTCTTGGATTTTAGTCTTAGATGCATTGATCTAAGGGATCTAGGTCCTGGTTTCAAATCCTGTAGCAGCCATTACTGGAAAATGCATTTTCCAGTCATGCCTTGCTAGCAGATCCCATGTTGGGATATTACATAGTGTAGGTACTTAATTTTCAATAGGATCAAGGATGTTCTTTCTGGATGCCAATTTAACCGTTTCTTGTTGCAAACTTCAACACTCCCTCTCAACAAGAAAGGAATATCTTCGCATGCGACATGCAACTCCATGCATGTGCCCTGCAACCTTTATATGCGCCATGCAACTCCATGCATACGCCTTGCAACCTTTGCATGCAACATTTCCAAAACTGAATAGCCTCCAAAAAACTGAATCAGTATAATGCATATGTCATCAAATTCTTCTAACTTCTGTTGGTACCAATTGCACATGTCTTCTCGATCCACTGCGCTATTGACCTTTGCATCCATGCACTCTGCACTTGCTGTCAACTATGATTCGTGCTCTAGTATCTAACACTGTCACTTTGATTTCATGTCCTCATGACATTTGACTGTAGCAATCCAACTGATCCTGCTACTTCTGCTCTGTGGGCTCCTCGTAGCCAGGTTTGATTCATGAGATCCACACCATATTAATGAATCCTGCCTAGAAATTTCTTCTTGGGATTATCCATGCATGTCGCCCCACCTCTCACCTGGTGGTATAGTTGCATCCACTCCCTCTACCCATCTGGCATGAAATTTCTCTGCATGAATGGTTTCTCCCACTCCATGATCCTCATCTTGTAGCTGCTCCACATCTTGAGGTTCACTCTTACCTGAATCCAATCCAGCTCCCTTTCAAGGGCCAATTGCATGGATTTCTCACACTTCCCAACAGTAGGAAGCTTTATATAAATCCCATCTACATTAATTCTGTAGAGATTCTTAAGTGGAATCCCAACCTTCTTGGCTTTCCCTGTTGCTTTGTGTCGCAGGAAAACTTTTCCTTCACTAAAGACAACATCATAGCCTCTATCCTTTAACATTGCGACTAAGACTAAATTTTTTTTCAAACCTATTACATGCATTACATATTTTAAATGAAAGAGTTTTCCTGACACCCTCTAAAAGTTAATGGTACCAATTCCAGTCGTAGTGTATCATCCATCATCGCCCAACTCAATATGCATCTAGAGATATTTCTCCTCCAAGTCACTAAAAATTTTCTTATCTCCTATCATGTGAAAGGAAGCACCACTATCCAAGTACCACCCCGATCACTGGCCTCAGATTTAGAACTCCTCCTGCACCAAATCCGACCAGAGTCATTCCCAATCCGGAAATTTTTCCCATCCATTAACAGAGTCTTCCTAACTGTGCCAACTCTTAGGAAGTCCCAAGAGAGCCAAGCTCACCAAATCATCATCAGAAACAATTATTCCTACACTCCCAAGTTCATCCCGACATTGGACAAAATTTGTTAAGTATACCGAAATAGTGTCGTTCTTTTCCATCTTGATCTTTCTGAGTTTATCTTTGAGCGCCAATTTCCTATGGTCGTTGCTTCTTTGGAATAGATATGTCAAAGCCTTCCACATAGCATATGGTGTGGCTTTCCCATGAAGGCTTGAGACAATGTGGTCTCGTAATCCTTCCAACAGAATCCTCCTCACCTTTGCTACTTTCTTTTGCCATGCATCAAGTAATGCAGCAGCTGTCGAAGTAGGCTTAGGAACATCATTGTCAATGAATTACTTCAAGCCATTATCTTCGAGCACTGCCTCCATCCTGTCCTTCCAAGAAATGTAGTTCGATCTGCCCTCGAGTGCATACTCTAACCTCAAGCCATTGAAATCCATTTCGATGATAACTCAGCTGTAGCACCAAGAAATTCTTTCTACAAGTTCGAATTATTTCCACCAACAAACTCAGCTCCTGCTTCACAATTGCAATCTCCTGTGCTCTGATACGATGTAGAAATTTAATACAAATTATGTATTGCCTGGATTCTCCTGATATAACAATTATATGCCACTATTAAATATAGAATCGATTATACAAAAATCTTTGCAGAATTTAAAACACAATCGCCAATAGCAATATCATGAAGAAATATCAATCACACATAGCACAAATGTTTTTACTAGGAAAGCATAAAGCTAAAAACCCCAATATCATCTGTTATGTATTATATCACAGATCATGAAACAATTACATATAAAGCTCCAATACAAGAGCTCTCAGTACAATAGCTAACTGTCTCACACTGTCATACAAAAATTGGCAAGTTCCTTTTCCAATTTACTGTCTCCAGACATCCTGCCTCCACTGCAAAATCCCTGATGGTAAATAACCCCTGAATGAAATCATTATTGCTTGCCTTGACTGTGAAATCCTCATAGGCACATCAAATGTGTGTGTGGTTTCATGTATGCAACCGATAATGTCACAACTGATAATCAATATGTCTCTTTCACCTAAATCTCAACTGGGTCTCCACTAGATCTAACATGCATGTAGTTAATAGTAGTAAATATTCAGTTGCATATGAAGCCACTGATTTTGAATTAATCAATAATTAATTCACCTGATCTCTCATTAGTGTATCTTCAGTTACAACTAGCACAACTGAGTTTAACTGAGTTAAACTACTTTACAAATTTCATAACTACACTTCCAACTCTGTTACAACTAGAATCACTTTGTTACAACTCAAGTCAACCTGAATATCCCACCAACCAACCACTCGACTCTAAATTCACTTAGATAACTGATTTTCCACTTCAGTTAACTATTTCCAAGTGCTCATTGAAAATAGATTATTTTTTATTGTCCAACTAATATTAAGGGATAATAATAGTCGACATGCATCTATAAATAGACATCCAATCTATAAATAGAACTTGCACATACATCTATAAATAGACCTCATATATAAATATAATTTTCTCATGCATCTATAAATAGACATCCACCTAAAAATAGCCTGTGTGGGCCCCACTTAGTGTAGGTGTTTAATTTTCACTAGGATCAAGGATGTTGTTTCCGGATGCCAATTTCACTGTTTCTTGTTGCAAAATTCAACATAATTAACGTAGGTTTTTGGTTAGGGTTTTTGGTGCACAAGTCAGTTTGGGTAATAAAGTAGATTTGAAGGTGCCCATTTCATTTAATTCTCTCTCAGGGTGTGGAAACCCGGTTCCAACACCCCCCCCCCCCATACTGCTTTGGGTGAGACTTTGGCCTGCACAAGCAAGTCATTGTCGAAAGGCCCAGTAGTAAGAGGGTTTTTTTAGTTACACGCTAACTCTAAACCTGGTTCAAGACCCCTCAAGCCAACACCTAGTCAACCACCTCAATCTCAAAATCCAAATCTGCAACTTTCATTACAATTTCCACAAAGGCCAAACCAACTGCCTGCTCAGCCACTTCCAAATCCAAACAATAAAAACTCACAACTTGTTTACAATGTAGAAGGGCATAATTTCAAAACTTACATGATAACTCCATTATATCTAAACAATATCCATCTTTGATCTGGTAGAGTATTGGAAAATAAGTCCCCATCTGTTGTTATTTGGGAATCTAAAAATGAAGACCTCTCTGAGGAAGAGACACCTCTTCTTCAAGAAGAAAATTTTCAAAAACAAACCACTCATGTACATACCAATGATACTCCAATAAACTCAACTTTAATTATAGAACAACCTTCAGTTTCTTTTCAAAACCCACCTTTTCCTGAAATATTTAAAATTGATAAAGGTGTAGAAAAACAGATTGTGTTGCATTATTATGATATGATGAATGAACTGAAGAATGATTGTATACAAATTTCTTTGCTACAATCTATCAAATAACTTCCAGTATTTGCAAAGACAATTAGGGAGTTAATTATTAAAATACCCAGAATAAAAAAGAAAATAATTCAAAAGAATTCAATTAGTTGGAAAAATTGTAGATAAGATGATGGGGAAAACAACAAATCTGCAAAAATATCAAGATCCAAGAATTTCCATTGTGAAAACACACATCAATGGTATCGAAATACCGAACACATTGATTGATTTAGGAACGGCCATAAATATCATGAGTAAACAAACTATGGATCCATTGAAACTTCCTAATCTTCAATATATGCCCATATTATTATAACTAGCAGAAAAATATGTTGCAAAACCTAATGGTGTGCTATAAGATGTGTTTGTATCTTTATATTCTTTGGAATATCTTGTTGACTTTATGATCTTGACACCCAACAATAATCTAGGAGGAAATTCATTGATCTTAGGTAGACCATGGTTAGGTACAGGTGATGCTTTTATAAGTTGTAGATCTGGTTATATGTTTATCTCTGATCGAAATTCAACAAACAAATTCACATTATACCCTCCAGCAAAAAAATTTATAGAAGTAGAAAGTGAAGAATGGATAGATGATGATATTGATATACAACCAATCTTTTCTACTTCACAGGTAGATGAATAGGATCAAATTTTAAATCTAATGGAAAATAATGAATCTTCCTCATGTTGTGAATATGGAAAAAAATTTCAAGAACAATGTAATATTGAATATCTATCATCTCGTAAAATTTCTTTACATTATATGGAGAAATTTGGCAATTCTTTAATAGAAAATTTTCCAGGGAAAACTTTTAATATTAATGATAATCTAGAAGAATATCAAAAGAGAAAATTAGTAAAGGTGCTACAAGAACATTCTTTTTCTTATGCATGGGAAAACACTAATATGAAAGGAATTGGTTCTGATACTCGTATGAATCATATATATATTGAAGAAAATGCCAGACCAAATTTTTGAAAATTCAACAAGAAATGTGTGTCTAATTTAATTTTCCCTTAATTAAATTGGACAACAAAATGTAATCTTATCTCATAATCACTTGTAATAGTTAACTGAGGTGATCAAATGAGTTAGCTCATGAATTTTTAGTTGAGGGTGGTTGGTGATGCATCCAGAGTGATTCTATTAGTTATGGAGTTAGAATTGCAGTTAGTGCATTAGTTTAATGCATGAGAAATCAGTTAACTCAATTTATTGAGTTAAAGTCAGTTGAACTAGTTGTAATTGTTTGTTGCACTAGTGAGAGATCAAGTGAATTAAATATAATTTAATTCACATATAGTGATATGCCATGCAACTTATGATTTACTATTAATAGTTGCATGCATGTAAATTCCAGTGGAGACCCATTTTAGACAAAGGTTAAAGGTATGTTAACTATCATTTGTATCATTAGTAGGTTGCCCGCATGCAGCAAGACATCCATTGGATTTCCCATGAGAATTGCGCAGTTTTGGAAGGTTGAAGTTTCTAAATAATAGGATTTGAATTACACATGAATTACACAAGCAAGGGTGGCTGATTAGAGGTAGGAAATTGGCTAAGTGTTGGTCGATTTTGTTCGGGTCAGTGTGAGACAGCTGTGAGAGTGCAGGAGAATACTGTGAGAAAAGTGCATTGTAATTATTTCATGATTCCATGGTGAATATACAATAGAATATAGAGAATTTTTGAGCAAAAATATTTCCCTGGGAAAATATCTGTGTTGTGGTTTGATTTGCTTCTTTCTTTACTTGTTCTGATTGGTTATCATGTTTATTTTCCGCAATTGATTTGTATAAGGATTGAGTATCTTTCTTTAGGACATTGCATGATAGGATTGAATCTATTGATATACATATGTCTGTATAATTTCTACATGATATCAAAGCACAGGAAATCACTAATATAGTGGAGAAGAAATTGAGTTTGTGACTGAATAGAATTCAAATTTGCAAAAGTATTATTGGTGCGATAGGCGGATCAAGATCAAAATGGATTTCAATGGCTTGAGATTGGAGTATGCACTCAAGGTGTTATCACTCATAATTTTGTGAGTCATTACTTGACATGGTCATACAGTTCACTCCTCAAAAAGTTAAGTTTTCCTTAAAAAAAATTCAAGTTGTTATAGGAAATTTCATTTTTTCATATTTAACCTACCCTAAGTTTCAAGACCACCCTCATTTCATCTCAAAACCACCTCCATATAGGTCACATCATGTTCCATCAATCATCATTTGCTAACATATTTCATTTCCCAAGTTTAAAACTCCAAAAAGGTAATTTTAGCCAAGAATCCCTACTTTCATAGTGATTTCAGTGTAAAATAGGCAGAAAACGCTATGAAACTGCTGAAAGTTTCGTAGCAAATATGAAGCATTTCTCTGTTTTATGACTTTGAGCAGTCAACTTGAAGGGCGGTTTCTGGGAAAACAGAGAAGTATTTTAAGAAAATGAGAGAGGTATTTTCAAGAAAATATTAAATAAAAATAACCTCTTTCACTTTTTTCAAAGGTGCTACAAATTGGGACATACAGGGATGTCTTTCAACCCTATTTTCAGAATGCAGAATTTTCACGTTTTATACATGTTTTTAGAATGTCGTTTCTGGACAGCTGGGGATGTGTTTCAAAAAAAAAAAGAGGTTTTTATTTAATACATATTTACCTACAAAAAAATCCTTCAATTTTTCAATATCTATCAAGGATAGGGAGATAAGAGCTCATCTCTGAACCCTATGTTTTCAGAAAAAAACAATCATTTTAGTGATGAATAAACTTGCTAAAGGTGAAAAGGATGTTTTTTGAAGAAGAAACACCTCAAGACTCTTAGTTTGAGTTGGTTTATGTTTTGAAAGGTCAATGGCATGTTGAAAATAAAATTTTTATAGCTG
Source organism: Pinus albicaulis (assembly GCA_034641835.2). Lineage (NCBI taxonomy): Eukaryota > Viridiplantae > Streptophyta > Pinopsida > Pinales > Pinaceae > Pinus > Pinus albicaulis. Next base: position 1,234,382,157 of record CM076570.1, on the reverse strand, counting down.
GAAGGTTCCTTATTGAAACAAGGCAAAAATCTGGAAAAAAACATAGTTTTCAGCAGTTTCGTAGCATTTCCTAGGCTTGAAGCCACAAAAACGCTACGAAACCACCTATGGCTTTATTTTTGCATTTAAAACCATTTTGGGAAGCTTTCAAGAGGTTTAAATAATATGGAATATGTGTCAGGGAATTATGAACACAATGCAAGAGGAAAAAAGAAAAAAATTTGATTGCAAAGGTAATTTTTGCACGCTACAAAAGCACGCTACGAAGCTGCCCTATTTTCGTAGTGCATTGTATTTTAAGGTTTCTAAGACAATGAAAAAGTATTTTGGAAATATGAAAGAGGTTTGTCTTCATCACAAGACCCTCTACAAAAACTGCTCTCAGTTTCTGCAAAGCTATCAGGGTTTGGAAATTATACACTCATCTTTGAAGCCTACTTTTTCAGAATTTTCACTAACCAGATTTGTGAAAAAATTGTAAAAATTCGGCTTGGAGGAGGGCCAGATCAGAATCCACGTAGCATAATAACACATCAGCACTCTAGCACACTCATAAAATTAGTTTATTGTAGTTGGTAAGGGTTATTGAATTGGTTTGTTAAACTATTAACGAAAGAAGAGTCCTTTTTGTATTCAAACTCTGCAAAACAGAAATATCCCTAGGAAGTATCCAAGTGATAGAATCATGTTTGAAATAGGTCTCTGAGGTGGGAATTTGAAGATAGCAAGGTAGAATATCATTTGTATGATTCCTCATTCTATAAAGGACTTAGTTTTAGAGTTAGAGGGGGTGGTTGGGATATGTCATGGCTGACTGCTACTATTGTAAACAGGTTTTTGATCAGTAATTGAGAATGGCTATTGGTTTCATCCTTCACCTGAGATTCATTTGATACTTTCATGAAACCTATGTATCTTATTAATTTTTGTCAATATGTTAATGTTTGACTACTCATAATTCTTTCTTTGGATGCTCTAACTTCCTTTCAAGCACTAAACTATTGGATATCTTTCTCAATGTCCCACTTTCAGTATCTTAATGTTCATTACTCAGAATTCATGTTTCTCATGCTCTGACTTCCTTTGAACATTTATATATTGAGTAAACCCTATATATGTGTGTATTCTAATTTCATTTAAGTATCTACATGCCTAAGCTTCCACTAGAGAGCATTTGTCATTAATATCCTTGTCACTGACTCCATAGCCAAATGGTAGCAAACCTTCATCTTTTCAACCTGCAAACATACAAAACCAAGACACGATTCATAGAGTTAGCCATCTATCTTTATAATTAACCAATATCATAAATTATCTGTGAGAGAGCCCTCTCAGACTAAAGAGGCTAAGCTTCAGTCAAAAGCTGGTTTGAAATAGTTACACTGAGTTATCTGATCAGCAGCCAATCTAGTACAATTTTGGTGATAACATTTTGGCGCCGTTTCCAGGGACCGAAGGTGTAAATTTTCCCTGGGAAGAACGACAAAGTTTCAGTTCTAAGGTACGAGGGAAGTAGACACTTAGACACGTATTGGATGTATTTCTACTCTGGTGCCCCCACATATCAAATAATCAATTGGAAGGTGACTCCACTGCTTGAGGATCAGTAGCTTGATGAAGTTCCAAGATGAGTTCCATTGCAAGAATAAATGTTAGGTATGCCCCTATGAATTGGTCTCACATTCCTCATTTTCCAAATCCTATGCCAAAGGTTGAATGGTTAACTAGTCTTCCCATATTTAAATATGAAAAGAAAGACAATGTTGCTCTTCATTTGGTCAGATTCCATATGCATGTATGCAAAATTAAGGTTCATTTCCCTCAGGATTGTCTAATGAAGATGTTTATGGCCACTTTAGAGGTAAAAGCATGGTATTGGTACGAAAGTCTACTAAATGGTTCATTATATTCTCTTTTTGATTTCTATGTTTCATTTTATGAGATGTATGAAGAGTGTCCTCCCTCCTTATTGCTGGTCAAAGATTGTTGTAAACATTGTGTGAGTTTTATGGAATATTTGGAGAATTTTTATGAAGATGATGAGTTCATGGATGAGGAAATTTTATAGGCCCTTCATAACAATCCCTTTCATCACCAAGAAGAAAGGATATCCTCTCTCTTGGATGAAAATGAAACCCAGCAGGAGCTTATTTATGAAAATCATGTTACATCGTCTGACTTTGATGAAAAGTTGTAGTAGACTTGTCAGTCTTTTGATAATCATGAATATGAGAATAATTTCAAACAACAGGAGGAAATACTAGAAGATAATTGCTATAATCCTCAGGTAAAGGAAGAATTTAATTCTTCATGTGATTCCTTACATCATCCTACATCAAATAATGATCACACTAATGAGGAAGTGGATGAAAATTTTTCTTTATCCCTGTCTTCTAATCTGAAATCATTTGAGTTCAAGTTAGAAGATAAGATTCAATTTGTGGATGAAGTTGCTAAGAACATTGAAAAAGACATTGAAGTTTTAGAAGATCAAATTCAATCTTATATTCTTCATGATCAATATTAGTCTTTTCATAAGTTTTTAATGCCAGTTAACAAAGAGAGGGTGCTGCTACCTTTCCCTTTTGAGATTGAGGAAGAATACCCTGTTTTTGAAAATCAGTTTGATAGCACACAACTGAAATCTTGTGTGGCTGAGAAAATCATATATGAGTTGTCCAAATCTGCAGAATGTCTTGAGAATCATCAAACATATTATGTCTTATTTGATCCTATAGCTAACTACATGGAAGAGTTCTACAGTCCAAATTTCCAGTTATATTTTCATTATGAGGATTTGATACATTTTATGTTTCTTTGGTAATTTCAGTATCATGCTTAATTTTTGTTCAAGTGCAGTCAAGAGGTTCAAATGTCAGATCAGATCAATGACTGCCTTCATTGGAAGTTTCATGTTGCTTGAATTAAAAATGGAGATTGCAGCTGTTAGGATAGGTAGGAGTGTGTGAATAAGCTCAAAGTTGACTGAGCATCTTTTCAGTAGGTACAAAGTTGGTTTTTCAGCAGCAATCATCAAGCTTGAGCCCGAGGAGAAGGTCATAAGAGCTTGGTGAAGTTTTCATAAATTTCAGAGTTTTTATTTCCAAGAAGATGGATGGCACTGGAACTACAAGTTCTTTGGTATACCACAGGGGCACACCATCCCAAGTGGAGCCACTTTTATCACTCATAATTTTGTGAGTCATTACTTGACATGGTCATACAGTTCACAACTGAAATCTTGTGTGGCTGAGAAAATCATATATGAGTTTTCCAAAGCTGCAGAATGTCTTGAGAATCATCAAACATATTATGTCTTATTTGATCCTATAGCTAACTACATGGAAGAGTTCTACAGTCCAAATTTCCAGTTATATTTTCATTATGAGGATTTGATACATTTTATGTTGCTTTGGTCATTTCAGTATCATGCTTAATTTTTGTTCAAGTGCAGTCAAGAGGTTCAAATGTCAGATCATATCAATGACTGCCTTCATTGGAAGTTTCATGTTGCTTGAATTAAAAATGGAGATTGCAACTGTTAGGATAGGTAGGAGTGTGTGAATAAGCTCAAAGTTGACTGAGCATCTTTTCAGTAGGTACAAAGTTGGTTTTTCAGCAGTAATCATCAAGCTTGAGCCCGAGGAGAAGGTCATAAGAGCTTGGCGAGGTTTTCATAAATTTCAAAGTTTTTATTTCCAAGAAGATGTATGGCACTGGAACTACAAGTTCTTTGGTGTACCACAGGGGCACACCATCCCAAGTGGAGCCACTTTTATCACTCATAATTTTGTGAGCCATTACTTGACATGGTCATACAGTTCACTCCTCAAAAGGGTAAGGTCTCCTTAAACCTTTTTCAAGTTGGCATAGGAAATTTCATTTTTTCATATTTAACCTATCCTAAGTTTCAAGACCACCCTCATTTCATCTCAAAACCACCTCCATATAGGTCACATCATGTTCCATCAATCATCATTTGCTGACATATTTCATTTCCCAAGATTACAACTCTAAAAAGGTCATTTTAGCCAAGAATCCCTACTTTCGTAGTGAACTCAGTGTAAAATAGGCAGAAAATTCTAAGAAACTACTGAAAGTTTCGTAGCGAATATGAAGCATTTCTCTGTTTTCTGACTTTGAGAAATCAAATTCAAGGACGTTTTCTGGGAAACAAAGAAGTATTTTAAGAAACTGAGAGAGGTTATTTTCAAGAAAATATTAAGTAACAATAACCTCTTTCATGTTTCTTAAAGGTGCTACAAATTGGGAGATACAAGGATGTCTTTCAGCCATATTTTTAGAATGCAGAATTTTCCTGTTTTATACATGTTTTTAGAATGCAGATTATGGATAGCTGGAGATGTGTTTCAAAAATCAAAGAGAGGTTTTTCTTCAAAAAATACTTAAATAAAAAAAATTCCTTCATTTTTTCAATATCTATCAAGGGTAGGGAGATAAGATCTCATCTTTGAACCCTATGTTTTAAAAAAAAACAGTCATTTTAGTGATGAATAAACTCGCTAAAGGTGAAAAGGATGTTTTTTGAAGAAGAAACACCTCAAGACTCTTAGGTTGATTTGGATTATGTTTTGAAAGATCAATGGAATTTTTAAAATCAAATTTTTACAGCTGGAAGGTTCCTTTTTTAAAAAGGAACAAATCTGGAAAAAACACAATTTTCAGCAGTTTCATAACGTTTCCTAGGCTTGAAGCGAGGAAAATGCTATGAAACCACCTGTAGCTTTATTTTTTCATTTAAAACCATTTTGGGAAGCTTTCAAGAGGTGTAAATGATATGGAAGATGTTTCAGGGCATGATGAACACAATGCAAGACGAAATAAGCATAAATTTTGATTGCAAAGGTCATTTTTGGATGCTACAAAAGCACGCTACAAAACTACCCTGTTTTCATAGCGAATTGTTTTTTAAGGTTTATGAGCCAATGAAAAAGTATTTTGGAAATATGAAATATTTTTCTCTTCATCACATGCCCCTCTACAAAACCCTCTCTCAGTTTCTGCAAAGCTATCACGGTTTGGAAATTATACACTCATATTTGAAGCCTATTTTTTCAGAAATTTCACTAACTAGATTTGTGAAAAAATTGTAAAAATTCGACTTGGAGGAGGTCCAGCTCAGCATCCACGTGGCATAATGACACATCAACACTCTAGTACACTCATAAAATTAGTTCGTTGTAGTTGATAAGGGTTATTGAATTGGTTTTTTAAACTATTAGTGAAAGAAGAGACCTTTTTGTATTCAAACTCTCCAAAATAGAAATATCCCTAGGAAGTCTCCAAGTGATAGAATCATATTTGAAATAGGTCTCTGAGGTGGGAATTCGAAGCTACCAAGGTGGCATATCATTTTTATGAGTCCTCACTCTATAGAGGACTTATTTTTAGAGTTAGAGGGGGTGGTTGGGATATGTTATGGCTGAATGCTACTATTGTAAACAGGTTTTTTATCAATAATGGAGAATGGCTATTGGTTTTATCTTTCACCTGATATTCATTTGATACTTTCATGAACCCTATGTATCTTATTACTTTCTATCAATATGTTAATGTTTTATTACTATTAATTCTTGCTTTGCATGTTCTTACTTCCTTTCAATCACTAAACTATTGGATATCTTTCTCAATGTCCTGCTTTCAGTATCTTAATGTTCATTACTCAGAATTCATGTTTCTCATGCTCTGACTTTCTTTGAACATTTATATATTGAGTAAACCTTTAATATGTGTGTATTATAATTTCATTTGGCCCTCTCAATATTTCCAACAGTGTAGCCTCTGGAATCCCTGAATTGATTGTGGTTGATGTGTTTGATTAATTCCCACATTCATGCTTGGACTATGGCATGGGGGTGATTGATGAAGTAGATTTAGCTCAGCCAATCTATGGTTGGGTGGAATGTGGAAGTCCCAACTCTGGTTGGTTTTACATTCAGTAATGAAGAGTTCATTCCTATGGTATTCAGTATGCAAATATACTAGTTTATGTATGGATTTCATTACTATTGTATTCATGGTATTTATGTTGTTATTATGCTAGTTATAAGCATGTATTTTATCATTGATAATGTATGGCTCTATCTATGTTTTTGTTGGTAAATGAATGCACAATTTATCTATGGTCAAATATATTTTCTTGTAGCTTATGATGTAGGGGAGTAATGCTTCTTGTCCATTCTCAGATAATAAAAAGACCCCTTTGTTTAAATCTGTTGTTTATACCTATAGATGCAATGTTTGTGACATGTTTGACGAAATAACCGTCATGGATGGGTGGGGTCAGAGGAGTTATTGGTTATATGATTGCTTCCATTTATTTTTATTCATTTTATTTACCCTTTCCTAAAGTTACAGGAAGTTATGGGCAGTGACCTAGGCTCAGGGGCTGAAAATGTGGCACAAATTCGAGAGTGACAAGCACATAATTGATTGTTTGGATCCATAGCCGATACCTTAACAAGGAAAGCCCATGGCTAATGGTAAATAGTCGCTCCCTTGCCCTTATATTCCTGCGGCTAAGCCTCATATGGGTAAAAAATCAATTCCCCCTTGGTGAACAAGGACCTGGAAGGTTGGGTTACTTCATGGGGATGTCAATGTTGTAGTGTAAGGCTTTTTTTTGGTGTTTCTATTTGTTCCACTTTTTTAAGGTCATCTAGAAGGTTGAATCTCATATTATTAGCCTCTCTTCACATGTTTAACCTATTTGATCGGTTACTTGGGTAGATGTGGGAAGAGGGTGTTACATTAGTGCTTTTATATATGTAATGCATCAAAGCTACTTGTTCCATGAAGCACACCGCAAAAAAACATCCACTAAAACTTCTGGTCACCTAGATTTTTTTTAGTTGTGATGAAGTTTCATTAAAGCCTCTGCTAAAACATCCGCTATCACAAATGAATGTTTTAACGGATGTTTATCGGATGTTGTTTTGACAAAAAAAAAAAAAATTATAACACTACCTCCGGGACCCCATGCATCACCAGGGGGAAAACACATGTCTCAATAGTCTCTAAAATCCATGCCAGCATAATGGAACTCCAGAATCACCTGAGGGTTTAATACCCACTAGTTCTGAACTACTTAGTCTAGTATCAACCAATCTCCCCTTCCCCCTCTCTCGTCATGAAGGCTGCCCACCACCTAATCCGTGGATCCTGAGGGGGGTATCAGATCAACTCAAATGATTAGGAAAATAATTTTCGCTCACTCATAGAAAAATTTGCATAGAAATGTCCCATATGTAAACTCTTGAAGAACACCCCCCCCCCACCACCACCTAAGTCAACTTCTTTATCATCCCGTGGTGTAGCACCTATGCCCAATCAGAAAACTTGCCTTATCACGCGCGATATAGCAATGCTATCATCCACACCATAATCTAATGTAGGCAGTGGTATAAAAAATGTGGACAATCATTTTTGTCGCTGCTCAAAGACTCAAGTCTTGGATGGTAGAGATCCTATAGCTCCACCATCGTACCCATCACTCTTGCACCTTTTTTGGGCCCACTCATCCAATCAAATATCGTTGCGAGCGCATCAATGAGCATTATCTCCCCTCAAGGCATTAGTCCAGTAAGAAAATAGATATTGGTCTCAAATAATATTTACATATTTTTACCATGAATGTTAAAGACATCCCTCTAAGGTCACCATCAACTCACCAACAACTACAAGAGCTTGTCCTACAATTGGATAAGGGGTTTTTGAAGAAAATTCATTATCGCATGTAGAAATTATGTTGTATATTTTCAACTACTCATGAAATTTTAATAAAAATCACAAGACACAAACCTATTCTACTGATTTCCGAACATTAATTCACAATTTAGAACAAAAATATCAGACATGTAAGAAGAAATAACACACGTGAAACAATTATTTTTATCTGGGGAAAGAAATTTGCTAAAAACCCTAATGCCTCTTGCATAATCAAATGAATAGAGATGTATTACAATTGTTATTCTCAACTGAGCTCACCTTACAAGTGCATAGCCTATCTCTTTACTCATTTAATGCATTTGACCCAAACTTAGTCAATTTCTACCTTGGCTTGAGCTCCTATTTCCTTGCATTGTTCCTTGAGTAATTAAGCCCCTAATATTTAGGAAATTCCTTAAATTGAATTACTCAATTCCTTAGGTTGATTGTCTGACTACATGAAACACTTGTACACTCAAGACTAGTCACACAACTAATGTTACACTTCCTTGGAATCTCCACCTGGCTTGGGTAACTCGAATTCTCTGCATGCACTAGCTATTTTGGGTTGATTGATTAGTTGACGGATGATCATTGAGTTTGATTGAAGTCCCACTGCACAACTTGACCTTCCAGTAGTCCCTTGAAATTTGGAACTAGTTTAACTGAAAAAAACCTTTGAGAGCGTAGACTTCTGTGATCCATATCATATTAAAATCAATCTTTTGGGAAATCACATGAGAGATTTTAGAACCATGCGATTTCCCGAAAGATTGATTTTAATATGAAAATAAGTTATATAACTAACCTTGATTGCTACAAATTAGCAATCACACTTTCTTAACTCAACTCTAACTCCTCCAACTCGAATTTACTAAGTAAACTTGGTGACACAAGCCATGTCACATAAGTTAACATCATCCAAGTTTTCTACTAATGTCGAAATTCAAATTTTCTCAATTTAATCAAGGAAAAATCAAATTGATAATTTCTTGTTGCATTTTTCAACACTCCCTCTTAGCAAGAAAGGGATTATCATCCACCTATGGAACTTGAAATTCCCTCTTGACAAGGCCTTTGTCAAAATGTATCATATTGCTCCTCTGTCTGAATGTACTGCAATAACATTATCTGTATCTGCACACAGTCTCGTAAATGGTGATACCAGATATCTGTATGCTTGAATCGATCATGAAAAACTGGATTCTCAAAGAGATTGATGCAACTCTGATTATCACAGCAGATCACAGTTGGATCCATCATCTAACCAAACAATCCAACAAGTATCTTTCTCATCCATATTGCCTCACATGATGGTTGAATGGTATCCATGTATTTTTCTTATGTCAAGTTGAGTGCCACAGATCTTTGCTTCCTGATGTACCAAGAAACCACTGCAGACCCAACACTAAAAATTCCACCTGATGTACTCTTTCATTTTGATGGAATCTCCGACCAATCTACATCTGTGAATCCACACAACTTCACTGCCTTTTTTCATCTATACCATAATCCAAACCAATTATTGCCTTTGAGGTATCGTATAACATGCTTAGTTTCCATCCAAAATAATTTGGTTGGCCTAACCATATCTTGGCTCAGCTGGTTGACTGCATAGCGCATAGATGTTCATGTTTTCACAAGAAACATGAGTGAACCCACCAACTATCAGTAAACAGTAGCATCCAATTCCTCAACTTATGTGGCATCCTCCTTCCTCCAGTTGGTCACTAGGGGAGTCTCCATGGGTTTGAAACTCTCCATGCTGAACCTTTGTATTATCTCATTTGAATACTCTCCTTGAGAGATAGACAATTCCCCATGTCCTTTCCATACTTCCAAACCGAGGAAGTAGTGCATGAGACCCATGTCCTTCATTTCAAACTCTCTTGCAAGGTCCTCCTTGCAATATTTGATCAGCAACTCATCACTAGTTAAAATAAAGTTATCAACATATAAGACAATAATGAGCAATTTATCTTCTACCAAGATATGATGGAGGTTTGCATATGCTTCACTTTTTGTGAACCCCAAACCGGTGAGATAGTTATCGATTCTGGTGTACCAAGCATGAGGTGGTTTCTTAAGACCGTACAACACTCGCTTCAGTCTGCACATGTGAGAATCTCGATAAAAAGTATCAAAGCCTTATGGTTGTTCGATGTACACATCCTCCTCAATAACTCCATTGAGAAATTTTGTTTTCACACACATCTGTTGGATCTTACACCCCATCTGCGCAACCATATCAAGAATTGAAATGATGGATTAGTAACTTTCTAATGTTCTGTGATGATACCTTCAACACAAATTTACAGCCTAATGTATTACCTTTTATGCTTCTCCCATTGCCTTGCTTTTTGATCATCCTTGGACTTAATGGCAGTTGCTCTGGTGGTTTGTTCACTTTAAACATTGTTCTTCCCATTGAGTTTGTGACTACCCACTTCGACCATATGTCACAGGTTTATCTTTTCTTATCCTTGAAAGAGGAAGGCTAATTCTCTATAAACTCGGGAATTATAGCCAAGTATTCAGGTCTTTTCTCAGTGTTAACCTTTCCTCTGTTACGTTGATTTGAGCACCCATATTCTCCCTCCACACTGTCATGCAAGTATATCTATCTTTCTGCAGATTGCTCCTACCTAAGAGTGTGGTTATGCTAGAGTGGTTTTCTCCACTCTCTTCTCCTCAATTTGTGGCTGCTCCACAACTTCCTAAGGTTCCTCCTTTGGAGCTAAAATCTCCTCTTCTAGTGGTATATGAAGCTTCCCCTCAAGAGAGCACTACATCACTTTATCCTCATCAAATTTTACATCCCTTTGCACAATTGTCATGCTAAGGGATAGCAAGTACACACGATAGTTGTCGGGACTTTCTATGCAACCCAAAAATACCCCCAACTCTATTTTCATCCTTAGCTTCTTCCTTGCATCTTCGGAGACATGGAAGTAGACATAGGCTCCAAAAATCCTAAAATGTGACACATCTGGCTTCCTCCCTCAGAAACCCTCTTTCGTTGTAATCATGCCTACAATATGATAAGGAATTTGGTTCTGCAAATAAACTATTGTGTTGCATGCTTCAGCCCACATGTGTAGAGGTAGGCCTTGGTAATGCAACATCACCCTCGTTTTTCCCACAATGCTACAGTTCTTTCTCTCAGCCACCCCATTATGTTGTGGCTTGTGGGTGTTGTCAACTCTCATTGAATGCCTTCTTTTGTATATAAATTTTTAAACTCATTCGACATGTACTCACCTCCATTATCACTCTTGAGTGTTAGGTTTATGTTATATTCTTTCCACGACTAGTCGCAAGCACAGGAGGGCGGGTCACAAGGATGGTAATAGCCTCCCTTATTCATTATGTCAGGTGTAGCATTGGAGTCACAACTCCCCACCCCCCCCCCCCCCATGTCGATGGATTTGTAGTGGGGCTACGCAGTATCCCCCCTACACGGGGTCTGAGGCAGTTCCCTAGGAAAAAGAAATTAGACACTTTAATAGGTGGGCAGACCTACCTATGGTTTTGTGCTTGGATTTTGCACATGGTTTTGGGCATGATGGTTTTCTGCCCATGGTATTTTGTAAATATGGTCAAGGGAACTATGGTTATGTTTTAATACGGGGTTAATGGATTGGGGTTTATGATTGCTTCAACATGTATATATATGTATTGTAACATTGAAAGGAATATAATGAAAAATCAATATGGTAGTCCTGGTTTTGGGATCTAGGGGGAAATATACTTGTATATTAGTTTTATGTTTTATGTTCTCACCTTATTTATTTTCCATCTTAATAATTCATTTTTAGGTATTTTATGTACAAGGTTAAAACCTACACTGAGAGCCTTCACCTTCTTGTCAATTTCTTTCTCAACCAGTGCCTTGAATTCTACGAACTTGGAGAATGTTTCATCTTTCTTCCGCATGAAGAGTATCCAACAATTTCGTGAGAAGTCATCAATAAAAATATTAAAATATTTGTGCCTGGTAGTGGAGGTTGTCGAGAAAGATCCACAGACATGATAGTGGATCATTTCCAGAACTGCATGTGCTCTGTTGTCTCGGTCATTAAATGTGGATTTTGTGTACTTCCCAAAATTACGTCCTTTTCATACATCTTGCTGCTCAAGTTCTCCTTTGAGGAGGCCTATGGTTATCTGTTGCATGATATTCAAATCTCCATGATGTAAATGGCCAAGTCTTCTATGGAAAAGTTCACCAAGATTGTGGCTTTGCACATTCTTTTCCTTTGTGCTCAAAGTAGCACAATCATCCAAAACTATCTTCTATTGGTTCTTCACACAAGCCCTGATTTGCTTCACCTATCCCATGGCTATGTGTCTTGCCTTTACTTTGTTGAAAGATCACATCTTAACCATGGTCTTCCAAAATTGAAACAGAGATGAGATTTTTCTTTAGGTCCATAATGAACATGACATCCTTGAGCCTGAGGGGGGATCCTGACTCCCTATGAAAGGTGAGTGTACCAAACCCAGTCACATTGTACCTTTTTTCATCCCCCATCTCAATGTGCATATGCAAGTCTTTATACTCCAAGTCACTGAAAAAATATCTATTCCCTGTCAGGTGGAACGATGCACCTGAGTCTAAGTACTACACACTCCCCATCACTATGTTGGCCATGCATGCAATGAGGATAAATTCAAGCTTGAAATGTGAAGCCAAGGCTTCACCTACTACTCCTCATGAGGTCTTCTTGCTTGTCTTCTTATGTGGACACTTTGTGGAATAGTACCTGAATTCATGATAATGGAAGCATTTAATTTTTGAAAAATATTTCTTCTTTCTCCTTGACTAGATTCTGGTTTGGATTGGGATTTCTGCCCTTTTCCCTTCTTTTCCTTTCCATCCAATGTAATTTTTTATTCATTCTTGTCATTGGATGAAGTCTCATCTTTTGCATTACACCTTATTTCCTCTTGTACCAAATCGAACCATAAGCACCCCCAATACAATAGTTTCTCCCTCCTATTCACTGAATCTTGATAGTTGTGCCAGCTCTTGGAAAGGCCTAGAAGGGATAGGCTTACCCAGTTTTCTTCAGGGACATTAACACTAACCCTTCCAAGTTCATCATGACATTGTATAAACTTTCTCATATACCGCGGAACTGTTTCATTCTTATGCATCTTGATACTGTGAAGTTTATCCTTGAGCACCAACTTCCTATGGTCACTATTATTTTCGAACAATTCTGTCAGTGCTTTCCACATCGTGAACAAAGTTTATTTTCCATGGATATTTAAGCAATGTGATCATGTACTCCCTCCAATATAATTATCCTCTCTTTGGCTACATATTTCATCCATTATGTTGGGTATGTGTTATATTATTTCCAAGGCTAGTTGCACATGTTGTATGTTGCGCCAGGCGCAGGAAGGGCGGCACCCTCACCCCACCCCCCCCACCCCCCCCTCCTGTTGGGAGGTTTGTAGGGGGGCGTTATCCCCCTACAAGGGGTCTAGGGAAGCGCCACGGTAATTTTTTTATGTGGAACCAAGGATGGGGGGCAAACCCAAAGATGGTAGATGGACCTACCCATGGTCTTGTGCATAGGTTTTGCACATGGTTTTGGGCATTATGGTTTCCTTCCCATGGTATTTTGTAGATCTAGTCAAGGGAACTACGGTTATGTTCTAATCCGGGGTTAATGGATTGGGGTTTATGAATGCTTTAGCATGTCTATATATTTATTGTAACATTAAAAGGAATATAATGAAAAACCAATATGGTTGTCCTGATTTTGGGATCTTGGGGAAAATCTATGTATATATTTGTTTTATGTTCTCCCCATTTTATATTTTTCTATTTTAAGAATTTGTTTGTGGGTAATTTATGTACAGGGTTAAAACCTACATAATGAGCACAATTTTGTGCATCAGTTCTGGTGGTTGTGAAACATCTATCTAGATGTATTATAGCAGTCCATTATATCCAATACCACCTCCATGCGATCCGTCCATGCAAAAAAATTAGAGGTGTCTTCCAAGGAATACTCTAGCCTTAGTCCATTGAAGGTCATTTTCTCAGCTCTGAAGAAATACTGCAACACTGATCTTCAAATTCAAAGCTCCTGAGAAACAACTTTGAAGTTACTTATATAATTTGAATCATGCTCTGATACCATGTAGAAATTATGTTGTAGATTTCAAACTGCTCATGTATTTTTAATCAAAATTACAAGACACAAACCTATTATACTGCTCTACAGACACTAATTCACAACTTAGAAAAAAAATCTTAGACATGCAAGAAGAAATGACACACATGCAACAAGTATTTTTATCTGGGGAAATAAATATGCTAAAAACCCCAATTCCTCTTGCATTAATCAAATGAATAGAGATGTATTACAATTTCTTTGCTCAATTGAGCTCACCGTGCAAGTGTACAACCTATCTCTCTACTCAGTGAATGTCTCTAACCCTAACTTAGCCAATTTTTGCCTTGGCTTGAGCTCCTATTTCTTTGCATTGTTTCTTAACAAATTAGGCCCCTATTATTTAGGAAAATCCTCAAATTGAATTTGCAATTACTTAGGTTGATCATATCACTGGATGTGACACTTGTACACTCAAGACTATTCTACAATTGATGTTACACTACCTTGGAATCTCCACCTATCCTAGGGAGATCGAATTATCTGCATGCACTAGCTATTTTGGATTGATTTATTAGTTAATTGGATGAACACTACGTTTCACTGAATTCCCACTCCACAACTTGACCCTATCTCCTCCAACAATTAGCACTAGTTTAACTTGAAACAACCTTAGACAATTGATCTTGATTGCTACAAATTAGCAATCACACATGTTTAACTGAACTCTAACTCCTCTAACTCAAATTTACTGACTAAACTGGGTGACACAAT